>CM057395.1:7810000-8357500 GCA_030015415.1 Cynopterus sphinx | reverse complement strand
GGAGGAGGACACCCGTCGCCCCGTCATGTTTCTAGAAGGTAGGACCAGAAATATCAGGTTAGTACCACTGATCCCTTCTATTGCTACGTAACAAATTACCCCAACACTTAGTGACTTAAAATAATGAATAAATATCTGTTTTCTTCCCCAGGAATGTGGAAGCAGCTTAGCCGGGCGATTTGGGCTCTGGGCCTCGACTGAGTTTGCATTCCCCCGAGAGGCTGGCTGGGGCCGCAGTCACTTGAAGGCTCGACTGGGGCCGGATGGTGCCTTGGCATGGCTGTTGGCAGGAGGCTCGTTCCCATGTGGGGCTCTCCACGGTGGTGCCCAAATATGCTGATGACATGGCAGCTGGATGTTCCCCCAAACTGCTGACAATAGAGAGAGAGAGAGAGAGAGAGAGAGAGAGAGAGAGAGAGAGAACATGCGGGAAGCTGCAGTGCCTTTTATGACCGAGTCTTGGAGTCACACCCATCGCTCTGAACGAAGGGAAAGTCCAGCCCCGCACATAAGCAGAGGGAAATCAGGGAGAAGTGTCCAAGAATCTGGGGTCCTATTAACCCCCGTTAGGATTCTGGTTTACTTGGAGCCCAGAGCCTGCGGGCTCCCTTCTGGGCCTTTCCAAGGGTCTGAGCATAAGTGCAGAGAGGATAAGGTGTTGTCTCCGAGGGCAGGAAGGATACATCGATGGCAGCAGGGCCGCTGGGGGCCTAGAGGATCGCTGGGCACAAGGGCAGCAGATTTCCTTAACTAGTCCCACGATTGACTTTTTGGCCAATAATTTGAAAAAATCCTGGAAAAAGAGAACATACAGAATTTGACCCAAATGAGAAGGGCTCAGGTGACTTATTGGATCAAATAGAAAAGTCACCGAAGTGTCTCTCTTTGGGGCCATGAACGAGACTGGGGGGTGCTCGAGGCAGCCTGACCCGAGAAAGTCTTGCTTGTCCCAAGTGACCCTACGAGGGAGACCAAAAACCCTGAAGGGGTGAGCTGCCCAGCCAATGTCACTGTCCCTCCCTCCCTGTCCGGCGTGGGAGGGAAACACCTCGCCCAGAGAGGTGCCGGGACCCCGGCCAGAGCCGGCTCAGCAGGTGCAGACCCTTCCTGGGGAGCAGCTTTCAACATTTACATGCTTTTCTCCTGCTTCTCCTGTTGCTCAGGGTCCTCCCTAGTGGGGACAGCTGAGTCTTGGCTTTTGTTGCCATTCCAAGGGGCTCAAGGGACTCCGGGCGGGGGATGGATAGGGCCTCCTTGGGAAGCGGTCTGGCAGAGTCGACCAACGGCTCACGAACCTCATGGCCCAGGAATTCCTCCCCCACCCAAGGAGAACGAGGGTCTGTGATGTCACCCGAAGACGGGAACGTTCCCAGCAGCTTCCTATCTAAGAACTGGGAAGCACCCGGACGGCCAGAGGCGAGAGGAAGACACAAAGGGAACCCGCCCGGTCCCCAAAACGCAGGAGCCCAGCAACGCAGACCGCCACGGGCACACGTGGCACATGCCCTTGAGGGAAACGAGCCGGGCTCCATTGGCAACAGTTTCAACCCATCCTGGCCCCAAACACATTGCCTGGAGAATTCCAGATATTTTGGGAGGGAGAGAGGTCACATTCACGTGACTTTCATTACAGTATGTTGTTATAGTTGTTCAATTTTATTATTACTCGTGTTAATCTCTCACTGGGCCTAATTTGTAAATGAAATTGTATCATGGGTTACATCATTATATGTAGAGGAAAAAACACGCAGTATATATATTTATTTATATATTTATTTATATATTTTAATATATTTAATTTATATTTGATTTATATTTATATTTAATTTAAATTTATATTATTTAAATTTATATTTATATTTATATTTATATTTATGTTATTTTTGTATTTGTATTTGTATTTATTTTTGTATTTGTATTTGTATTTATATTTGTATTTATATTATTTTTGTATTTGTATTTGTATTTGTATTTGTATTTGTATTTGTATTTGTATTTATATTTATATTTATATTTATATTTATGTTTATATTTATATTTATATTTATATTTATGTTATTTTTGTATTTGTATTTGTATTTATTTTTGTATTTGTATTTATATTTGTATTTGTATTTATATTTATATTTATATTCAATTTATATTTATATTTAATTTATATTTAATTTATATTTATATTTATATTTATATATTTATATTTATATTTATATTTATATATTTATATTTATATTTATATATTTATATTTATATTTATATTTATATTTATATTTATGTTATTTTTGTATTTGTATTTGTATTTATTTTTGTATTTGTATTTGTATTTATATTTGTATTTATATTATTTTTGTATTTGTATTTGTATTTGTATTTGTATTTGTATTTGTATTTGTATTTATATTTATATTTATATTTATGTTTATATTTATATTTATATTTATATTTATATTTATGTTATTTTTGTATTTGTATTTGTATTTATTTTTGTATTTGTATTTATATTTGTATTTGTATTTATATTTATATTTATATTCAATTTATATTTATATTTAATTTATATTTAATTTATATTTAATTTATATTTATATTTATATTTATATTTATATATTTATATTTATATTTATATTTATATTTATATTTATATTTATATTTACATGGAACATACCCCCTGCAGATAAAAGGAGGCATCTGTATGGGAAATCTGAGGACAGACACCTGGGGGAAGGAAATCAGGATGGAGACTCATTTGGGTGGGGCGTCGACAGGAAGGGGTTGAGACCTTATGGGCTGGAAATGTTCTCATTTTTGACCGTGGTGGGAGCTCTACAGGTACAGACAGAGGTGGGAAATTCCTCAAGCTGCACATTCAGGATGTGGGCGCTTCGGTGTGTGCACAGGTGCCATGCCTAGAAATGCTACGCCTACAAAGAAAAAGGGTGGTAGACAGGTTTTCTTTACGCTCTGGCTCTTTCTGGAGCTTTTATAGCAATGTTTCCTTAAAAACGAAGAATTGGTCTTTCCATAAAAAAACTGTACTTTATCTCCTTGACATCAGAGTCCTTTCCAAGGAGAAATAATTTTTATTTTTGGGGGGAGGGGATAATGTTCTAGTAGGACTTTCTATCTCGGAGGAGACCAGCCCTGCCCTCTCCTCTGTGCTGAGGTTTGTACATCAAATAGTTTCAACTTACAGATGTCATTTTCCAGCAAAGAGTCCTCATTAGGGCCTAATTACCCGGCTATTGGAAACAAGAAACGAAGAGCTGAGCTTTTGAACTTGGGAAAAAAGGAAAAAAGAGGAGATCCGCTTCCTACCAAGATTTTTACATTCTCACAGAGACCACTGCTTCGTCTTCTCAGGGCCCGTTAGGTACATTAAAAATCTGCCTAATTATATATTTTAAAACAGGAAACCAAAGAAAGGCCCGAGAAAGCGTACCGTGTCCATCTTCTGGACGAGTAAAAATAAATGTGTGGATGCCAACTATAAATAAATACTTCTTTTATTTTAAAATGCCTGATCACATATTTGCTAAAGGAATTTCTGCCCGTCGCGGTAAACAGAAACAAACACACGTCATGTATTTTCCTCCGAAAGCTATAAATATAAAATTAAATAGAAAACACTCGATTTAAAAAAAATAAAATAAAATAAAGTTGTGTAGTGAGTTTTGGTCAATGGGGCTCCTTTCTCTTCGTGCATTTTCATGGTTTGTGTGCACGGGCTAGGCGAAGGAGCTTTGTGACAGAGAGTGACGAGCCGTGAGGACGCTTGTCTTTCTGGCCTTGCTGTCCCCTCCTCTGCAAGCAGAGAGTGTGCCTTCTGTGAGGACGGGAAAGATGAATCTCTCACCGATTTCTCATTGTTCTCGTGACATCTACGTCCCACCTCCGAGCCCAGAGAAGGGGCCCCCACCCTCTGCAGCATTTCCATGCCCTGCTGCTGCCCGTCTCTGTGACATTGGACACCCCGTGAAAACCCAGACAGCGAGGAAGCCCAGCGTGGAACCCCGGGAAACGAAATCTGTGTATTTTATTTCAAAGGGAAAGTCTCCCTGACTCTCTCTCCCCGGCCCTTTTGGAGACACGTCGGGCACGGGCCTGCGTTGAACCGAAGACATTAAAATGTCTTTCGATGAAAATTGCACCTCGCTGGGGAGATTGGCTTAGAGGAGTCAGAACGAACCAGGGCCCTAGAAACAGAACGCTGGGCAGGCGATAATTAGTGGATCCTTTTCCATTTTAAGAAATTACTTTGCCAGGGGACAGAAAGCTTTACCAACAGTTAAGAAGTAAAGAGATGCATTTTTTTTTAAGGATCAACCGGGTGTAGACTCCCACTAACTTGTGCAAAAGATGGAGTCTTCAGAGTGGCTTTTTGACCCTTTCAAAACACTGATATTTTGGGAAAAAGTTAATAGTTTTATTAAAATTTGTTTAAAATGGTTAAAAATACCAATAGCTATTATAGTGCATGTAGTTATCATTCTTCTATTAAAAAGTGCTCATTTCTCAGCTTTTTCTTCCCAAAACCTTAGATTTATCCCCAGGATTGAACTAATGACGAGAATTAGCACACAGACACAGTGACCCCTTGTTGTTTAGTGGGGGAAAAGCTACATTCATACACTATCTTCGATGCTCAGAGTCAAAGATGGGCATTTCGGGGGATGCGAGTGATCGCCTGTTCTGTGCCTCATCGCTGAGACCCCCTTTTGGACCTCGGTGTGGCCCGACCCCGCAGCCTCAGCGTTGCTTGGGCACGTGGGGTGCGATCCCGTTGGGGACCCACCATCTGCCGTGCCCGTGAGGATGTGAGACTAGTTGCAGTGACTCGGGGGGATGACAACACACACCCGCATCCCAGCATCGCAAACGAGGGGTCCAGAAGTGAGGGCGAGCAGGTCCCTGCCAGCAAGGACCTTGGATTTTCAGGTGAGACTGGAAGATGTGAATGAAGATGAACATCCTCCTCAAAAGTGCGTCCGCAGGGGGAAGGGGCCTCACAACCACCCGGGGCTCACCCTGAGGGGTGGTCTTCTGAGGGGTGAGGTTGTGATCCGCACCCCGACCCCCACATGCCAGCCTCGATGCCACCTCCAGCCTGTCTGTCCCTTGTGAGATTCCTTTCTGTGACTGCGGGGTCGGCCTTGGCGCAAAGATGAAAGGAGCAACGCGAGGCTTTTTTTCCAGAAAGGACGTGTGTTGAGGCAAAAGTAGAAACGTGGGTTTCATGTGCTGACTGATCTCGGGCCAAAACTGGGGAGACACAGCCGGCATTCTTACCTGGTCACTGCTGCGGGGTGGGGGGAACCAGAAGAGTCAGGGAGCAAGCCCTCTCCTCCGCATTGATGCTTAGCCCTTCCTCCTCTGGGTCATGGAATGTTCCTTGCCTCCGAGTTTTGTTTTATAGATACACATCTCTACCGTTTGGCCACGTTGGAAGAAAATAGGCCACTCGAAGCCGGGAAGAAGCTTTGGGCAGGTTGGCCCTCCACAGGCAAAGGTGCGACTGGGTCCTGGGTGCCTACCCCCTCTCCACTGTGGGCCCAGGGAGCGCCCCCCGCCTGGATAATGTGTGCCAGGTGCTCAGTCCCCAAAAACAAAGGCGCTTTTCTCTGTTGCCTGAGAATGAAGAGTCCCCCCCAGCTGCAGAAGAAAGTTGTTCCGAAAGGGCCATATTTGGTTACAGTCAGATCTGTTACTTCCCAGGAAACCCTGCCGCGGTGCCCGTAATTCGATGCGTGTAGTCACTGGGAACAGGCCACGCAGGGAGCTGTGGGGAGTGAGACCCCGACTCATTCACGCAGCGTTCAGCCCCCTGAGAAGCATCTCTCCCAATGGGCTGCCAGGTGCCTGGCCGCCTTCCGAGGTCAAGGTCGCCCTGGGCATCTCCCTGACACTGCTCCCTCTAGAACACCCTGAACAGTTTCTAGGACCCCCGTGATGGCACCTGATTTCATCTTCCCCGTGACGGTTAACGAACGACTTTAAAGCCAGAGCTGCTATAGCCTCCCGTAGCAGGATGCGACCGAACATGCGGGGGCGTCAAAAGTCGGTTTTGACACCTTCGTGTGGGGCGCGACAGCATTTGACCCACTCCGAACGCAATTTTATAAAGTACCCAGGGTGACCCGAAAGGAGGCCGACAGATTTCCCTAAAGATGTTACGTTAATTCATCTCTCTCCAGGTGTTTTATTTCTAGACTGCCGTATTAATTAAATCCTTTTATAAGCTAGTGTCTTTTTAATAAAAATTCATATTTAATAAATAAGAATGAAATTAATATAAGCGGATATTCCACCGACAATGTGTATGAATGGCTAGAAATCTAATTTATCGCGATGTAGTTTATCTAAGATGAAGAGCATCAAGAAATGTAGACACGTGGGAGGGGCTGGGGACAGGTTTTATCGGCCCAAATGAGATGTTTGTATTCGGACGCCCTTCGTGCTGCCCAGGGCAACGAGACGCTGAAGGGCTGAGAAACTGTTGGGAGCAGCTGCAGGTCCCCACCCTGCCTCCCGCTCCCCATTCCAGGAGGTCCCCGCAGCTGGGTTCTCAGAGAGGAGGGAGGGACACCCGAAGGACTGTGAAATAGCCGGTGGCAGGTGTCACAGGAAAGTAACAGTTCGAACGATCCTGTGTCTGCTTCTCCCTCTTTCGAGGCCCCTTTGGGGGAGGCGGGTGGCCCTTCCTGGTGACCCATGGTCGTCACCAATTTGGCAGATGGGGAGGGAGTATCCGTCATCAGAAGATAGAGCCACCTCCTCGCGGCTCCACGAAGAGACCCAAGTGGGGTTCGTTGAAGGCTCCGCGTCGAACAGATGCTGCGCGCTGGTTCGTCTACACAGCAAAGGGACAGAGCTGGCAGCCCTGGGGATGCTGAGCCCATCCCGTGGGACCCACCGCCCTCTCAGTCAGACACAGACACACTCACATGCGTGTCGCACGGGCCGCGTCACTGCCGATCGTCCAGACTCATCATCCCCCAGTTACATTTTCAAGAAACACGCGGGAAAATGGGATCCTGGGAACCGGCGGGGACGCTTCATTAGGTGTCATTACCCCTGTCCGCCGGCTGCTAGGTTGACTGTGCTTTTTCCTGAAAAGCTCACCAGAAAGCTTTTTTTTTTTTTTTATGTGAAATGACAGCCGGGGGAAGAATCAGGTTGCTAATTTCTCGGAGACGACGCGTGAGGGTGTACGGACAGAGGCTGGGGACCCAAGAGTGATTTTCCCCCAAAAGATACGACTTGAAAGTCATTTTTTTATAAATGACTCGGCTCGGACCTCAATGAGCTCCAAGGTCCTAATGGAAAGCAGAAGCAGCCGGGTGGAGGAGGAAGGAGACACGGGCCGGGCCAAGCTGGTTGTCGCTGGGACTCAGACGCTTACTTACCTGTGGCCACTTCTGAAACGCCCCTTGGCGCTCTGAGTCGGGTCCCCAGGGCTTTTTGCCTGAGAAGGAGAGAGAGGTGGTGCCCTGTTTGCTCCCGGCTCCGTCACAAAGGCCTCAGCAGGGGGCAGTCGGTTTGTCCGTCCTGTTTCTTCGTTCCTGTCCCAAGTTGTGACTTCAGACAAAAGGGTCGGGGATGCTTCAGGTGTGGAATGAAGGGTGAGCGCGACGTGTCTGTCCTGGGACTTCTTGAGTTCTCACGATCCGTCCCTAGGGTCATGCCTAACTTCTGTTTTCGATTGCTTTCGGGGGGGGTTTATCCTTTTCCACTGTAATTTCAGAACATAGAGACTATTTCGAAGAGCGAAGGAGGATCGTTGGCACACTTGGGTGTGCGAGGAGGTCGTGATGAATCGGGACCCGTGCAGATGGCCCTGGGAATTGCTCCTACTTGAGGAAGGGACTTGGCGCTGCTGTGTATCAGGAACCATAAAATATTCCGTGCTGCTTGGGAATTTATCCTAAGATAATCAAAAACATGTGAAGGTGCTGATGCCAGTGTATATCATGATGGTGGAAAAGCTGAGAATAAGACGTACGTCGCCAGGTCGTGTTTACTGTTACGATATCCAGGAGTTAAAACATGATGAAAAGGCTCTACGTGGAGAAAATATTCACGATGTAACATCTTTTGGTTGAAAGAAGAGAGAATCCCAGCACATACGCATTGCGATCACAATTGTGTAAATATATGTAAGGAAATATGCAAAAGTAGAAAGTCATTAGGGTCAGACAGTGAAATTATGGGATTTTTTAACCTTTTTGGAAATCTTTTCTTTTTTAAATCCCTAGATTGTCTCAGGTTTGGTTCCCAATTTTATTCAGCTTAAGGCGTGCGTTAGGAGAGTTATTTACTTTAAAAAAATATCCAATAACAGTGAGCATAAAAAAAAAAAAACATAAAGAAAGAAAGAAAAAGTCTGGGCCTTGTCACTGTCATCCAGGTTTTCCGATCCGTGGTCCATCCCAAATGGACACAGGGGGTGGGTCAGACACAGCCCAGCCTTGGTCCTAGCGTGGACCTTTCTCTGCTGAGTTGCCCGTTGGACCCTCCGTTGCCACGTCTGTGCAATGGGGCAGAAGTGGACGGGGTGGACGTGGGTTAGGGGAGTGTGACCTTGCCCCTTCACGCCTCCCCTTTCTAGAAAGCCAGCCAGAGCTCAGTCGCGAAGCTAAGCCGCTTCTGCGTGTGTTGGAAGAGGGGACCATCTCCCTCTACGAGGGTATTTAAACTCCTCAGTCATTTGCTGACTTCGGACCAGGAGGTAGGTGTGTGCTCTGGGGAACGTAGCGAGCTTCCACCTTGCCTGTCTCGACGAACAATATTAATGTCCACCGAGCAGAACGTGAATCTGCCAGGGTCTGTCTTCAGACACGCAGGCCGGGCTGTCACTGTCCCCGAAAGCGCCCTGGCGAGGGCAGTGACGGCAAGATGCTCCGCCACAAATAACTTCGAGACAAAGGATTTAGCTGAAACGTGGAGGAGTGTGTGTGTGTGCACAACGCGAAACGACCCAGCCCAGCATGAAGCCAACCTGGCGGGAGGAGGCCTGCAGCTCAGAGGGTTCAAAGGGGTCCTTGTCTGATGCTTCTCTGGTGCTGATCACCTGGTTCTGAAAGCAAAAGCACATGTGCGTGCGCCACTTCGGACAACCTCAATCTCCTCCCGGACCAACCTAGCAGCGAACCCAGCAGAGGCAGCTCTGGCGGGAGGATTTCACTTTTTTTTTCTGGTTTATCTCTGCTTTCCATCTGGCCATGTCAGGCCTGTCGCATACCTGCAGCCGACAGCCTGGAAAAATCGGGGACTTTGATGCTTGCTCCGGGTCATTTTCCCCGACTCTTGCGTTATTGTGCAGGATGCTCAGGGATTCAGAGACGGAGCAACGGCTTTGTGTACGGAGATCAGAGCAATTTGCAAGCTTCGCTGAGGGACAAGTTCTCAGAAAGGGACTTTTGAGCTGGAGTCTGTCAGCGCCGGGGGGGGGGGATTGGCACGGCTTCAAGCTCTACGATGGTTATCAGTAGCTTCAGCATCGGTGGGCAGAGAGAAAGGCGGATGGGCATGTGGAATGCTTCTCGTGGGAGCAGGAAAGCTTTCACCTTGTGACTGGCTTCATACTAGATTATTATTATTATTATTATTATTATTATTATTATTAATTAAGAAGAGAAATCATGTACATAGGAAAACACAGGTAAACTGTGCAATGAAAGGGAAATGCCTTTCTGTCCTGAATTCGGAGTTGAGGTCCCCTCTTTGGGGAAGCTTATGTGGGTGTGTAAATATTTCAGGGATTCACACACCATGGTTGTCCCCAACGGGAGTGGCCTCCTACGGGCCTCTGCCTCCTGCTGCTTTCGCTTCTCTGTGTGTTTTGTGGGTTATTCCTTCACTACATAATGTTTAACTCTCACGTTTTCTTAGGATGCGCTTTTTAGTCCTCTCCTCAGTCTTACGAGAGGAGGACAATTATTAAGCCCATTTCACAGGCGTGAGAACAAAGGTTTGAAGGGTGACATGACTCCCCGAGGCCACCCGAACGTGTGTGTGACCGCTACCGACGGTGTCTAGAGCCACCTCGTTCCTTAAAAGTGACTATGATTATGTAACTCTTGAGAGAGACAATAAAATATATAAGGAATATGCAGTAGTAAGCACGGTGGAAAAATCTAGAACCGTGAACCCACACAGCCAGCTCAGAACCAGATCCCGCCCAAATCTTCAGGGCTTCCTGCCCACGCTCTTCCTTTCTAAAAATCAATTTACTTCACACGTAGGGCTCTCTAAACCAGGGCTCGTCCAGTTTGGCTGTCTTTTTTTGTCATTTATGAAAATGGGGTCATGGTTCCCCATTCGTTTACACCGCTGTGTTGTGTTCCGGTGTCTAGATGTGTCGTGACTTAGGGGACCAGTCTCCTAACGGATGGGCATCCAGGTTGTCTGGATCCAATATCGTTGCTGTGAACTTCCTTCTGCGTGTGTCCTCGCACACCTCTGTGAGTGCAACAGAGGGAAAAAAATCCTATGTCAACTGAGTCCAATGGTAGATGGTGCCAAATTTACCTCCCAAGGAGCTGCACCTTTCATGGCTGATGAGTGAGGGTCCTGCTAGATCATGAAAGTGTGCAAAATCCAACTTATTTATCATGGCCAGTTCAAAAAGTTAAAAGCTTCACACTTTAAAATAAGTTTATTTAATTGTGATTAAGGTGGAGCAGCCATCTGCGTTCCCTTCTATGTGAAGAAGAGGTGGTACATGTAGACAATGGAATATTACTCAGCCATGAAAAATGAAAAAGAGTGCAGACTTGCCATGTGCAACAACATGGAAGGACCTAGAAGGTATTGAGGTGAGTGGAGTCAGTCAGACTGAGAGAGACAAATGCCATGTGATTTCACTTACGTGTGGAATCGAAGGAGCAAAATAAACAAGCAAAATAGAAGCAAACTCCTAGAGACAGAGAATATTCTGAGGGGGGCCAGAAGGAAGGGGATTGTGGTGTGGGTGAAAAGGGGAAAGGGATTAAAAAAATACAAGTCAGGAGTTGAATAGTCATGGGGATGTAAGATGCAGCGTAGGAAATATAATCCATAATAGCACAGGAAATGCAGTCACTAATATAACAACGACGTGTGGTGTCAGATGGGGACAGGAGTTATCGGGATGATCCCTTCCTAAATATCTAAGAAAATATCTTTTAAATCAGTTGTGAATTTTTGAAAAAGGTTTGGTTAACTGGAATGGGATAAAGATCTTCATACTATTTTTTGCAAATTAAAAATATTGTCATGTGTGGTAGGTCAGGTCCTCTCTTACTGCTCTCGAGTTTTAACAATTGTTCTGAAAATAATCAAATGTTTATTCATTTATTTTTTTCCTGCGTGAATGTAGCACCAGCACGTGTACTCAGGTAAAAAGAGAGAGATCTGTGGTATTTTTATTGAGGTCGTATAAATTTTAGAAAATTACCATATTTATGACCATATCATTGTGTTGTTTTTTTTTTTTAACCTAATAATAAGATAGTTTTTCCCATTTTAAAGTCTTTTATGTTCATCGGTATTTATAAAGATTTTTAAATTTAAGAACGGTATAATTTTTCTAAAATATTGTTCTCCCTTTCTTTTTTAAAACTGTTTATTTTTATTATGTTTTCTAATGAGTTATTGCTGGCCTATAATAGAAATACTAATTTTTGTAGAATTTTGTCACCAAATAGCCTATGAAATGTCCTTAATGTTTATAATAGTTTTTCAGTTGATGCTTGTGTGTGTGTGTGTGTGTGTATGCATGCGAGAGAGAGAGAGAGAGAGAGCACGTGTGGGACAGACAGAGACAGAGAGAGAGGGCATGAGGACATACTACAGCATTCCCAGTCTGAACACCTTCAAGGAATCACACATCAGATAATAACCAGGACAACACTGATACGAGCTAAATTTTGTCAAATTTTCACAACAGTTCTATACGATAGAAGTTTTTATTCCCATTTTACACATGAGGAAACTGAGGGCGTTCAGCAACTCATCTAATCTGGGAATAAAATAAAATAAAATAAAATAAAATAAAATAAAATAAAATAAAATAAAATAAAATAAAATAATAAAAAAATAAAATAAAATAAAATTAAAAATAAAATAATAAAATAAAAAATAAAATAAAATTAAATTAAATAAATAAAATGAAATAAAATAAAATAAAATAAAATAAAATAAAAATAATAAAATAAAATAAAATAAAACCCTATAACCAGTGATGGTTAGAATGCCATGGAATGACATACCCATGGTTCCTAAGGCTTTTCTAGAGCTTTCTAGGAGTCTTTCCATCCCTACTCCCCTCTCTTAAAGTGGCAATACACCCCTTCCCAGAGTCTAGGAAAGAGTTTAAAGATTCAGAATGGAGTAAAGCAAAGTTTGGAGCAGAAAAGACAGTCCTCTCATTAGCCACCTATAATTCCTCTCTTTTAAGGGGATCCCCCTTCCCACCTAACACATTGTTAGCAAATCAAATTGACATAATTTCAGAAGTTTAGGCTATTTTTTTCTTGTTATGAATGCTAATCATTATCATCTGTCATTCCTTATTTCATCTCATCATAACATACATTTTTATTTCTCACATTTAGAAAGTGGAATCTAAGCTCTCCAGTGTGACATTATTTTTGAAAGTGAAATTTCATTTCGTAGACGATTTACGTTTTTGACTATTTTGTTTACTTGAAGGTCATTCTTTAGTTACTGAGTAAATAGTAGATCAAAGCAAAGAAATTCTTAGAAAGTTCCGACTAGTGTCACCATCGTTTTTCTAGGATGTAACCCTTGAAATATGGGCTTTGTGCATCTGAGTTTTACCTTTTGTCTTAATATTAACCTTACAATTAAAGCCAGGGGTGTGAAAATCTTGCATACCTCCGGACAAAACCTTTGCTAGGGGACAAACATACCTGGCAGGGTTTAGGGGCGAGTCTGGGGGCTCTCACTTCTGAAATCCTTGCTGTAACCACTTTCACCCCAAAGCATCATCATGGAAAATTTCCTTTCCTGACAGGGACATTTCAGAGCATCGGACACACAACCCAGAAACACACAACCTGCTCTTTTGGTAACAACAACAACAAGAAAGACACTGTGAGTCGTTCACATGTGCGGTTTTGTGTTCAGAATAATATTGCTCGTGGCTGCAAAACCTCAGGAGACAGCGATCTGGGGTCACAAGGAGGTGCAAACAATGACCTTGACGAGAGCCAAGGCTCATGGCTGGCACAAGGGGGTGAAGCTTTCCCCCGCTGCTGTCACATGAGCCCTCGAGGGTGGCTGTGTGACAACTGTGACGCAACGCTAAGGGAGAGATGCAGTCTGAAATCCTGCGGCGTAATTGCTTGGGCTGCCCTGTAATTTAAGTGCTGAGTGTGATATGAAAGGGTCATTAAATCAGGACATTCACCATGTCAGAAAGTAAATGAGCTCCTTTGTTGGTTGGGTTCTGCGGCCTTGCAGTCAGCAGGGTAAATCCTTCACACGAACACGGTTCCCGTGAGAAGTCTACACGGCAGGAATACGCGTCTGCATACGCTAGCAACAGGCTGCACTCTGTGACCTATGAGGACAGTTTGCGACGTCAGCTGAGGTCGATGCACTTGAATGGGAAGCCCATCTGAAGGGTAACTGCTGTGGGTGACGGACAGACCTCGTTTCTATCGAAATGTAGAGTCATTTTTCTCCAGGAGGGTCTCCAGAGGGGCTACCTTTGAGCCAGTGATCGCTACTCGTTAGTGGCTTTGAGTTAACGCTGCAAACTTGACCTTGTGAGTCCAGAATTTAATTTTAGGTGACACATTTTCCTTTTTGGCTTTGTTTTGCCATTTTTTTTTTTTTTTTTACAAAATGTGTCTATGTGTATTTTAAAACAATATTTATTCACTTAATTTTTCCCACGAACTGCACGCCAGCCACTTTCAAACATCTTCTCATTTTAGACATGACAAATTGTCTTTGATTTACAGAGAGAAAATTTGATATAAAGGGTGGGGAGGGAATTCGTGTTAGTGTTGGCCAACGGAACAATTGCACATTCATAAGCAGAAAGAAAACCACCTAAAAAAACTAAGCCTTGACCTGAGCCTCATATCTTATAAAAATGTAACTCAAAACAGACCATGTAAAACTATCAAACTCTTAGGGGAAAAACAGAAGACCATCTTCATGTCCTCGGATGAGGGAAAAAGTTCTCGCACGTGACGTCGACAGCATGCTTGAGCCATAAAACAAAACAAAATAAAACATGTATAAATTGAATTTTATCAAAATAAATTTTTTTTTGCTCTGCAGAAGGAACTATTAAGAAAACAAAAAACTAAGACAGACAGAGAGGAAATCTTTGTAAGTCTTTTATTAGCTCAAGGACTTTTACTCAGAATGTAGAAAGAACTCTCAAAATCCAACTGTAAGAAAATAAATAATCTGATTTTAAAAAAAGGGGCAAGATATTTGAACAGACATTGATTTCACCAAAGAAAAATAGAGATATGACAAATAGGCACAAGAAAAGGCCCTCAATGTCATAAGCCACTTTAGAGAGAGGCAAAGGAAACCCCCATAAGAGACCACTCTACACTTATTAAACGGGCTTAAATAAAAATAAATACAGACACCACCAAGTGCCAGCAAGAATGTGGCAACAGGTGCTCTCACCACCGCTGACAAGGGTTGTGTCATCGTCTCACACATGCAACCCCATACTTCCCCTGTGACTCAGTCATCTCACTCCTGGGCGTTTGTTCTAGAGACAGGGAAACACGTCCACGCAAGAACCTGTTCGTGAACGTTCGTAGACACAGGGTTCACCATGGCCCCAAAGTGAAAACACCCCGAAGTCTGAGGGTGAATGAATCAATAAACAAACGACAGAAACGCATCCCACAGGACACCCGACACGAAGAAGGAGCCATGGATGCGCATGGGGACGCGGATGCGGTTCGAGGCATTCCGATGAGTCGAAGAAACCCGTCTCAAAAGGTTGCCTGTCGTGTGAGTCCATCGGTGGGACATGCTGGAACAGGCAAAACTAAAGAGCTGGCAAACAGATCAGTGGTTCCCGGGGGTCGGGGTGGAGGGAGACTTTGTCCATGAAGCATCAGTATGAGGGGGTCAGTTGTCGGCAGCGACGAAATTCCCTGTAACTCCAGAAAGGAGGTGCTTTCACCAATCTGCACGTGTGTGACCCCAAAGAGACTTCAGCTTTACAATATGAAAATTTAAATATTGATAATAAAAGAAAATGAAAATTTTGGTGAATATTTATTGAGCATTAACTAGCCCTATCTATGCGAAGCGTGGTGGGTCCAAGGTCATGCAACTTGCTGGTTCCGTCTCCGTTTCTCAGATTCCACCTTTTGTCTCACCTGGGCTACCTGCCTTTACAGCGAAAATGAGCGTAAGTTTTACCTCGATGTGATCGTCGGTGATCGCTCTTTAAATGACTTTTCCACTTTTTTATTTATTTATTTTTTTTTAGTGTCTTCTTCAGTCTCACAAATCGATGCATGGGATTTGGTCTCCTGTGGGGACTGCTCTCTCTGTTCAGGTTGGGAGTTGGGGTCCGGCTGGAAACCGTGAATAGCGCGGAGGTGGATTGGCCTCAGGTGTGGGCCAGGAGGCCGAGGCGATGGTGGCCATTCCCCGGGGTTCACAGAAAGCATTGCCATCTGATCCGTGGTACCTGTGTCATGCAGAAAGGCCACTCTGGGTGCCCCCGATCACAGTGCGCTGGCACTAGGCATCACGCAGGTTAGGGCTCCGTGAGATAGGAGTCGCCCTGATCTACATAAAGATTAAAATATTCTGCACTAAATCTATAATTCCTCCTGCAAACAGGGCTGGAGAGGGGCTTTATCTCTCTGGGGGTTGATTTCAGAGCCTTAATGCGATTCAGAGAAGGTTCTGGAGTTGATTTGTGGCCGCAGGTGACTCTGCCCGAACTCTCTGGAACGCGGCCAGGTGAAGCCTCCTGAGGGCGGGCCCATGTCTGCACGTCCCCCTGCTCACTGGCCCTGCTGGTTGTACCCCCAACCTCTCCGGGGTGTTCTGCAGTCTCCCCGATCTGAAGGTTGTGGGTCCCTGAGTAGGCAGGCGCGAGAGGGGCCGAGGTTGTGAGATTGCCTGGAAGCTTCTCTGGGTGTGAACGAATGAGGGGATCTCAAACCTATCAGACACGTTGGGTACATGGAGCAGGATTTCAAAAGCCCGAATTCCAGAAGTAACCAGTGAAAGACTTATACGTGCTTGAAGGGTCTTAAGACGCGGGGACAGTTTCTCAGACAGAGACGTGAAGGCAAGACAATTAAGTGGGTCCGGGGCCGAGGGGGGCCTGCTTTAATGTATTTCCCTAGGGAGAGCATGGGGCAGGTCGGATTACCACGATCACACGGAGCAGAGGATGAAGTCATTGTGAGAACAGAGAGCCTTTTGGCAGGTGAAAGGCGGGGGGCAGGGTGCTCACCCACACTCCCAGCCACCGCTAGACCTTCCAGCCCCCCCTTCTCACCCCCAGAGAGGCTGGCAGCTCTGCAGGGCACAAAGGAGGGCTCCGTGGTGAGGCGACCTCGCACCATATGACTTTGTGGGGCGCACAAACCACCTCTGTAAATGGGGGTGCGGATAATAAGAAAAGCACCTGCCCTGTTGTGAAAATTTTATAAATAAGGGCATTGTTTATGTGAACCCCAACAATCTATATGCATGCTAACAGTTTGCGTGTACCCCAACAGTCTGTGTGTGCCCCAACGGTCTAAGTCTACCCCAATACTCTATGTGCACCCCCAAAAGTCCATGTGTGCTCTAACAGCCTGTGTGCACCCCAACAGTCTATGTGAACCCCAAAAGTCCATGTGCACCCCAAAAGTCAATGTGCACCCCAACAGTCTATGCACACACTAACACATGTGATAAACAGAAAGGCAGGTTGGCGGACCTGATCTGCTCCAGGCTCCCAATCATGCTGTCTCTGCAAGGTCGCTTGCTCGTCCTGGGCCCAGACGCATCTGAGCTCACAGAAGAAACATCACACACGGTTCACAATTAACGACAAAATCTGCAAACCCCTTTATTGTCACTCTGGTCACACAACGCTTTCAGCGCGGTCGCCAAATTCTTGAATTCGTACTAAATGAGTAAAGTTCTTAGAAGATTTAGTTGGTATTTTCATGCATGTTGGTTAAGTCAAGAGTGGAACAAGGAAGAATTATTTTGAAATTTTGTTTCGCTCAGAAATGATTTGAGCCACTCTTTTTGCTGCGTCCAATACCAGTTTTCAGAGGCCCACGGAAGAACTGTTTTCTTGTTTTTATGCCCTGCTGCGATGACTTCAGACACGACACCCCTGAGAGTCTCCTCTGCGTGACTCATCGTTTCTTCATCCCCAAGTGCAGACAATAAAATAATACATCAAGGCCTGGTTTGTGGCTTCTGCCAATTCCCACAGTGTAAATACTCCCGCCCCGGCAAATTCGGGTTACCGACATGACATCGCTGAACGCAGAGCTGGGAAGGGACAAGCCAGAACACGCAGACGTCCACGTCCAAATACAAAGATGGTAAACAACCTCAAGCACCTAAGGATTCATAAAATGCAGTCAGGTCTTTATAAAGAGATGAATTTTGAATATTTATCCCCTCTTTTTTTAAAAAATAGAATTTAATTATTAATATTTAATTATTAATATTTAATTATTAATAATTAATTAATTATTTGATTATAATTAAATGTAATTTAATTATAATATAATTTATATAACTTAGTTTTTAATTGTGGCCGCATTTAACAACCGGCTTGCAAAATTCCTGAATATTTAATAGTTGACGCTCACATGCCGGTGCCGACCACTGCAGAATCTACTAGAATCCTCCATCCTGCATGGATTTTTACAGCTGGTTCTCGAGGTCTTGCGGACAGCCATCGCCTCAGATTTACCTTCGTCTTTTCTTTACCTTTTTCTTGATTGAATCTCATTTCCTGGACGTCATCTTCCTCTTTCTTGGCTTACTCACTCGTGTTTCTGGTGCATTTTCCAGTAGCTCCTGGGAAAAGGAAAATGTGTTTTTTGTTGTTGTTCTTTTCTTTTCTTTTTCTTTTTTTTTTTTTTTTGAGTGTGTGTGTGTGTTTTTTTTCCAGATCATTTGGGCACCTGTCGAATGAAATGTGACGCGTCTCAGGTGTCAACTCTTCAGCTGAGAAATGCTTCGTGATCACCGTTAATTAGACACCATCTGTCTCGCTCTTTTGCCTTTCTGCTCATCTGTTCGGCAAAAATCGAGATTCCACCACGTTGGACCATTTCTGTCTTTCCTTTTGCTGCGTGAAGTCTTTCATGTGGCGTATTATGCTTCCTGAGGCTTCGGCTTTGACATTTGTACCTTGCAAATTCCATCATCCAACAAGTCGTTCCACGCTTGTTCGCCTTCATGTTCTTTCCTGTTCTTGTCTCAGATCCTCTCTGGGACGTGTCATCTGTGTGATAACATCTTGAACACATGCGAATGTCTGCCTGCGTGTGGCTTGTGCGCTGGTTTCTAAGGCTATAGCTGAGACAAAGCATCGTTTATCTGCCCTGCGTCCATGATTTATGTCTTAATTTCTTTCTTTAAAATGAAGGCATGTGACTTACTGACGGTTTGGACACATCTCAGTGTAAAGTCTGAGAATTCTGGTGTTTTTTTTCTGTTTTATGAATCATCTGTGGATGACTATACGCAAGGGAATTTGTGCAAACGAGAGAGGCGGAGAGAAGGAAGGACAGAGAGAGCTGGAGGTGACGGAAAAAACCACAGAAAGATGATTGTTTGATACGAATATGTGTAATGAAAAGATCCGCTCAACCCGAGATGTTCAGAAACGAGCTGTGGATTTCCAAAAACTGGGGGGAAACAATGCCTCCGCGTTTCAGAAAATCGCAGCTGAGCCTGTGATGGGTTCGTTCAGCGAGTTGCATCCTGAGGATCAGGAGCCAATGGGAAACCTTAAAATGTCCGTGTCGCTGGCACTCGTCCTTGGGGCTCATCCCACCAGATAACGAGAGTGTTGGGCCTGCCCGGGGATCTCCGTACCAGGCTCCTGCGCTTGTAGCACTTGGCGCCACCCTGGGAACGAAGCCAGGTAGGGATGGACCCACTTCCTGAGGGCGTTTGCCTCTGTGCCTGTTGAATCCTGGCAGTTCTCTGTCCCTTCATCTCTTTTCCCTCCCCATCAAACCAACCACCTGTCATCCTGCCGTGGGACAGCCAGACTGCGGGCCCGACTCCCGCCTGACACCTGTTCCTATGGGAGCTCAAGGTTTCTCTGTCTGTCCCAGGCTGGGGCCACTCAGCTCCTCACCTTGGCATCATCCGGTGTCGGCTCCCAGCTCAGCCTGATGTCACGTGACTCAGTGTCCACCCATGAGTGTCCACACATCCCCAGCCTAGTGGGAGCATCTCCCGGCCAGCCAGCTCCGGCCCTCACTCCCTTCCCTACAGTCCTGGCCAGATGGGGGAGGGGGAGCCCTCCCTGCCAGGGTCAAGGCCATCCAGGAGGCTCCTTGTCATGCATCGATGGCCCCAGGAGACAATCCCCAGAAAACCACAGCCAGAAATCAGCACGGTTCCCAGGTTTACCCATGGCCATCTGATTACATGTTTTATGTCATTACAAAGTCAAATTATCCATGTTTACCCGCCTGGGGCTGAAATGCACTTTTCCATTGACGGAAATCCTGCCGTTTTACATTAATTATAAAGGGAATTCAAGATTGCTTCGGGAAGGTTTGGCTCACAAAGTTGGGGGCACCTCTTAAACTCCCAAAACGAAGCATGAGGGTGCAGCATCGGTGACCAGGCTTGATTTGCCACGAATCCGTTTTCTTCCCTTTTTTTCTTTTGAGAGTCTTCCCCTTTCCTTTCAGAGGCGGGAGGAACATTCTAGGCCCAAGGGTGGCTAGAGACTATCCTGACACTAATGTCATTTTACAAAAGGACTCCAGTCTTGATTTTATTCTGCCCCAAAGGACACATTTTCTCCCGCTGTCTGTCTACCTATGTGACCTAAAAGGAGGCTTTAGAGGTTGTGAGAGCCCACACACTCCCATATCATCGAAACCAGCAGAGGATCCCTGAGTCCCCATGATACTCGGGTAAAGGTTGCTTTTAGAATTCCCAGGGAACAAATAGATTAAAAGAAAATGAATTTCCATGAGAGCCAGAGGAAATGAGCCCAGAACTGACCCCCGGATGCCACTGGGACCCCTGCGCACATCTACGAATGGTGGGATCAAATTCTGCAGCTTTTCAGATATCTGACATGGACCATTTGGGGGAAATAACTTCAAAATCCATCAATTAAAATAATAATAAAATAAAAGGCGAGGGAATAAAAGATTACCTAAACAGATTACTGGTGTATAGCAATGGTGTCTTCTGTAATTATTAGCAATTATTAGTCTCGAATAATCTTTCCTTTTTAAAACAAAAACTTCACTACCTAGGTGTGACTCTTCTGCTCTGGGACAAAGTAGAGATGAAGAAACGCTGCAGGCACCTGCGTTTCTTACCATCCGGGCTGTTTGTTTTGAGTTAGTGACTGCTCAGCGGGATGAAATGGCAACTGGGGTGGGAAATCTTTTCCCAGGGGTTGGCTTTTGCCATCTCCAGGTACCGAAGACTGAATGGCAGGACGGTTCTGTGGCACAGCTGTGGAGTTCCAGGGACAGAAGTCCTGTGGAGAGGACACTGTGGTTGGCCTCGACCCCCACCTTCCTGGCAGACCGAGAGGTGTCTCTCTAAGTCTTGACCCAAGACCAGGTAGCCAATAAGTAAGAGATGGGGCTGTCACCAACCATGAGTCGGTTAATTCTAGGTTTAAAGCAGAGCTGGAAGGCCAGGCGAGTGGACCTAGGAAGATAACTTGAAGGTTAGATATGTGGGTTCTGGCTTGATCATCAGTTTCTAGAATGGTCCCCTCCTGAAACTCGGAGCCTGAGTCCTGGCCCACAAGACATCAGCTTATTCCCTGCCTGTCTGGCTGTCTATCATGTTGCTTTCAACCTACCTAAATCCGGGGCTCACATTCAGAAAAATCCTATTTATAAAAAATTTTTTCATTTTTTTAATGATATGTGCTTATAATTATTTTTGAAATGCGTCTTTAACTTTTATGATCTGTATTTATGGTTATTTACAGTCAAAATTATGTAGCTGGGATCTGCTTTGAAATAATCCAAGGTGTATGGGTTCATCCTGTAGCTGTCATGAGCTAATTGACGACTTAATACGTGAAGCCATGGGTTGGCCCATGTGAGTGAATTCATCTAGTCTCTCCACTTCTGGGTGCATTTGGAAAGTTCCATAATCAAACGTTATTTTAAATACTCCCAAAGATAAACTGGAAAGAAAAGAGAAGTCATGTGCCTGAGAGAGGAAGGG
Organism: Cynopterus sphinx; assembly: GCA_030015415.1. NCBI lineage: Eukaryota > Metazoa > Chordata > Mammalia > Chiroptera > Pteropodidae > Cynopterus > Cynopterus sphinx. The sequence goes on along the minus strand of CM057395.1, from coordinate 8,336,086 downwards.
AGGCCAGGCCAAGCACCCCCAGGGCTGGGTGCGGAGACGCTGTGGGTGGCGGGCGGACTAGGTATAAATGAGTTTTGAGTGTCCAGGGTGCTAACTAGCATTTTTTTCCTCTCTCTGTGGCTTAGCTTGTCTGCTTTTCAGTCCAGGGTGCCTGGAACCGCACACCCTACGAGATCTGTATCCATCAGGGAGGCTCCTCCAAGAGCTCATCCCTCTTAAGGGGCTGGAGACCTGAGATGGGCACCCCAAGTCAAGCGGACATCAAGGAACCTAAACAGACGCCTGTTCCACACTGGGCTGCATTTTTTTCCTTTTTATTTCCCATTTCTGTTCTCCATCCCCTAATCTTGCCTGTACCTACCTGGCGCTGACGTATTCAAGCTCTTTATCTTTTTTGCATCCTGTTCCTGCTCCATTTCTCCAGAGCCACGCCTGTGCTGAAAGGCCCTTGCTCTGCCAGCTTGCTAACACACTCCACTTCCCTCCCCGCTTTTAAAACGATTCTGAGATGTACACCCACGAAGAAATGCCAACATTTAGATGGGAGGTATTGATTTGACAGCATAATTTCTTCCTCTTACATTTATTTCCTCCACCGAACACACGGACCCATTTGCTTTTCATTAGTGTAAAAACGTAAACCCCCAGTTTATTAATCCACGTCTGTTTCTTATATTTTGATCTGGCGCAGTGCGGCCTGGGCTGATGACGTTAGCTCCCAGGAGCTGGGAATCGTCCTGGTTTTCTTAACTCTGTGCAAGCGACTCGAGGAAAGGCACACAGGCACCTGATGGGTGCTTCGGGTGAGGAGGGTCCCCTTTGTGTGTGCCCTCACCTGCCCCTTCTCTCAGGCCCCCCATATGTGGATGTAGCCGCCACCACTAAGAACAGCCCAAAGTCCTAGTTTCTGATGCTGTCTCCCCCGATGTCCACACTTACCAGGCTCATCTCTCCAGGGCTCTGTTCCTTAATAGAATAACCAACCCCTTGCGAGGCAAAGACCTCATGGATGGATTACTTTATCCAGGTCAACATTTGTGGATCCATTTTAATCACTGGGTCCAAAGGGTAAATATTGGGGGCCTTTGCAGCACTTTTGAAGGCCAATGGAGGGAATTTTTTTGGAGAGTGGGTGAGTTCTAGGGCCCTTCCTATCGGTCCATGTGGGCTGTTTCAAGAAGCTGGCACGTGTTCGAGTTATAAATCACCCCCTAAGTTGTGACAAAGCAAAACAGTGGATGTCACCTCCCACTCATTGGTGAGGGCTTTGTGAAGATGAGCTTCGCATCCCCTCCTCAGAAATATGGGGGCCTCTTGGAAAACTGGAGTCCCAAGCTGATTAGTTACAATTTGTATCTAGAGCTCTGCAGGTCGAAGGTCCCCTTCAAGGCAGCCAGGGACCCTGGGGGCATCATTCCCTCTCCTCCTCCCCGGTTTTGGCCTCCTGACATCTGTGAGGGTTTTCCTGGGCCAGAGGCAGAGGCCTCGGGTGCCCAGAAAGCATCCTTGGGGAGAGCTCAGACTTGAGGCTGATGGCCCAGGTAACTGGACAATCTGGGCCCAAATGCTGGTTTCCAAAACCACAGAGAATTCTGTGCAGTTTGGCCTATTAAGCCAGACGGAAAAGTTCTGCCGTCTCCCCTCCCACTCTCTCTTTGTAAACAACGTAAGATGCTATTGTGCATCTAATTACACCCGGAACGGGACAACTGTAATTTTAGGGCTCTGGTGCCCACAAACATTTTTGTAAAACTTACAGACTTTATTTACCAATAAATTATGTGTCATTAAGCCTTCTAAAGTGATTTTTTTTTTCTTTTTTCCCCCCTCATTTAAACAATTTCTAGCCCACTGGTCAAATCCCGGGGTGGTGAAGTATTTTCCAGAATGGCTGCACCATTCTGTGTTTCCACCAATGGCGTATGCACGAGGGCTTTAGTTGCTTTCCATCCTTGCCAGCACTGGTGTTAGCAACATTTCTGGTTTTCTGTGTGTTTATTTCTGCCATCCTCATAGGGGTACAGTGTTATGTCACTGTGGGTTTAATTCGCATTTTTCTAACGGGTCATGCTACCTGTGGATGAGTTTAGGTGCTGTCCATATGTCACCTTCGGTGGAGTATCTGTTCACATGTTTTGCTCTTTTTATTTTATTTATGTTTTCTGATATTTGAGAGTTCTTATATGTTCTAATACACGTCCCTCGGGGTGTGATTTGCAAATCTTTTCTCCCGGTCTATAGCTTGTCTTTTTATTCTTTTAACAGGATCCTTTGTGGAACAAAAGATTTTCATTTCGATTAAGTCCAATTTACCAATTTTTTCTTTTAGTTTTAAGATTGGAGTAAACCCCTGCCACTGTATGAGGACACGATTCTTTTGAAAAATGGGTCTATCACTGGGCCTTTGTGAGACCGAACGTTTAATCACAGGCTCCTAAGTTACCATCCAGCCCGAGCCGTCCACCATGAACTGGATATTAAGTGACACGCTGATCCCTTCAGTTAGCCCTGCAGAGCAGCTAATGGGAAGCAGTGTGTGTGTGACAGGGACACACTCGTCTCGTGTTGGTGTCCACCAAAGGGTGACCTCTGCGGAGGAGGGTTTATTTAATAACCCAGCGGATCAGGTGACCTTCTCTGCAGAGACCAGCCAGCCTCCTTCCCCACTCATCTTGTCCTTGCTCAGTGGACTTGTGAACAAAGTGGCCATTGTCAAAGAAAAAAAAAATCCATCCAAATAAATTGGAAGATCTAATTGGCTTTATTAAGTGATTCATGGATCAGGCAGCCTTCGTTTGGCAACCAGGAGTGGAATCGGGTGAGTTGCACAAAATGAAGGGTTTTTACAGGCCGAAAGGGGTTTTAGGGGCTAAGAAGTTAGGAGTGGATTATGTCAGGCCAGGATACTGTTCCTGGGGCGAAGGCCGCGGGGTCTGTCTCATCAGGCCGATGACCTCACGAAGTGTTGATCCGAAAATTCCAGACCGATTGGCTTAAAATTCCACTCCTGGGAGAATCTGGGACTGCAGTTAGGACGATGGCTTAGCCAGCGCGACTCCATCGTGCCCTGTCGTTTCTCCCTTCCACAGCACGGTGGCGGGGATGCAGGTTGGAGGCCAGCAGCGCGGCCTCCACTCACCAAGACTGAGCGCCCGGCCTTCCCGCAGCAGGGACTGACACCGCATGTCCTGCGCGGCACCTTTCCCTGGAATAGTCACTTTGGATACAGATCTCCTTCTCCTACAGCCCATTTTGCATCCCTGTGCCTTCAGCCCGTCACGACCTCATGGTTTGTCACCTGGCGGGGTGACCCAAACATTGATACCTGAAGGGTCTAGGCCATTCGTAGCCTAGACCTGGATTGGGTTGTTGCCATTTCCCATTGATTCCCACAGACACACTCTTTCTTGCCTCCACTGTCGAGCGAAGGTCTCATCTCCCCTTGGTGACCAGGACTGGTCACCCCAACCAGCACGGTAATGCCCTTCCTTGCTTGTTGATCCAGACCCGAGGAGTCCAGAATGGCTGGGTGTGTCAGTCTTCACTTCTGGGTCAACGAAGCCATTATGGTGTCGTGGTGGCCAGTGGGGAAAAGGGGGACCCAGACAGTCCCCGATTCCACCACTGGGGCCACAGGAAGCTTCAAGCTCACAGGTCCTCACGCACGTGTAATTAGCCTGGCGAAGGCAATAAATAGCACATACTCTAGCTCTGCTCAAAGCATAGAATGAGAGAAATGGCCATAAAGAGCCTAATTAGACCCGGGGGCGGGACCTGCCTAATGAATTAGCAGGTCTTTTGTGCAGCAGGACAAGAGCATGGTCGGGACCCCAAGAGGCTCAGTGCCATCCTGCGTCAGGGCTTGCGGGGTGTGACAGGGAGCTTCACACCCCGCTGTGGACAGAGGGCCACGCTGAACAGGGGGCGCGCCCAGTTGTCTGTCCCCAAGATTCGATGCTAGGGCCATCGTCACGGGGCCCAAGGCCTACGGTCTGGCCATGCTGGGAATGGCACACTCGAACCCCAAGGCCAAAGTTTCATTCCACTCTCCCTTTTCTGTGCTCCTGTCGTCTGTTTCTGGAGATGAGCGAGGACCACAGAGCCTGCTGGGCCACCAGTATGTGGCCGCCAATCGCAGACAAGGTGGCCCGCAGCCCTCATCAGGATGGAATGACCTTGGCGCACAGCAAAGGTGGGCATGGCTTGGGAGGGGGGGCCTGGCCCGACACCAGAGAGGGACCGTGTGTCTCCATACCCGCTATTGACTTCAAAGAGGACGTTTCCCTCCCCCTGTTTGTTTCGCTCCGTTTCCGACTGGTGTTTGTCCCCGACGCGCCGTGGCTTGCTCCTGCTCAGCATCGTGGGAAATGCTGGGACTTATTTGCAGGGATAAACACGAAAACAAGCACAGGCGGGAGAGGACATCCGAGGACACCTGAGACTGTTTAACTCGGGCCTGTGACTAAGAGGAAGTGGGCTCCAACCTGGCCTTTTCGATGGGTGCTGGAACCAAGCCCTGGGCAGCGGGGCCTGTCACGCAGGGGCCAGTCACGCAAGGACGTCTTTGGAGGCCCCATCCGCCCTCCCTAATTGGGACCAGAGGATGGCGACCCTGGGGAGGGCTCCTGGGGCGGACTCCTGCTCCCTGTTCGGCTTTGGCCTGGGCAGGTGGCCGAGCGGCCAGCTCGAGAGGACAGTGGCCGATTGTGTGACTGAAAACAAGCCTGCGGGATTGTGTGTCCTGGGGAAAGAGTCGGGCTCTAATCTCCGTCTGCAGCGCCCAGGGCACCTTGGAGCCCTGTCAGAATCGCTGCTCCCAGGTTTCCAGTTGGGTGGCCCAGGGGGTGGGTGCTGGAGAGGCCCAGGCACCTGAAAGCAGAGGGGGCTCATGCCGAGTTGTCAGACCCCAGGCCGGGGGCCCTGCTTGTCCCAGGCAGACTGTGGACCCCCCCACACCACACAGCGGGGGAGTGAGACACATACACTTGTCTGGTTGTGCTCCTCACAGGCTCAAGCCACTTACCTGCAGGAGACTTTTCACATCTACCAAGAGCGACCGTCGCCGAGATGACAATAAAAATTTACAGTTCACGAGCATCTAGGTTTCTTGTCCAAGCAAGAAAGTTCCAGGCACCAAGGCCTCTCTCTCCCAGAGCGCTGCAGCAATCTGGCTCCTGGGATCTTCCCTATGGTGGGACTATTCTGGAACTTTCCAGCTATTGTGAGAGCCCAGATATAACGGCCGAAATGCACAAAAGCAGCAGAAAACACTCAACCCCGTGCCTAGCGATTATATCCTCCGTAGGCCCAAGCATCTTGATTTGGGGACGTCACCTAAAGATTCCAGGGAACTCAAACCCGCCCCTACTCCCTGCCGCCTCCACGGGGCCCCTGTAGGTGCCAGATTAACTCTGAGTCCTCGCAGGCGATGGCATTTTACAGCTGCTCTTCCTGGACCCCGGACAGCCACTGCCTCCTTTTAATTTGGCTCCAGAAGCCCCAGAGTTTTGTCCACAGAAGGATTCTCAGTTCATCTGGCACCTCATGCCCAGTCTAGGCTGCGCCTCCCTCCTAGGCCCACCCAGACCTGCCCAGGCGGCCATATGGGCAGGAAGGAGCCCCAGGCTCATGCCCCCACTCACTGCGAAGCCCAGAACCGCCTCCTTGCTTCCCGCCATGTCCTTCCTTGCCCACCTTCCGACTCTGCTCACTCTTCCATTATGCTTACTAACACGGTCAGGCCGACTTTTGACCCCAGGGGCCTAGTCCAAGACTTGGCTTTGCCTCTGCCCACTCCCCAACTCCATTCCCATCGGCTGTGCTGGGGTCACATATCTGCTTCCTGCCTCCCCCACCTCCCCTCCCTGTCTCCCATGTGTCTGGCCCAGTCCCACGACCCCCACCCAGTAGGGTTGACTCTCCCTTTTACACACGAGGGCCTGGTGTCTTCTCAGTCCCTTCCACGCAGTTTCTTCGCTTGGTTTTAGTGCATGAAATGAAAGAGCCGCGAGGAGCCAGGCCGGGCCCGTTTAAGACCTCACCCCCTCAGCAGAATCACGCTTATAAGGATCCACTGCTCGTCAAATCAGACCTACTAAGTGCACCACCCACTCACTGTTCATGGTTTGAGGGTGTAGCTGCATCACACGCACCGGCCTGCTAACGAGGCAGACGTTTGATGGCCCCCGGTGACCCCCGTTTGCAGCCTTCCACCCTTATCTGGGACCCGATGATCCCCCATAGTCTTTGTCCTCCAGCAGCTGGTAAGTCTCCTGAGTTGCCCTTCACCGTCACGAAGGCTCCCATGGCACCGCTGATGCCTACCCATCCTCGTCCTCAAATCCAGAGAGAGGTGCAGCATACCAGGGACGCCGACAGGGAGGAGGGTGAGTAATCAGACAGAAACTCCCTCGTGTGCAAACTTCTCACGTCCCAATCCCCTCCCAAGTTCTCCAGGATCGTACCCCAGAAAGAGTCGTCACCCTCTCTGTCTACTAAGATGACACTCTGCCTCCCACCTGGGTCTTTCCCATCGGCTATTTTTGCACCCAGTTCTCTCTCCATTAAAACAAACAAACAAACAAGAAAAAAAAAAACCCACAAAGAAACAAAGCTGCCTTGTTCCCACATCTCCTTCCAGCCTCTGCCTCCCTTTCCCGGAATCATCTGAAATTGCTACGTTTGTGTCCGAGACCCCACGCCCCAGTCTTCATGATGCTTCTAATTCTATTAAATGCATTTTATTCAATGATTCTGACCAGGGCCCAAGCCCGTTTCTGAGTGCACCTCAGTGTTTCATCGGTTTGTCAGTGTGTGCACGAGAGGCCCCGCTATTTCTTAACGTCTGGCAGGGTGAGGTTAGCGTCCAGGATCGATTTGGAGATTCGAATCGTTTCCCTGTTTCATGCTGATAGGAGAACCCGTTTTCCCGGGTGAATTAAAGAACCAAAGAAGGCAACTCGGAGTTGCACTTCACGTCCATGGCTAGTTATTTGGGGGAAAAACGGAGTAGATCTCTACAGGATCGGGTCTGTCTACGCGTGAAGCGTGGACACCTAATTCTTTGGTGTTTTTTGATTTCTGGGTGTGACATGCCTATGTTTTTTTTGCGATCGTGAAATTTTAAATATTACATTCCTAGTTACCTATTGCACGATTAAAGCAGCGTTATTGACTTTTATAACTTAACTACGTTCTGAACCTGTGAACCTTTCGGTACCATCTTACTAATTCTATTATTTTATCCATTTTTTCCTTTTTTTTTTTTAAATGAAGAGGATCATATCATCAATAACTGTGCTTACTTTTCTAATTCTGATTTTTAGCTGAGCATAGATCTTTCCGGATAGGTGTTTAAAAATCCCAGAGGAGGGATGGCTGAGTCACATGGCAATTCTATTCTTCGTTTTTTGGGGAACCGCCCTCCCGTTTTCCGTAGGGGCTGTACCAATTGACATCGCCATAAGCAGAGGATGGGGGTTCTTCCTTTTTCCCCTAGAAACTCCCCAACACTTGCTATTAATCGTCCTGTAGATGATAGCTGTTCTAACGGGTGTGAGGTGGCATCTCATTGGAGTTTTGATTGGCCTTTTTCTGCTAGCGAGGGAAGCTGAGCGTCTTTTCACATGTCTGTTGGCAATTTGTGCGTCTTCTTGGGAGAAGCGTCTGTCCAGGTCTTGTGCCCATTTCTTATTTAAACTGTTCTTTATTATTATTATTATTATTATTATTTATTATTATTATTATTATTATTATTATTATTATTATTGAGTTGTCTGGGTTCTTTGTATATTGTGGATATTAAGCAAACGATAATACCATTGTGATTCCTTTATAATCCATGAATTATTTAAAAGTGTGATTTTTAGTCTCTAAACATAGAAGGGGGTGCAGGGCAGACTTGGGGTGCTGTGCCTTGGGTGGCTGGGGTGCAAGGATGAACAGATGGCCTGCAAGTGAGGGCAGGGCCAAAGGATTCTTACCTGGACCCAGATGTCTCGAGTCGAACATAGCATCTTAGCCAGGTTCTGCCATGCCCTGGTCATCCTCTTCTTCTTCCAAGACCCCAAGGGCTGTACCCATTTCCTGCATTTCACCCTGACCTTAGGATAGCGACTCCTCAGAGCCCCGAGCTGTCCCCACATGATGCCTGATCCTGCCTCACCTCCAAGACCCCTTGGTATAAACGGGATGGCCAGAATAAGGCCAAGGACATCCGTCCCCTTTGGACTCAGATCCAGGACAGATGTCTCCATCCCTGAAAGCACGTCCTGCATCCAGATCAGTTCCTGCTGGTCTGTGGCCACCCACAGTGAAGGTCCCAGAATGCCTTGCAGCCAGGCTCAGCCTGGGCTCCTTTGCGGTCCCTGCTGCAGAAGGGGCAACCCTGCCTGGGGGGTGAGAGGGGCACTGTCCATGCCTTTCCAGAAGCTTCTCCTTCTCCACTCACCCACTCGTCCTCCAGCCACATTTCGTGCAAACAAATGCTTTCCAGGAGAGTCAGGGCTCATTAGGGAGATGGAGAGCAGGGATCCCCAGGCTGCCCACGGTCACAGGAACAGTGAGGCCCGCCTGGCAGGCTGGCCACCCAAGCTGGTCCCCTGCGTGCCCTGCCCGCCTGCGAACGACCGGGCGGCCAGGAGGAGGGGGCTGAAAGCGGGCTCCGTGGACTTAACCTTTTGCTGCTGGTATGAGGCTGCTCACTTTGCTTTCTTCGGAGGAGTTATCCGGTAGACGCTGGTTATCGATTTGTACACGTGGGCTTCAGGAAAGACAGAAACAGCCCCGAGAGCCCCAGGCGATGGCTTCAGGGGTGAGCAGGCCACCACTGCTAAGGGGCGTCTGCGAGAGGACGCAGGCCAGGTGCAGAGGAGGAGGCTGTGTGGCTGCCATGCCTTTCCCTTCCAGACAGGAACCTCTGTGATCCAGAATCTACCAGGGCCGGGGGGCTGGAGGGGATGGGTTCCTCCTCCGCTGGAAGCTATAAGCACCCACCACTTGCTTCTTAAAAAAAGAAAGAACAGTTTCATTGAGGAGTAACTGGCATGTAGCAAGCTGGGCCTGTTTCATACGCAGAATTGGGTGACTTAGGCTCAGGTCGGCCTCTGCGAAACCACCGCCTCAGTCAAGGTAGCGAGCGCTTCGTCACCCCACCCAAGCTTCCTGGACCCCCACCCGCAGTCACCCTCCCTCCCCCTTCCCACCCGGTCACCCACCCCCAGTCTGTGGTTTTTACCTAAAATAAAATTCATCAAATAAACTTGTATGAACAGAAATGGGCAGGAAGTGGAAACCGAAGGACAAGCGTCCTCTGGTCTGTGGCAGGGGGGGCTGGGGACAGTCACACATGGCTAAGGGCCTGGCAGGCTGCCGGCTCAGTTTTTCTGGAGGGAGGTGGGGACCGGAAGCGCTGTGCAGAGCTCCTGCGGGGACAGTCTGCCCGGAGACCCTAAGATCCAGGGGCCTGGGCGTGGGGGAGGCTCTGATGGACCCTCTGGGGTCTCTCTTCCTTTCGGGAGGATGAAGGAAGGGCAAGCTGTGGTGTGGGTTACAGCCCCGGTCAGGCTCCAGCTAGATTTAGGGAAGGTTCTTTTCTGTCCTGCCCCTTCCTGAAGCATCACTCTTCTTAGAGGGTGGCACCCTCGGTGCCCACAGGGTCCGGTCAGAAGGGAAAAGGTGTGGGAAAGCTGATGTTTTTATTGGACACCGGATATTTGTATTTTTAAGTACAATCTCCTGATTCTTAAGGTTGACACTTAAATATTTCTTTTTTTTTTCAAAAAACACCCAAGAAATGCAAGGTGTAGGGTCTTCAAACTGCAGGCGCCCCCCTTGTGGCTTCAGTGCCATCATCGCATGGCCTCTCCTCCTTCCCGTGTGCCCCTCCTGCCTCACTGTGCGGCCACCTCTTTGCCCTCCGACAGATTCTCCTGATGACGAACTTTCTCTGAGCTGTCCCGTCCCTAAGGACGTGCCAGGCGACGCAGGGTGCCGTGGTAGTGCAGCCCCAGGTGCTGAGCTTACGGAAGAGAAGGCAGCTGCGCTGCTGGGTGCCCACGGAAGGCCACGAGGAGGGGGGACAGTGGAGCTGAGCCCAGGAGGATGGTGAAGCTTTGCACACAGAGCAGGGGAGAGGGGGGGCGCGTTCCAGGACAGACAGGTGGTCTGTGCGGTGGGTCACATGGGGACCCTGGGGATGCGGACAGTTGGGAGAAGAGACTGAGCAGGGTTTCGTCCGGGACCTTTCCCAGCGCTCATCCTCTCCGTCTTTTGCCTCCTCTAAGGAAGTGTTTCTTTCTGGCTTCTGGGGAGGGGGCTGCTGAGCTTGCTTTAGGGTCCCCAGAAGCCTAGGCTGTCTAGCTGAGCCCACATCTCCAGTGCGGGAGGGTGCTCCCCCCCAGCACTGTTCCATCTGCACCTTTCCCCACCTCCCCATCCAAAAGGCCAGGGTCGCCGTCCCCCTGCCTTCTCATGTGGGTTGGGGGACTCCGGTGTCTTTCCCAGTGTTGGACGGGAAGGAAGAGCTGCCAAAAGGTTGCTGGAAGCAGGACTCGGAGTGCTCCGAAGCCAGGAGAGGGAGAATGGATGCAGATGAGCGTCCTCTGGACAGCTGTGCCTACACCCTAGAAAAGAAGTGTCGGATTCAATCACCGGGTCTGGGGGCGGTCGACGCCAAACATCTGGAGCTTCGGACGGCCCCAAAGACGCCAGGATGTTGTACTTCCCACCTGGAAGTCTGCCATCATGTAAGCCCCGGCCAACTGGGGAGAGGGAACACCTGGCCAGGCCCCGTCCACTTCCTTAGAGGGTCCCCCAGGCCGGACCCACAGGGAAGGTGGGGGACAGGGGGGAAGGCGGAGCCTGCTCAGCCTCTTCTGGGCCCTTCTAGACTGTGGGGCAGCCCTGCACCCCCAGCTGGGTGCTGACAGCCCCATGCCCTGTGCCGGGCAGTGTGTCCCCGCCTTTCTCATGGGTCATTGGCCGTCGGCAATAAGGAACGAGGGGACCTGCGGCTTGGCCTTGACTCTGAGAAGGGGAGCAAAGCTCCTTGGCCTTTGCTGACGGAGGGAGGAATCCACTCCTTGCCATTCTGAGTCTCTCTTCCCGCTGAGGACAAACCAAATGGCTAATTCTGACGGTCTGATTCCCAGAGGGGGAGGGTGGGTGCGTGTGTGAAGTCACTGCTTCATGCACCAGCACAACAAGGCCAATCCCCCACCCCCCCGCAAATAGCTTTTAGTAATAAAGGGCCATTAATTAGGAGCCCTCCCCCCGACAATTTGCTAAGGAAGATGTTTTGCTTCTGGCTCAAGGAGACGACCAGGGGCGCCAGGCAACGGTTGTGAGAACCAGCATCCCCCTTCCTCCCTCATCCCCAGGCTGGATTTATGTTCACCCTCTGCTGTGAGCACCCTCCTTGCAGGAAAGTGGCCTGAGAATCACAAAGCCGCATCCTAGGCCCTCGAGTGACCACGTGACCCAGTGATTCTACCCCTAGGGTTTACCCAGGAGACCGGAGAACTTTAGATTTCTGCTTCGTTCGTTTCCACTGCTTCGTGTCTTCCCCCCAAAGCTTGCAAACTGCTCGCCTCCTCCTCCTCCTCACTGGGATCACGTCTCTGCTTCTCTCTCACCAGGCTGCACCTTGCCTGGGTCAGAGGCATTCATTCACAGGAGGAATTAATGAGTCAGCGATTGGATCTGCCCTGTCCCAGAGACCGATGTCCCCAACCTGGTGACATTTAGGGAGGCCACGCCGCGACTCCACAGGCTCCCTCATCAGTTGCGTGTATCTAGGGGCTTCGCAGGGCCACGGTCCTGGAAACGAGGTGACCGAAAAGTAGAATCCACAAAGAAAACCAGAAGAGCTGGTCAGCTACGGGGGAAACCAGCGATGGGATGAGGAACCGGCAGCCCTTTTCGTGGACGGCGTGACCGGCCCCGCTGCCTCCCGCTGCAGGTGGAAGTGAGACCTCTTGATGGTATAGATACTCCCCTGCCATCAAAGGTTCTCCTGGTTTGTCCCATCCTCGAAATCACCATTTTTTAAAAAAAAACTTTAGTCCCTCGTGGCCTAATGAAGTAACGAGCAGAGGGCTAGGGTGACTCACTCACGGCTGGGTGGGCCTGCACATGGAAACACCGAAGGACCCCAGCCAGCCCAGGAGCGCTGAGAAGAGGGGACGACTCCATCCTGTTCTCTTTTTACAACGCAAAAAAAGTGTCCCCCACCCCACTGATAAGCAAAATGTCATATGTGTTGATCGTAGAGCAAACTGCAGAGAACTAGCGAGAGGAAAATGAGCCACCCCCCAACCGCACCCCTCAGGAATGAGCAAGGTGTGGGTACGTCTCCTTCCATTTCTCCCCCAAACGCTTCCTGGCCTTGTAGGCTGGGGATCCATCCCCCTTTGGAATGTGGGGCTTTTCTCCCTGTGTGTGTAGATCAGCCTTTTCTCTGTAGAAAGTGTTTTGAGTCTCGAGAAGCCGGCTCAGGGCCTTACCCACCGTCAGGTGTGCACCGCCGGTGGGGCCTTCCACACGTGGGCGCATCAGCTGCGTGTTTTATAAATGACGCGACTGAACTGTCACGAGGGTGAGGAGCGAGTCTCCAAATGGGGTTTTGATCTGCCTCGTGTGGCTGCGGGAGGAAGTACGCAGGGCTTGCTTCTTGGAGAGACCAGGCATCTCCCTGTTTTTTTTTTATTTTTATTTTTATTTTTTTTTTAATTAGCTTGGGAGGAAGTGGGGGTCACCAGCTGCAGGGGTTGTGAGTCACTTGAATTTCGAGCTCCTATTTTAGGCAAATTTTTAATGTTTTAGAGTTGTAGTATGATTGTTTTTATTATTATTATTATCATCATTATTTATTATTATATTATTATTATCATTTATTATTATTATCATTTATTATTATCATCGTCATCATCATCATCATCATCATCATCATTATTATTATTATTATTATTATTATTATTTTATTATTATTGTTAATTTTCAGATCCGACCCCAGAACAGATTGGTCCCTTCTCCCCAAGCTTTCAGCATTAGCTCTTGACGTCTGCAAGTAAAGAGGCAAACTGAGGCGCCTCTGACCTAAATTGGGAGGATTAAAAATGTATTAAAAATTGATGTATGAAGATGAGAGTGACGGGCGCTGTGGGATGGAGAAAAGAGAACGACAAGCCGTCATCCCCTTACCTCATAGTGATCTCGATGAGTCTGACACTGAGACCCAGCAGGGCCCCAAATATGACAACGAGACTATTCATAGTAAATCTGTTCTGGAAGATTCCAGGAGCACAGACCGAGCTTCTCCTGGTTTACGAACACACGTGGATCGAGGGGAGCTGTGCGTCGAGCTCCTTGCACATGTGAGGTGACGTGACACGTGACAAAGGAAGCTGCATGCTTGGACCTGGACGGGTGACTCGGAGCCAGCACTCCCAGGGGGAGAGGCTGCGAGCCCCTCGTGTGCCGCGTTTGTGCCTCCCGGACAGCGTTGCACTTGCCCTTTCCATCGTGCAGGCCTGATGGACCCTCAGGCACGTTTCTTACCTGCCCTGTGCCCCGGTGCCATAAAACAGAGATGATTCGAGAACTAACACGACCTTAGCGCGGGTTCCTGGCGCCCAGCAAGAATGCCACCTAAGCCTTTGTGACTGTCGGGGACTCAGGGGCTGGAAGTGGCCGCTTAAGCCTGCCCCACCCACAGGATTGCCACCCGTCGCTCTGCCTCGGAGTCTGGGTACCCGTGGAGGAGTAGATCCTTGGGGACTCCGGGTCCCTCCAATGGAGGACTCGTGCCTGCAGCGGCGGCTGGACTCTGACGGGCTGGGTGGGTCCTTCTGGCAGCCCCTGGGAGGGCAGGACTTGTGGAGGCGGCCATGGGGCCGGGCAGCTGCCGGCCGTCCCGGGAGGGCAGTGCTGTCATGGACTTGGCGGGGGGCCCGGGCTGAAATGCTGACCTAATGCCTGCACGTGTCTGGGCCACAGCCACCAAGGGCAACAGCGGAGCAGGGGAGGCTAGAAAGGGGGTGGATCCCCTTACAGCCCACGCTCCAGGTGGAAGACGCACCCTCTGGTTATGGGGGCCCCATGAGCCTGGGGTCCCTGGGTGAGGGGATGACCCTCGGGGAAGCAGCGTGGGCACTGGCAAAGGTGGACAGCACCCGCTGCTCCTCTCAGGCTGGGAGGGGGCCTGCCGGCGCCTGTCCTGTGCACACAGCGGTCCCGGTGGGTCCCTGGAGACTTAGAGGACGTCCCCGCCTCCTTCAGGCCTCTCCCCGGTGCCTGGAAGGAGATCTAAGCTGCACCCCTTGACCCCACCGTCAGCGAGAGGAAGGCTCGGAAAGGGCGTCCTGCACACGTGCTGCCCCTTCGCTGTCACCCGCCCTCAAGGTGGCTCTGATTATCCTCACAGGAAACTGCTGATCAGAGAAGCCAGGTCCGAATGCTCCTGGGCTTCACATCAGGTCACCTGGAGGGCGAGGCCCAGCCCCCTGAGACCAGTCCCTCTCGGCCCCTAAACTTCAGATGGGAGAGGGGGAGTGAGAGTGGGCATCTCACTGGGGTCGGAGGTGGGGTCCCGGGATCGGTGGGGCTGCCCCTTCCTCCCGACTGCCAGGGGTGGTGGGTGAGGAGGGAGAACGGGCACCCGGAGCCCAGGCCCCTCCCCGGGTCCCTGCTCTGTGAGCCTTGGTGGCTTAGAGGCTCCCCGCTCTGGAGGGGACCCCATTTCCCCACCAACCCCCCCGGCACACCGTGAGCTCCCTCACGCCCCACCTCAGGTGGCTGCGATGCGGAGAAGCAGAGACTGACTTGCTTAATCCTTTCTCGTTTGAGGTTCTTGCTGATAGATACATAGTTATCTCCGATTTTTATTCATATTTAAATATTAATATTTAAATATTTAATATTTAAATATTTATTAATATTTAAATATATTTATACATAAATATATATTTTTTCTACCTAAAGCAGTCCCTCCAACATTTTCTCTAATCCTGGCTCGGAAGTGGTGAACTCCTTTAGCTTTTTCGTGTCTGGGCAGCTTTTTGTCTGTCCTTCGACTCGAAATGACAGCTTTGCTGGATGCAGGAATCTTGGGTGCAGATCCCGCGTTTTCATCATCGCGATGGATATTGCGTGCTGAGCCCTTCTGTCCCGCAAGGTTTCTTCTGGGACGTCAGCTCCCCATCTTTCGGGGGCTCCTTTGTAGAGAACGGCTTTTTTCTTGCTGCTTTTCAGTTACTCGCTTTGTCTCTAACCTCTGGCATGTTAATTATGACTAAAATGAGGGGGTGGGCCTCTTGGGGTTCGTCTTCTGGGGAACTCTCCGAGCTCCCTGAGGTTGTCTGTCTCCTTCACCCGCGGAGGGGTGTTTTCAGGCCTCATTTCTTTAAACAGGTTTTCCATGCCTTGCTCTCTCTGGTCCCCCATGATGCAAAATTTGTGACGTTTGATGTGGTTCCGGAGGCCGAGCATCCTTGTAACCAGTGTCTTGAACTCTGAATCTGCATTCCTTGACTTCATTCCTTTAGTGTTTTTATTTTTCTGGAAGTTTCTCCTGTTCTTTCATTCAGAACTTACTACTTTGCTCATTTTGGCCGCCTCTCTGTGTTCGTTTCTAGGCATTAGGTAGATCTGCTGCATCCCCCAGGCTTGGCGGGGTGGCCTTATGTACTAGGTGTCCTGTGGGGCCCAGTGGTGCCATCTTCCCGGCCACCTAGTGCTCCAGGTGTGTCCCTTGTGTGGCTTGAGTTGCCCTCCTGTTGTATCGAGCACATGAGTGGGGGAGACTGACGCTCAGGCTGACTGGCCGTAAGGGTTGGCTAAGCCCACAGTGTGTGAGCTGCCACGTAGGAGCCGCAGTGGGCTCATTTGCCTGCCAGGACCATCCTTTCGTTGTGCAGCTTATAGGGCTGATCCAATGGTGCTCTGCTGTGGTCTGACGCTGCGCCCCAGCTATGGTGGCCCTGGGAGGGCCTCCTATGCAGGTCAAGGCCAGCCACTGCCTGTGACTGGCCCCAGGACTGCCTGGTAAGAGCCACAAAATGATCTGCAGTTTGTTGCTGCCTGCGCTGGACCCGGAGGCATGTGAGAGTGGCCACGCTGTGAACCGAAGCCTGGGGCGGCTCAGCAAAAGGCTCAGGGCACCCCAAGGCCTGCTGCTGCCTTCTGGCTGCCTGTAAGACTGAGAGCTGGTGAGGTGGGGCCAGGGGGTCAGGGGAGTGGTATTCTCCGGGTTAATGCAGATTCCGATTTGGTGTCAGTGCTGAGGCTGGGGCCCTGAGGCCAACTGCCACAGGGCGGGGTCCTAGGGAATCGCCAGGGTGGAGTGAGCAGAGCTCCCAGGCCAGTGCAGGTTCGGATTTGACCGTGTGGCAGGGAGGGCTCAACACAGGGACAACTGTGACGGTCCCTTTAGCTCTCCCCCTGAAGCCGCACAACTCAGTCCCTCCCTGTATGTCTCCGGTCCCTCCCAACCCTCCACCCCTCTGCCAGAGCCCAGGGTGATGCCTGAGAGCTAGAGAGCCTGAGCATGGGCCCTTTAAGAGAACAGTTGGGTTTCCAGGGCTTTCTGACTCCCCTAGGCTGACGGAATCCCCTGCCAGTGTTCGCAGCCAGGTGCTGTGGGGACTCCTCTTCCTGCCCCTGGTGTCCAGACCGGGAATCCTGGTGCGGGCCTGAGACCCCTCATTCCTCAGCGGAGACATCCCTCCCGATTCTCGATGGCCACACGTGGGTGCGGCGCCAGCCCCTTCCACGCCTCTGCCCCTCCTCCCAGTCTCGACGTGACTTCTCCTTTGTATCCTGAGTCATAGGACTTCTGCTCAGCTAGTCTCAGACGGTTCCCCAGGTTGACTGTCCTATAAATTCATTGTGATTTTAATGTGGGCACTGGGAGGAGGCAAGTACGGCGTTGACCCGGGCTCCAGAGAGCAGGGCACCTGCCCACCCAATGCAGAAGCTGAGGCCAGTCGGTCCCTCCCTCTCCAACCTCGTGCTCCTCACCTGTAGGGTCGGCTGTGAGGAGGCTGGAGGGTGAGGTCGTGCCCAGCACCCAGCCCTTTCCTTCCACGGACAGCACAGTCCATGGTGATGTTTAGGTGGGAAAGTGGGTGGGGTCTGGGCCTGTGGCCTCCTGCCCTCCCTGCCTCGTGTCACGTAGGCACATGGGGCTACAGGCCATCGGGAGGACGAAGTTCTCCTGGACCCAGAACACCCAGGTTTTGCTCCATCTTCTTAATTTCCATGGTTCTCTTAATTAGCTGATATCACATGTCCCCCTAAATCACTCAAGTTCTCGCTTGACTTCTCCATCCCTGTCTCACTCTGTCTCATTTTTCCTTTCTCTTTCCCTCTCTCTCTGCTCTTCTCTCTCTCCTCCCTCCCTCCTTCTGCCTTTGACTCTCTCTCTCTCTCTCTCTCTCTCTCTCTCTCTCTCTCTCTCTCTCTCATCCATCTCCATCTCTGTCTTTCATTCTCTGCCTGTGTCTCAGCAACCCCCTTCCTGCCTCGCAGTCTCATTTCCTCCCCACCCAGCTGCCTCCCTGGGACAGCTGCGAAGAATTAGGAGCTCGACAGGGAGTGTCCCCAGGGGCACAGGATGATTTATGTCTCTGTGGGAGATCAGGCAGGTTTTCCTCATTATTTCACCCAACAGTGCATGTCCCGGAGCTTACGGGTTTTCTCTCCTTTCAAAGTCTTGACTCTCACCTGACTTGGAACGTTTGTTTTTGTTTTTAGAGGAGTTTGAACCCCCTCCCCGTCCTTCCAGGGAGCATCTGGGCAGCCCTGGGACCGGCCTCCTCTCCTCTTCTGTCCTCTCAGAGCCCCCTCGGCCCAAGCTGCCCCAGCCCCCAGATGACGGGGCCAGTTGTAATGCTCAGAGACCGTCCTCCTGAAGTGGACAAGGCCTGAGGATTATTCGAGAATATTAGTAATACTATATTACTAATGGTGCCTTCCCCCATTTAAACCAACCACCCCGGGTGCTGCTGTCACACAGACCTGAGCTGCCACTGTCACGTCGGGCAGCTGCCATTCTCACTGATCCTCTCCCTTCTTCTGGGCACAATGGGGGTGACAGGTGCCCGCCTCATGGGGTCATCACATCACTGGTGCAGAATCGTTCACTGAGAGCCGAGCATGTGCCGGGCACTGCGTTAGGCCCTCCGTGTGCGTTATCTCCTCCATCTCAGTGACCGTGGGAGGATATACCCGTGTGCCCGCTGTGTGGGTAGAGAGGCTGAAGCTCAGAGGAGTTATTATTTTCTGAGGGTCTCGGAGTCACTGAAGAAGGTAGTGCCGTGGACGCCCACCACCACCACCACCCCGTAGGGCCGTGTCGTCCCTGTTCCTCACACAGGAAACCCTCTCAGGAGGCAGTGGGACTTGCAGAGAGTCTGTCCGCTCTTGGGTCTGACCCTGGGTACCTTGGGGTCTGAGGCTGGGTGTGCACAGGTCCTGGGGATTGGCAGTGTGTCCCATACACCACGTGGGGCTGATAAAAATTGATAGAAGTGAGAGGACAGTGGGTCAGGGGCTCTGCAAAGAAAAATGAGATTCTCTTAACCAACACCCTCCTGATTGAAGGTCGAGGGTGGGTGGAACAGCCACGTGCAGTGACAAAGACTCAGGAACGTGTCATTCTCTGTAGTGGCCGGGGGGAGGATGAGGAAGGCAAGAGGCCTGGCCAAGGATGCTCGGTGAACAAGGACTCGTAAGGTTCGAATAATACAAAACAGAAGTTAAATGAATGGTGTTAAGTGAAAAAGGAGACACAATGAACGTAATTAAAAAGTTCAAGGTGTAGCTTCAGGCCTGGTTGGATCCAGGTGCTCTAAGGAGGCCGTCAGGGAGCTGTCACTCTCCTGCTCTGCTTCCTTTGGCTTGGCTTGCCCCTCAGGCAGGTTCTTCCCAGGCGTAGTAGCCTTCCAGCCCCTCCAGGCCCACACCAGGGGCTGCAAACCAGTCTTGAGGATGCTCCTACTGGCTTGAATTGGTCCACGTGTTCATCCTCCGATGGCCCATGATGGCTAGGGCAGTGCTGCGATCAGCATCCGTGGCCGGCGGGAGGCCACCCAGCTCTATAGCCCCATGTCTCTGAACTTGCTCACTCACGTGGCTCCCCAAAAAGCCTGGTTCCTTCTCACATGAGATCGGTGCCAGGTCTGTTTGCCTTGAGTGTCACCGAAGTGCTGACTCCCTCCATCCTGGGCACCCAGGCCTCCGTGCCGAGGGAGGGGTGATGGGAAGGCGGCTAGGGGTGACGCGGGGTGGCACTGGGTGGCATGAGGTGGGCAGAGGCACCTTCCTTCTTATGCTGCTGCCTGGGACTTTTTGGACACGTCACCTCGGAGCTATCCCCGTCACAGAGGTCCTCAGGGGCGGGGTGCTCGGGGAGTTATCACCACCCTGGTGGGGAGCCGCTGCGGTGTGGAGGGATGGGTGCTGGAACAGACTGGTGGAGGGGGTTCTGGCGTGATTTTATCAAGGAGGGTTGACACACATCTGCTTAAAATCATTGAGCTTTATCAACTTGCCTGACTCATAGGGCCGTAGACACAGAAAAGCGGGAGGATGAGGTCAACGGGGAGGGTTGAGATAATAACCTCATGATTTTTCACAGCCGTCTTCGTGTTCACCCCCAAATGCCCTACTGGCCCTCCATGAGTTTCGTCGATTGGTTCTGCGCGCACGTGGATATTTATTTACCTGCGTCCAGGTTAGGTCTAATCCCATCCTGTGTAAGGGTCTCACAGTTGTTCAGCATAAGTTTTATTTACAGCATGTTTAATTCATGTCTAACATTGATGATTTCCCCTCACTTTTACACTTTTCTGTTCCCTGGACGTTCATCTGCAGTCCTCAGAAAAATGTAAAAGAGGGTGTTGTGTTTGTTTACTTATCCATTTTTCTTTTTACTTTGAAAATGCTTTATTTATTTTTTTTCCCCCCAAATCTGAGTTTGATCGCTTCTGGGGAGTGATAGGAAGTGAGTTGGGAGCCAAGCCAAAAAAAAAAAAAAAAAAGAAAAAAAAAGAGAAGCAATTTGAGGCCTATTCCTCCCAAACCTGCAGTTCCTTTAATTGGATGTTTTGTAGACAGTTATGTTATTTTGTACAGTAAACTTTTTTTCTCTTTGCTTTTTAGCCACTTAATGTCAGATCGCGAAAGGAAGAGCAACTTCTTAATGAGAAAAAGCTGAGATGGGAGGCGAGGCGAGCACATCGGGAGCACACTTCCAGGCTTACATAAGTAACATTCCTGCTGCATAAACATCTTGGCAAACCCAGAGACTCAGTCCCCAGCCCACACTGCTGGCCTGAACCAAATGCTGGATAATGTATTTTTTTAAAAAAAAAAATCTTGTTGATGATAACATTTTTCTGTCCAGAAATCAGTCATTAGTTTGGACAAAAGGATCCAAATACATCTGGTTAGTTCCCCAAAGTTGTAGTGGAAAATATTATCTAGAGAAAAAGTGAGTGAGAAATAAGAGAGGAGGATTGTGCTTTCTTAAGAGTGAAAAAGAAGAGAATTTGCGCTCAGCGCAAAGTTGCAAACCCCAAACCACATGAAACCATTCTAATTTGGCACATGCCAACCGGAGAGTCCAAAATAAATCATTTTTTAATGAATTATTAATTCTATTGGAAATTTTAACCAAAATCAAACATTTACATTTTTATCTAATATCTGAATTGACATAAAATAGAAAAATGGAATGAATGGTCTGGGGACTCCAGTTCCTCTGTGATATGTGTACCCCAAGGTATTTGTACAAACTTGCGTCCCCAAGGAAAGAAAGTTCTCCGAGAATACTCCCTGTCTCACAAAATATTATCAATGGCATTTGAATTCCCAGAAGAGTTCATGCAAGTTGTGAGGAAGGACTATTTTTTTTCTTTCTAAGTGTTTGAAACATAAAAACAAAGTCATATGCCAATCAGACCGGGATCCATCATTACAGAGTGACAAACAATATTTGTATTTTGTTCATTCTCGCATGTCATAACCCACTAGAAGTGGCCCCTTTTCTTAAAAAACACGGGCAGACCAATTATCAGAGAAGTGATAGAGAAAGTAGTTAGAGCCACACCCCACCCTTCAAAAGAAAATGAAGCCCAAATGGTTTCCTGGGGGAATTCTTGCAAACCTTTAAAAATTAGGTAAATCCGATGCTAGCTACTTACGCTATTCTATAACATGGAAAGAGGGTCAGAACTTCCACTTATTCATGAAGCCAGAATATCAGCAATGTGAAAACCTGACAAAGATGTTATAAAATATCACAACTACAGCCCGATCTCACTCATTAATGCTGATCTGAAAATGTTAAAGAAAAAATCTAATCCGATAGAATCAAACAGCAAATTCATTACGAGCAAATAGTGTTAATTCCATTAATGCCAGCGTAGTTCGATACAGAAAACCCAGTCATCGAATTCATCGTGTTAAAAGAACTAAGGATGAAAACCATATGATAGTCTTCAAAGACGCAGAAAAGACATCTGAGAAATGTAATGCTGATTTGTGCTTAAAAATACTTTCCCGTGGAGATCAGAGTCAAGACAAAGATAGATGCTGGAAGCATTAGGCAAAGCGACAAAACCAGGAAATAATGAGAAGCAGAAGAATTTGAAAAAAAAAAAAAACCAAACAAGAAGAACAAAGCTAGCTCTGTGCCGACGATATGGTCATATATTGGGAAAATCCAAAAGAATTGGTGGAAAAACTAACACAAACCATAACGGAGTCAGTAAAGTTGCAGGGTATGGAATCGAGGCGCAAGAGCAATGGCCTGCGTATCTATAAGCAATTGCCACCAGGAAGAAACAGTGAAAGAGAAGATCTCATTCACGACAGAAGAGAACACCATGGCTATCAACGTAATGAGACATGTCCAACTCTATCTGAGGAAAAGATAAAATTCTGGTGAAAGTGCTGCAGGAAAGTCAGACCGGCGAGAAACCAAGCAGCGCTCGGAGAGTTGGAGAACTCAGGTTTATTACGCCGGTGGCCCTAGAAGACCTGGGCCCCGAGCTCAGGGGTAACCTTGCTTCTATACAGCTTAACAAGCAAAGGGGGTGCACCTGTTATTTAGACTGAACAAGCAAAGGGAGGGCGAGTCTTCAGTTGACCTCAAGGTCACCTTGCCCCTTGACCTATGCGGCAAGCTTAGCCACAGAAGCAGAACAAAGAGCTGATCACAAGGCTAACCATTTGAGTGGAAAATTCCTCTTAGAAAGAAACAAAAATATATTCAAAGAAATGGAGAGATATGCCATGTCCGTAGTTAGAAAGACTGAACATCAAAAAGATACCAGTTTACCCTAATAATAATTTATGAATTTAGTTAGATCCTTTTTCCGCCCCCTAGAGCTAAACAAGTTTTGAAAAAGAAGGATGAAGTGGAAGGACTCGGTCCACCCAATTTCAAAACTCACCTATAGCCATCGTAATTAAGACTGGGATATTTGTAGAAGGATAGACTTAGCGTCATAGAACAGAACAGAAAACCTAGAAACAGACCCGTACAAATAGGATTTCTGACAAAGCAGCCAACGCAATTCAGTGGGATAAAGAAACCTTTTCCACGAATGGTATCGGAGCAACTGGACCTAAGCCCAGAAATGAACTTTACACACAAATTTACTCAAAGTGGATCATGGGATTAACTCGAAATGACACGTGAAATACAACATTATACAACTTTTTTTTAGAAATAGGGAAAAATTGGGGGGGGGGTCTGGGACTAGACCCAAAGTTCTTAGACGTGACACTAAAAGGATGCTACGTGAAAGGGAAAATTGATCAATTCGATTTAATCAAAATCAGCCTTTGCTCTGCCGAAGACCCTGTTAACAGTGGGAGAAAACATTAGCAAGCCACGCATAAAATCAAAGGCGAGTGTCTGGAGAATATATTTTGAAACTCTCGAAAATAAACGGTAAAAAAGCAAACAATCCTTAGAGATTGGTCAAAAGATATAAATACACATTTTACCAAAAAGGAAATAGAGATGGCAAGTGAGCATATGAAAATATTTAACACAACCCAAACGAAGCTCAGTGGGGGAACAGTGGCACACGCTGAGGGACACCCCTGCCTTGGGATACGACTGAGCAAGAAAAAGGAACAACTGTTGATAGACGCGGCTCCCCGGATGAATCTCCAACGTCACACGGAGTGAGAAAAGGTTGTCATTCCACCCGCAAAGGTTACAATTCCTCTAGATGAATTTTTCAGGCAGAGAGAGGGACAGAGAGAGTGGGAAACACACACAGCCTCTGGGGTCTGTTTCTCCAGAGAGGCCCTGGCTGATGCCACATCCTCTGGTCGTACCTGCTGACACGTGTCCTTCGAGTGCGTCTTGGTGACTGTCCTCTGGGTGAATATGGAGCTTCATCCTCCGCACCTGCAGGGCCACCAGAAAGGGCTCTGGTGGCATTCTCAGATGCTCCAATGGCTCTACCCCTTTGGATGGCAGTGGTGCGGGCACTCCCTGACACCCTGAAGGATGGATGCCCCCCTCTCGGTCCTTCATGTGAATGTTGCCCCCGGTTCCGCAGCGTGGCGGCCTGGTTCACTCACGGCTTTGCGAGGGAAGGTTCCAGCAGGTGTCTGCGCAAAGTCGTTGTGAGGCGAGCGGGAACACCTGTGGCTCTAAGGGTTGCATCCCCAGGATGTCATCTGGCTGGAGACTCTGGCAGGCGTCGCCAGGCTGGCAGAAACGAGCCCTGGGAGAATGGCAGGTTCCTGCCTCCTGTGGAGAGTGCGGGCCTGGGGGACCAGGGCCAAGGACTGTGTCTGTGACGTGCCACCCCCTTGGTGGGTAAATACTCTCTCCAAGGCCTCGCGCCAACCGAGAAGCCACCAACAGATGCTTCTGCTTTGCGGCGTGATGCAAACTGGGCCCACCTTCCCGTCTTTAGAGCACGTGCCAGGACCAGCTACCTGCGTGCCAGCGCCCACCATCCTTGGGACGAAGGGTCCCCAAGGAGACAGAGTCGAGAGCCAAGAGTCTAGCTAAGGGGGAGCCTCGTGCTTCCTCCCAGCAGGAGCTGGGAGCAGTGTGTCGAGCTGCATCTGAACGCTGCACGGAATCCTCCATGAGGGCCCAGCTCCCTCCCACAGTGCTCCATCTCCAGGCCACCGGCCCCTTTCTCCTGCGTCGGCCTCTGGCTGTTGTTCAGGGCAGCTGGGGAAAGCTGTGTGGCCACTCGGCTTGCTCCCCGGTCCCCAGACACCCCCACGCAGCCTCAGAGGATGCAAACTCCAGGGAGGTGGACACCCGGAGAGTCAGCTTCAGGAGCATCCTGCTGTTCTGAGGACAATCCTATGGGGCAGAGTGAGGACCCCTCCTCGCAGCTGGTTGCTCTGGAGCCCCGCAGGATGGACAATCTCTGTAGCTCACCGGAGCGAAGACAGGTCAGCGAGGACGTTCAAGGTCAGCTGCCTTCTCCTGGGGGCCACAGTCTGCTCAAAGGCCACGTGGAGAGGGAAACAGCGATGAGAGGAGGGAGCCCAGAAAGCCCCATTTATTTCCCTTTCGGAATTCAGTCGTCAGGCCACTCTGGGTCTGGTGTGCGCTCGCTGTTCTGTGTCTGTCTCTCGCTCTGAGGAGGGGACAGCTCAGTCCCCTCCCGGGTCGGCCTTTCAACCAGGTTGACTCTTACGTGCAAACGGATCTCTCCACTTAGTCACGGCCTTTCTCCTGCCAGGTTTATTGGGGCCGATTGGCTCCTCAGAGGGGTCTTGCAAACAGAATAAAAACAAACAAACAAACAAAAATGCCCACAAAGTGAACCCAGGGGGCACCTCCCATCAAGTGGATCATTGAGAGGGACAGATCTGTAAGAGGGACCTTAAATTCTGTCTTCGGGACACAGGCTGCAGCCTCCCCTCTTCTCCTCGGCTGCCTTTGGGAGGCTCCTAGCCACGTGGACGTGGGACGGACAGGCCGAGGGCAGGAATGCAGTGGGGCACCGTGCCATCCACGAAGGGGGTAACAGGCTTGGAATTACCCGCTTATTGTGTCTAATCTAACCCAGCTGGTTGCCAGGCTTCCCACAATACCACCTGCACATTGAAACCGTCTCGATGACTTGCAGATACGCATCTCTTCTGGAATGTTCGTGAGTAACTCGTCTCAGTCTCTCTCTGTAACCGAGACCGAGGCCTGGCTCTACCGACGAAAAGGATTAGTCACTTGTATAAATAAAGGATGCGAACGGCTCCGGGAGACAGATTCTGTGCATCTTAAAGCAAGATCATGAGAACAGAAGCGGACGGCGCTGAGGCCAGCGCATCACGCCACACGGCACGCACCCTCCAGGCGTCATGCCACCCGCCCACCTCCCCGCCCCCACCTGCAAGGCCAGCGGCGGGTGTGGCGTGGCTCCTCCTTCCAGCTAACCGGCCTGGCATGGCTCGGAGCCTCATTCATTGGAGATTGGCTCATTCATTCCTTAATCTGACGTGACTCTGCATTCCCTCCACACCCCAAACCCTTCCCCAGGCTCCCTGGAACTCCCCTCTCTCCTCCCTCTCATGTCCCCATCTTCCCCGAAGTGTCCTCCTTCGCTGGAACCTGGCTCCCCTTGCCCCGGGGTGTTCCCCTTGGTCTGTGGCCTGTGGGGGAGGGAAGATGGGGGCTGGTCAAGGTGGGCAGCTCCCCACTGCTGCTCCCTCACCCCTGTCTTCCTTCCTCCTCCATTGCTCTCTCTTACCTCCCTGCTGCTGCTGGCCACCAACCCTCACTCATGGAGGACTTGAGCCAGCTCACCGGCTCTTCTCTTGTCACCCAATGTGGATGACCGGCTGGCTACCCAATGGCCAGTCAGGCCCGGACCTCCCCTCACCCCGTGACCTCCCCTCCACTGCTCCTACCTCTGGCTTGGCCCCACCCTGTTATTGCTAATAGCTGCTCTAACTCCAGGGTCTCACCTTATCCCTCCCTCCTCCTCACTCACTCAGTGTCCCCACTGCTGCAATTCTCTCTCCCACCCAAGTCGTCCTGTCATCCCCCAGCCTCAGCTCTTTCTCATTTCCTTCTCTTCACGCCCCTCCATCATGAAGACCCTTAACTCTCTGCCCACCCCTGGCACGCTCTTATATCCAAGTGGAATTCCCGCTCGGGTGTCTAGAAGACATCTGACATGGAATACGGCCAAAATGGAGCTGGTAATGTTATCTTTCCTCGGGGGGGAAACAAAGTAACACAAACACATCTATTCTCCGGCCTTCTCACATCCCTCTCTCAGGTCTGGGGGTCCTCGGGTGCCTATGACAGGAAGGATACCTCTGGATTCTTGACCTCAGCCACCCAAGTCAGATCTCAAGCCCTTATGGCCTGTGATGGGAAACGGTGAGAGGAAAAGAGCTTGTGGTCCACTGAGGTCCCATGCTCATCTTCACGCTCATCCAAGCCTTCCGCCTCTCTCTGAGCTCCTGGCCTCTGGCTGTCCAGCGACTGTCAGGGGTGCAGATCTGCCCTGTAACCCTACACCCTTCTCTGTCAGCAGCACCCCATTTTCTCATGGGGAACTCGCCTCTCCTTCGGGCTCCGTCTGCCTGTCTCAGCTCAGAGTAACTCTACTGCCTGGATCCATGACATTGAGCCAGTGGCCTAAGCATGGCCAACCTATATATTGTATTTCCTGAGGGAAAGGACCCACACCAGGAGAAGGAAAAAAAGAAAGAAAGAAAGAAAGAAAGAAAGAAAGAAAGAAAGAAAGAAAGAAAGAAAGAAAGAAAGAAAGAAAGAAGAAAGAAAGAAAAGAAAAAAAGGCCAAATTCCAGAATTTTGGAATTACTGCAACAGTAAAGCTCTCCAGCTGAGAGAGTCCAGGCGACATTATTGGAGCCCCTGGACCCCGCTGGACCCCACCTGTCACCTGTCAGTCATGGGAGCCAATAGATTCCCCACCTTCATTTTGACCAAAACCATCTTGAGTTGGGGTTAGTTTGCTCACAAGCCAAAGAACTCCAATTACTGCATCGATTCCTTTACTTATTTCCTCGCGTACCTACCTCCTGGACACTAGGCACTGACCCATCTTATCTAAATCTTGTCACTAAAACCCCAAATGCTGCCCTCTCCCTGCCCCATCGCCTGTGGGATGAAGTGCTGGCATTTATAAGTCCATGACGGGGACCCAGTTGGTGTTATTTCTCAAGACTTTGCCTAAATGAGCTCAGCCACCAAGGAGACCCATGAGAGTCCCCGTCAAACACCATATTTATTCTACTTTCAAGTCTTTCTCTGCATACTCCCCGTCAGACCCAACTTTAAGATCCACCTCCCAGGCACAGTCCCTCTGGGGAGTCAGTCACCCATGTGGCTCTGGTCCCCGCCACCTTAGAACCCTCTATGGCAGCTCCCGGGCCTCATGTCCCTACTGGCCTCCCGTCACTCTGGTCCCAGTGCATATATACGTGTCTCACTTCCCAAAGAGCGACGACATGAAGTCTGGGCCTGGTTCTCAGGCTCCTTTGACGCCCTTGAGTGCCGGGGACAGGGTTGGACATACTCATTCGTGACAAAACCTGACCCTTGCATGGTGTCGAGACTTGGCTAGGCCCAGTTCTGTGTGGGTTTCGTTAACTCCCACAGTAACCAAGAGCTGAGAAACTGGGGCACGTGCGAACTCACCTACCAGGGTCACACAGGGGGTAGGTGACGGAGCCGGAACAGGAGTCTAGAATGATCTTAGCAAGCTCTCGGGTTGCGTGGGCAGGAGGCCGAGGAGAGGAAGGGGCAGAAGAGACTCCCAAGGAAAATGCATCTCTGAGGCCACCTCTTCCCGACCGGTGCCTCTCATGCCATCGTGGTGAAGGACCAGCTTGAACTGAACCACGCCCTACGGACAGATCAAGAAGAGAATCCACCGATGACTTGTTTGGACCTGGCTCTAGAAGTTTCTAAACTCTTACTCTCAACGTCTGTGCTCGGAGCCTTGCAGACCAGCGACCAGGCTTTGAGTAGAAAGTCCAGCCGATGCTTTCCCAGGGAGCATGGCGCCTTTCCCTTCGAGCTGTCTCTCTACATCAGTTGGAACACCTGGACCTGGGGTCTGAGTGGCTGGAGACATAATCTGGGAAGCAGGGAGCCAGCCAGGGGTGACACCAGACTGACCGGGAGCTGGCGGGATGCGGCTGAGACAGCGGATGCGAAGGCGACACCCAGGATGCTCGTTCGTGTCCCTGCTTTGACAGCCTGTGGCGCCAGGCCAGCGAGGCTCGGTCACCGACCAGTGAGGAACCACAGAGGCAGCGCCCAGGGCCATTGAGTCTCCTCAGAAGACTGCTCGGGCCACTTGAAGACAGAAGTCACACCAGTGGACCTCCGATCAGGGGTTCATGGCCTCTGTCCAGCGATTGCTTCGAGTTTCATTAATTCTCTCAACAAACGTTGTGTGGATTGCCAGGAGGCCCTGGGCCAGGATGCGAGAGGAAACCAGGCTGTGTGTCCTGCTCGTCGGGAGGCAGACGCCTAGACAAGTGCTCGCATGGACGGCAGAGGGTGGGAGCCAGGAAAGAAGAGGGGGATGTGAGGATCCCGGTGGCCTGTCCCCCACACAGTGCCGTGGGAAGCCGCCGGGGAGCTGCCTCCTCCTCCCCGCCTGGCCCAGCTCGTTTCCCGAAGGGGGAATGTCCGGTGCCTCTGGGTCAACGAGCACAGGAAAAGCTGGTGGCCATGTGCCCAGGGAATGAGGGGACAGCCCGGCACGTGAGCCTCTCCCCACGAAATCCCACCCCCCCCTCCTGGGCCCTGTCTGCCTGCTGTTCCGTCTCGTAGCGAGGAACTGATGCTCTCGGCTGGGATCTGTCCCCAGCAGACGTTGGGAAGTCACCAGGGGGATGATGCTCCTTCTCCATCTGAGAAGTGGGTGTTTGATCTCGGAAAGGTCTGGGTTCAGAGCCTTGGCGAGGGTGATGTAAAACGACAGAGCTTAGACTGGGCCGGACCGCCCGAGTCCAAACCCCAGCACTGCCGAGTGCTAGCTGGGTCACGTAGTGTCACTTAACATGTCACGTTGTGTCACTTAACACTTCTGTGCCTCAATTTCCTCCCCCATGAAGTAGGGGTGGGGGGACTCACCGAGGTACCTGCCACAGGCTTTTCAATCAGAAAAGCGAGTGAATTAGCACTAAGTACTTAAAACGGAGCTAATCGTTAGGTATTGCTCGCTTCGGTCATCATATTGACCCCCAGGGAACGAACAGGCTCATCTCTGAAATATCCCTGAGAAGGTGCCTGGCAGATATTGGTGTTTTCTCTTCCACACTTTTCTGATCAGGTAAAGAAAAAAGGCGTGGAAGGCAAAATCTGCCATCCCCGCCATCCCAGCAGGCACAGGTCTGCTGTGCCAGGCCCTGCTCCTGCTGCCCCTTGGGTGGACACCCAAAGTCCTCCCAAGGGGTTGTGACATCCTTGAGAATGTATTTAAGTTTACCGTAATGTTCACACCCAGCTTAAAAATAAATAAATAAATAAAAGCAGCAGCAGGAAGGCAGAGAAGTGGACGAAACTGAGGTCAAGGACAGGCTGGCCCGAGGAACCCTGGGCCGCTGACCCTGAGGGCCAGGGCAGATGCCAGAGGCCCCTCGCCCTGAAGCAGAACTTCTGTCTGTCCCAGGGAGGAACACTGAGTGCTGCCCAGAAGACACAGGCCTAAAATGCATATTTGTCCCCGAACGGGAGATTTTCCTGCTGCCTTTTCCCAGGTGTTTTTGGGGAGAAAAAAGGAAAAAGGGCTGAGGGCCCCAGAGCTGAAGCTTCAAGCTGGGGGTAGCTGCGAGAAGGGACAGGGAGCACCCCAGACACCCTTCCCCACCAGAAGTCGCTCCCCCACCAGAAGTCGTGGCCGCGCTGTCCGACCCAGGGGCTGGGTGAGGGTGCTGGCTCTGGGCGAGGCGTCCCCAGGGGCCGCTCTCTACGAAGCCATCATGGTCTCCAGCTGCTGCCCACTGATAGGAGAGGATGTCCCACTGGGAGGGGCTCTGGAGTCCCCCCTACATGTGCTCCCAGGAGGGCTGGGACTGACCCAGCCCTAAATCCCGCTCCTGGGCCCAGACCGGTGTCCTCAGAAGCCACTGGTGCATGGTGACCTCTCCCCCAGCCCCAAGCCACTTGTTGCAGCCTGAGCTGGCGTGTTCATCTAGATGGTGACCCAGCCCCCAACCTGGGTTTCCCGTCACCCTCCATCTCTGACCCCTGGCCTCTGTCTAGCTGGCAGGGTCCCCCATCGTGCCTGCGCCGAGGGCACCCATGGGCACCCCAGGTCTGGGCCACCTGAGGTGAGCGCAGGGGAGCCCAGGCCAGACGCCAGCAGGCGAGGCAGGTAGCGTGTGACGAGGTCTCCCTGGCAGAGCCCTGTGGCAGGTGAGTCATGGCTCTGGCTGGAGGCGCGGGGAGAGGGGACAACAACGGGGCCTTGTCCTTCCCGATAGGCCTCGCTAAGCTGTGAATAATCCCTTTGAGGAAACTGGAGGCTGCAGACAGCTTCCGAGGCCCTCCACGCCGGGTCCCATGCCCCGGAGCGTGCCAGGGCTGCACCTATGCTGTGGCATCTGGTGAGTCAGCGCCCAGACCTTGGCGACAGCACCTAAGCTGGGCCAGAGGAGGAGCGACAGGCTGGGAGGTTTTCTGCCCCACGTGTGCTGTCCACGCTGAGTGGGTGCTGCAAGCCCAGTGGGTGCTGGAAGCCCAGTGGGTGCTGGAAGCCCAGTCTGTCTGCAGATAAACCTCTGCTCCTCCAGCCGGGCCAAGGGCAGGAGTGGCCTGGGAACCCCACAGTACCCAAGGCGTGGCCTGTGACACCCAGGGCCAACGAACATAGTCCCGCCAACCACAGAATCCGCTGAGACCAGAGCCCAGAAAACGCCACCCGCAGAGAGAAGCAGCTGAAAATCCACCGGAGCAGGAATAGATCCATCTATTCACTATTTTCACCTTTATTTCTCTCAAAAGCATGAGATAAAGGCCTCCGAGAGGAACGGAGTGAAAGCCTCTTCCCAGCTACCAGGTCATCCTGCTCCCATTTACCAGTCAGCGAGGGACAGAACTCTGTCCCCACAAGAGGCCGGGGATCATTCCAGCAATTCCTGGCTCACGCCATCCTGCCCACGCGCCCCTCGGGTGCAGTGAGACTGAGCCTGGCTGGGTGGGCATCTGAGGCCTTGGGGGACCAGGATGTGGTGCGGCCGAGTCCCCACCCAGTTCCTTGGGCCTCAGGCCCCACCCACAGGACTGTGCACATTCCTGAGCTGCCTGGGACCTGGACATCATGGTCACACATTGTCCAGCCTCCTCCCACTGGCTGGGAACAACTGGGTCTGGCAGGCATGGAGGCCGGGAATGCATCTCCCACAGCCTGGGGCACAGCAGGTGCAGGGCTGATGCAGAACATACCTCGTCTACACCGGCGAGGTTATTAAAAAGGCCCATCCCAGCATGGCTAAGGCGAACCAGGGGCAAGGCTGGTCTGCTCGTTTGGGTTTCTGCATCAACGCCAAGCAAGCATCTCCCCTTTCCTTCCCCAAACCTGAATCCCTCCCCTGTCCCTTGCCGTATACCATGATGGAAGCCCTAAGCCAGCCCTCAAGGCTGCTTCCCACCAGAAATTTTCCAGACCCGTGGCTTCCTTGGACCCGGGACATCTCACCTGTCGGTGAGAATCAAGTGCAACTGCTTTAGGTAAAAATGGGCTTTGATCTCAGCCCTGAAAGCCTCAAGGAAGTGGCTCTATTTCAATCAATATTTCAATAACATTTCTGTGTAACGTCTAAGTACTTGGGAGCTTGTCTCCCATGACGCCTGCAAGCACGGGAGCTGAGACCCACAAACAGTGCAAGGCCACAAGCCAGCATCTCCCCACCTAACCCGTGTCCCCTCCAGACGGAGGCACCCAAGGCTGTGGGGACATGTGGCCCTTCATCAAAGTTGAAAGAGGCCACAGAGGTGCCAGGCACCCTGCTCGGGCCTCTGGCCTTCAGCTCCATGCCAGTTGCCACGATATTTGTCCAATAACACAAAAGGGCAGAAGCCACTGACGCCGCACTGAGGTCGGTGCAGTCTGAAGGGCTTGGAGGAAGGGACCTACCTAGGTGGCGTGAAGACACCCCCAGCGAGGGTACAAGCACGACACCCATGTGCAGAGCCAGCGTTCGCTTCTGTGCCAAGCCCAGCTCCTTTAACCTGCCAACTCGAGTGCAGACAAGGGACCCAAGACGTAGGGCCTGTCACTGCCGTCTGGCACTCACGTCCTTCCTCGCCAACTGGCTGCTCGGGAACGACTGGGCCAAAAGCATCAACCTGATCCATGAGGCCCGCCTCAGGCCCGATGGAGCTGAGCTGGCACGCCTTCTGGAAGAGCAGGGCCTGCGCTGGACCACGGACTCTCATGCTCAGGAATTCTCTCCTGGGCGGGGCACTGCAGGGTCATAGCTGTCCCCACCCGCCAGCACCGTCCGGCAGGTCTCTGACCCCTCTCATGGCCTGGCCCACCAGAGGCCTTTGCCATCTGCCTCTCACCTTCCCTCAAGCCTCACCTCATTTCTCCACCCACGAAGCCCACGTGTGCCTCACCTCCAGCTAGACACCTGTCGCGGCTCTTGTCCACACTCCAGTGTCCCTCCTCTCTGCTTCCAGAAGCCCGGGACAGCCAGGGGGCCCTGCTGTCTGATCATATGCACTTCAGATGCTCGCAGTCTGGCCTGTATCTGCCTGGTCCTTCCCCAGGGAGTTTCAGGAGGGTGAGTGTTGATTCACAGAGATGAAGGCGTCGAGAAGACAAAAGGCGGGAAGAGTTCCCAGGATGCTGCATGTCACTGTGACGGGACAAGCATAGGGGTGAGGACCACACATGCTAGCCAGTGGAGATGTGGTTGTCCCCATTTAACTAAAGCACTCACCGCGGGCTCTGTCACTCACGTTGTGTTCATTCGTTGATGCACCAAGTACGGATTGGGTGTCTACTACGTGCTATGAATGTGCCAGGCCCTGGGGACATGGGGGCGACAAGACAAGTCTCTACACAAGAGGATTTACTGCCTCTCAGGGGACAGATAAGTGAACGTGAGGCAAGATGGTAACGTTAGGCTGGGATGAAAGTAAACAGAAAGTTCTGGAAGAACAGGCAAGAGGGACTACGTAGATGGAGTCTCACCTGTGCCTGTGGATTGGGAGAGAAGAGGCCAATGCCACAGAAGCCCCGTGCCAGAATGGAGGCCTGTCCGGGTAGCAGATGCAGCCCCACCTTTCCCAGCAAGGCCTGAGCTCTTGCTGCCCCATCCAGCAGCCCCTGAGTCCCTGGACCTATGGTGGGAGGCGCTGCCCAGAGGACTGAGCACAAGGGAGAGGAGCCTAGAACCGGAGATGGGGACTCCGCCACCCCCGACACAGAGACACAGTCCTTCTCCTTCGCTTCCAGGTGGCCCTCCACGAAACCGACTTCCCCCTGGGCTCAAGGCCTAGCAAGACACTTCCTCAGAAACCACCCAGTGGCCCATGAGGAATGGAGGTGATGACTAAGCCAAGGGATTGAGCGAGCGAGGCTCTGTTTACACACCGAAGTGGAGAGTCAGAGAGAACAAAGGGTGAGGATGAGAAATCCAGGAAACAGCCCGTGGCCCCAGGAGCTGGTTGGGGCTCAGCACACTTTCCCACACCCTGTCAGCAGCTGCAAGGTCAGCCTGCTGTGGCTGAAACTGCTCAGCGAAGGCCCCAGACCACACACATCAGCCTGTTGGCCACACAGGGCTGCACCGGTTTCGCAGAAGCACCTGATGCCGCAGCTGTGAGCCCCCCTACATTTCCTAGCCCCCCCATGCACTAGTCAGGTCCCATGACTAACTCTGCCCAGGGGACTGTGAGCTCCAGTGACGTGTATTCCTTCTGGGTCAAGCTATAAGGGGCGGTGTGTGTCCTCTGTTCCCCTCTCGCTCTGCTACAGTGTCTGGGACAAATGGAGGGAGCCTGGATCCCTGAGTCACTCGGTGGAAAGGCTACCAGCTCTCACTGGACTTTATGAGCAAGAAATAAGCTGTCGATTATTACAGGGTTAACCTGTTGTTGTGGCGTGTAGGCTTTTCCGATGAATATGACTGGCCAAGGACTTTGGAACAATTTAAACAATAACAAAAATGAGTAATATTCACATCCTATGTTAAGGTTTAAAAGGATTTTGCTTACTCTCCTGTGATATCCGCCTATTCCCTTAAAAGATAGTTCCAAAGGGACATTTTCAAAGGGACAACTGGGACACTCCAGAGACATCAATAGCTTTCCTTTACAGAAAACAAAATAGAACATGAATTCTTTACTGAAATTCTAAAAATGAACATAGACATAGGAACAAACTTACCAGGAAGAAAGCAGGATCTGTTGAGAAAGCTAGGAATGATACTGAGGGCAAAAGGTAAAATTTTAACAAAGAAAGAAAGATCCTGAGCTCCTAATTGGGAATAGTTATTCAAAGATAAACTATTTTATACAAAGTAGGTGTCTACTAAACCATGATATACAAACACAGAATCCAAACAAATTAAAGAATTAAATGCAGAAAAACAAAATTATGGAAATATTAGAAAAATATATATGGCCATATTTTCATATTTGATATGTAGAAATTCTTTCTTACATATTTAGTCATAAAAGAAAACATTAACAGATTTAACTAGTTACTATTTTTTAAAACTTTTGTACATCAATTAAACATTTGAAAGTAGAATGATGAGGGAGATTTAGGGAGAAAATACTTATATATAAAAGGTAATGTTCCATTTAAAAACCATAATAGATTTCTAAAAATTGATCAATAAAAAAAGAACAGCCTGATAGAATAAATAGACAA
Organism: Cynopterus sphinx; assembly: GCA_030015415.1. NCBI lineage: Eukaryota > Metazoa > Chordata > Mammalia > Chiroptera > Pteropodidae > Cynopterus > Cynopterus sphinx. The sequence goes on along the minus strand of CM057395.1, from coordinate 8,301,215 downwards.
AAATATTTTTGCAATTTCCCAGAAGAAATATAAACAGTCAGTGGACCATGAAGCGCTACACACGAAAATGCCAATTCTAACAATGAAATGGCATTTTAAAATCTACCAGATTGGTAAAAAATTTGTAAAGATTGATCCTATCCCCTGAGGGTTGAGCGCAGGAGAGAGGGCATGACAAGGTGTTTGTCAGGGGCCACCTTCTGAGCCTGGTTCAGAATGTCACCCACCCAAATCCTCGCAACATGCACTAGGCCATATGTTCTGGAACATTCTTTTCAGAGTTGCTGGTAACAGCTGAACTTGGGGGAACTTAAATGTCTGTTGGGGTGGGACTGGAAAAGGAAATTATGGTGTATTCCTACTCTGAAGCATCTTGCACCCCTTTGCAAGAATGAGATGGTTTAGATGGACAGACGTGGAAGGAGACCAAAGGTCTATTCTTAAATGCAAAAGATAAAGCATTTATTATGACTCATCCATGCAAGTGCTGGAAAAATATATTATAAACTGAAGAACTAGAATGGGCCTCACCAAATATTCATTCCCCTGGAGAGAGAAATGAGATTGGGAGCGACGGGCAGGCGGGATCTGTGATGGAGAACTTTTACCTTTAATAATCTACATTTTTGTTAAAGTGGACATTGGGAAATGATTATCTTTTAAAGGGGAAGAACAGCAAGTACAGATTATTCCATTTTAGCTTTTAAAAAACAAATGCTTGAATACTTAGACAGCAGGCCTTACTTTGCCTGGAAGCACGGGACCGTAAGAGTGACTATGTGACAGAAACCATGCAAAGTGACTTCATCGTCGACGGGGAGGATGCAGGCTCAGCTTCCTCTGGGGAGCGAAAAGGCAGACTTCTATCTCCAACTGGACAATGACCCTTAGAGTTTTCGAAAGAAGACAAACACATGCGGAAAAAGAGAAGGTCATCTAACAAAAATACCGTCGTTTTTCTGAAGGAGTATCACAAAATACACATATAAATAAAAATATTTCATTAGATTGTTATTGAATTACTCTTATTAGATTTTTTACATCATGAAGTAATGCCTGTCTCTAATAAGTGAAATAAAGCCAAAGGCAATCCAGAAAATGTTACTAATTCGGAACTTTCCTTGCATTTGTTCCTCGTTCATGTTATTATGTTCATGCCAACTGTTAGTTACAAAATAACTGTGCATAACCTGGCGAAGCAAACCACGGTGCCCACACCGTTCTTTTATACAGTGTTCTGGGGTGTTCTCCAATTTTATTCTTTTCTATTATCTGTAAAATATTTTGCTCAGTTCCAAGATATACCACTGGAATTTCTTTCACTTAGAACCGTATTTTATTTTTGTTTTTATACAACTTTGTGTTCACAAAGATGTTTTTCCAAAGTTGTTTTAATTCCTTTAACACAATTGTACGGTTTCTTCAATAAGTGTGATAACTTATTTGCTATATTTATTCCTATGAATATTGTTGAATTTTTTGTCACTAACGTGAGTAGGATCTTTTCATTTTCATTTCTACTAAAACTTTATTAATACACAGAAAGGCTATTAATTTTATATATTTACCTTATAACCCGCAAGATTACTCATTTTTCTTATCAAAACTAAATTTTAATTAGTCTCTTGGGTTTTGAAGCTATCCAGTCAATCACAGCAGCATATAAATATAATTTTATCTTTATGTCTAATATTTATATTGTGAATTAATTTCTATTTTTAATCTTAGTTATAAAAGCACAGTTTAAAAAGTCAAATTATACTAGAAGACAATTAAAAACAGCAGTTTTTTGCTACACTCACTTTTTTTGTTTATTTTTTACTTATTTTTTTTATTTTAAAAATGTTATTTTGCTAGTTTCATGTATACAGTACATTGGTTAGATATTTATGTAGTTTATAAAAATCAGATGCAGCCATTTTGATCTCTTTTAGCTTTCTCCTGATGTGTTCACAATGCCTATAATGGAAAAAAGCATTTAGCTCTTACACCATCCCATTACCCACACGTGCATGCCTCACTCTCCTGATATAGTTTTGGCACCGATTTTCATATTTACATATTCAGGGCTGTGTAACTGTTACCTATAACTGAGCCATATACATAATAACTATAACCATCTTACAGCTTTTCTTTTCCCTGGAGTTAATAATGGCTTTAGTTTTTTGTTTTTTTTTTGTCCTTTGTTTTGTTTGTTTGTTTGTTTCGTTTTGCTTTTTTTGTTTTGTTTTGCTTTTTTTTTTTTACCTGTGTGTACATGTGTGTTATTATTTTGTTATGCTCAGTAATTTCTGGATACAGTCTTCTCTCAAGACATTTAAACTCATCCGGTAATCTATTACTTTTGGTGTTTTTTTTGTTTGTTTGTTTTTGTTTTGTTTTTTTTTGGAGATCTTTCTATCTTCCTGCCCCAAATGGGACAGGCTGCTGTGACAGCCAACAACATGGCAGTAATCCTGGACTTCCATTCACATTGGCCTTCCGTGATAGCCCTTTGTCTCTTGACCATGTTTCCTGCTCACTTAGTTCTGATTTTTCATTCTTTCTCCTTCCTGCTTTATGTCCTCTAGCAGATAGAAGGTAGATTGTGCGTGTGAGAGAGAGGGTGATTCCTATTTGCTGGAAAAAGTTTTCCAGTGAAGAAAGAAACATGATCTGTTCACCAAAAAAGGCAGAGGAGAAGGAGTTAGCTGAAAAAAAAATTGTGATCACTCATGACAAAGAGAGAATATGTGGGAGAAAGATCACAGGGATCACACATGGATGAGCTGGCTTTGGAGGGGAAAAAAAAATCTTCCCACAACCATTATCAGGGAGAGATGAAAGACAAAGTATTTCTGGGAATTGGGCAGACTTGATTATTTGGGCCAACCTTCCTGCTGAAAACGTTAAAAAATGCTGGATAAAGGAGAAGCATTTTTTAAAACATCCAAAGTCTGGCTAAATATTAGATTTATTCGATTTGTCTTTTGACCCAGCAATTGCATTTCTGGGTATTTATCCAAAGAAAACCAAAATGTTAATTCATAAAGATCTATGCACCCTCGTGTTCCCTGCAGCACTATTCACAATAGCCAAGATATGAAGCCACCTCGGGGTCCATCAGTAGACATTTGGATAGAGAAGATGTGGCACATGTGGACAACGGAATATTACGCAGCCGTAAAGAATGAAATCTTACCATTTGCAATGACACGGATGGTCCTAGAGGATATTACTATGCTGTACACCTGAAACTAATAAAAAAATTTTTTTTAATTTAAAGAATAATCAAAATCTAAAACAGATTTTTACACTTGTATTCTTCTATTGTGGTAAAATATACATACCATAGATTGTACCGTTTTAACCAATTTTAAGTAGACAATTCAGTGGTGTTAAGTACATTCATATCACTGTTTAGCCATCACCACCAGCCTCCATCTCCAGAACACTTCCATCTTCCCAAACCGACACTCTGTACCGTTTCAATCATAATTCCCACTGTCCCCTTGCCCCCGCCCCTAGCAAGCCCATCCTACTTTCTGTCTCTATACATTTAACTCTTCTGAGTTCCTCCTGTGAATTGAGCCATAAATATGTTAACGCGGATTCCCCACCTACTTCCCCAGGGTTGCTGTTGTTTTGTTATTTGTTTGTTTGTTTGTTTGTTTTTCCTATTGTTGCAGGCTGTTGCTGTGCGTAGGATGGGCCCAAGTTGTGAATTTCAGATCTTCTCTGGTCTTTCTGAGCCTCTTCCTCACCAGGTGTGGTCACTTTCTGATGTTCCTTGTATCTGCAGTTGCTTTTGAATGTCCTGGCATCTTATGTCTGCCTCTTGAAAGGGGAAAAAGTGAAAGATGATTGGGGGAAAACGGAGTGACAGCCCTTGAAATCCATGGGAGTCATTTCAGCCAGAGAAGGAGGAGCTTCCAATGATGGGAGAGGCTCAACCCAATGGCCTCACCTCTGTGGTCAGAAGCCACAGTCAGTGATCACAGATGGCACACAGAAGCACGCAGTCCACTCTGCCCACCCTGTCTCTTATGAGCTGTTCCAGGATCACATGCACACAGCTGCTTGCCATGTGGCTGGGGGTGGGAGATGCGCAGCTGCTACTGAGCTAAGAGCTGATAGTGACCAAAATTAACCACAATTTACCATCCAAGTCTTCTGCCGGGAGTTATAAGCCTTCAACAGACTCCTGAGTTCCAAAATAGACACATCAGACGGATCCTGCTGGTATAATCGTTGTCTTGGTTGGAAGACAGATTTCTGGGTACTTTGTACTCCGTCATCTTCTCAGATTCCTCCTCTAAACTCAGACATTTTAACAAAAGGTTAGAAGAGGTTAAAGAAAGAATTTGTGCACTGGAAGTTCAGTTATTAGAAATTATGTAGCATGAAATGCAGAGACATAAGAAATGGAAAAATGTGAAAGAGAGGGTAAGAGGTATGGAAGATGGAGCTAGAAGATCCACATGCGTTTAATTGGAGTCAAAGAAAAGGACAGAAAGAATGGGGAAACATCATTATTTGAAGAGATAATGGCCTCACGTGTTCAGAACTGATGAAAGCTTGGAACACGTTCCTAAGTGCTGTTCCTCAGGAAACACATAACGAAATATGCTCTGCTGTCACATTGTTATGGGTGGGGGGAGGACTTGGGAAGATTTAAAATTTTATTAAACCGGGATCACGTCACCCCATTCTGTGAGTTAAAATTCAGTATCACTATAATAACACACAGCAAACACAGCCCTCACTCTGAATGGGACCTGCTTTGAGGCCCAGATGAAAAAGAGCCGAGGAAATTCCTTAGAACACTGATCTCAGGTTCGTATTCCTTTGGATTCTCCCAAAGAAGCCACAAAATTTCATTTTTTAAAAAAATCAGTAAGTCCACGGCCATGACATCCTGAACACACCCGATCCTGTCTGACCTCGGAAGCTAAGCAGGGCCAGGCCTGGTTAGTACTTGGATGGGAGACCACCTGGGAAGACCAGGTGCTGTGGGCGTAAAAAATAAAAAAAATAAGGGATCATCAGCTGACAAGGTCCTTGCAATCTGTGAGGTCAATCAAGGGTTGCCTCACCTAATTAAAAAATAAATAAATAAATAAAATAAAAAAAAATAATTAAAATAAAAATCAGTGATAATGGTAAAAAAGCATAACTTCCTCAGAGGGTGAAAAAGAAAACCTCACAGAGTTCTACATCAATAACCGAGGCCAACGCGTCAGACAACAATTTCACATGCTGTCTTGTCGTGAGTTATAATCATCGTTCTGGGAATTTTCTCAGCGGTTTGGCGTTTTTCTTTATAAACAAAACTCGAAGCTGTCTGATAACTGGAATGCAAGCGATTGCAGCAGTTTTTTCCAGGCCAAAGAGTGATGCCCAGTGATCCCCAAGCACAACTGGCCTTGCGGGTTTCACGTTTCACTCCCCAGTTGAGCGCTGACCCCATGTGGGACACATAGGCAGATGGGTGTCTTCTCAGGCCTCTCCAGTCGGGCCCGGGGGTCTCACACGGGGACCTCAGAAGTCTTCCTCCTCCACCTTCCCGAGCCTGTGATGGGCTCTGCCTGGGGATGAAGGCTGACGTTTCTGAGGACCTGTTAGGGTGGACCCGAGCTCTTCGAGATGTCTGGATCAGGCCCCCGTGGCTGGTACAGCGTGTTCCTTGTGCGTAAATTAATCCTGGGGCGAAGTTTACGAGATGAAGTTTGCCGATCTCTTGGACCAAGGGATGTAGGCTCAGAGAGAGTGTAAACAGGGCTGAAGCAGATCAGAAATCATCCTGAGCGAGCCTCCCAGGCGTCTTTGTTCTGGCTTCCCTCCCTCTCTCCCTTTCTTTCTCTCCCTTGTTGAGAATATCAGGGCAGTGACCTCTTTGGTATATCGTCTCAGTTCCCACTGGCCCTGAACAGAGTCCCTGACTCCTCTGAAGATGGATTCAGGAAAACTCTATATTCCTGTCTTGCTCTCCCCTCTGCTGGATGGGGCTCTGGCCCCTTTCCTACATGAACACAGACCGACCACAGTAGGAGGGGCAGCTGGTGACTCCTTGGGACTCTCAGTCATCTTGAAAGTTCTCTCCCATTTAAGTCTGGGATCTCTCTTTCCTCAGTTTCTTTTCCTTTCCACTTCCTCCTCCTCCTTATTGCCCCACACCCCTCTACATGTCCTTGCTCATAAGGCTTCAGTGATTTCTCACTGTCTTAAGGTCCAGGCCAAACTCATCCCTCTAGCTTTCAAGGCCTTTTTCCGTAGGATCCCAAATCCTACCCTGATTTCCAGTTCTTGTTTGCTGTCAACCAGCCATGGCCTAGGTGCTGGGGAGTCTGTGGAAGCATTTCGGTTTTCACAAGGATGGGGATGGTGACATTTGGGAGGCAGAATTGGGGCATGCAAAGGGCCCTTCACTGCCCAGGAGAGTCCCACACACTGAACAATGGTCCCATACCGATGCCAGTGGTGTCCCTGTTGCTTGCCAAACCTGTTCGCTCTTCATCCAGCAGACTGGTGACGCGTGTCTATCCCTGCTCTTCCATCACACCTGGAATCACCCTCCTTTTCTCTCAGTTTATCTGAGTTGTGCCCATATTTTAAGACTTGGCTTGCTTGGATATCCTCCCGAAGCCATCTGTCCTCTGGATATCATCATCATCTATTACCGAAAGGCTCACAGGGTCGCATGGAGAATACAGACCCTGGAGTCATGCAGATCCACGTTTGAGCCTCATTTTGCCATTTTTACCCATGTGGTCTGGGAAGAGCAAGTCTAGTTTCTTCATGTCTATGGAAGTGATCATAGCACCTACCTTAGAAGGTTCTCTGAGGATCTGATGCCACACAGCAGGGAAAAGTGCCCAGCAGCGCCTGGTTTGTGGTAAGCACTCCATTAATGTGACATAATTTTTTTTATTCCTTTCAACATACGTAGATAGTCGATAAGCCCATGCAAAGTCAACCTTCACCCCTCAGGCTGTCTGTGGAGTCAAACACTAGGCCCCATCATTCTGGGCAGAGACTGTACAGGCAGAGGCACATTTTTATTCAGCCACGTAAAGTGGTTTAGCATGTGAGTTGCTGAGAAGTGGGCTCCTAAGAGGCAGCACCCCTGAATCCTGGCCTTTGACGGATGCTGAGTGCAGAACTGAGGCACGAGCTTAAAGAAGCCCAGTGCCCGAGGTGTACACACCGCCCTAAGGGGAGCCAAGAGCAGAAATGGGCCCACTGAGGGCTGTGCCTCCTCCTAAGTCCTGAACACCACAGAATGGGAGTGAGACACTGTCCCTCCGACATGAAACACCCCTGTTATGCCATCGCCCGGCTTCTCTCGGCTGCTCTCTCCTCATTCTGATTCTACGCTACCCAAACCCTCCTTATTTTGGATTCTTCCCAGCTTGGCTCTGCCTTATCGCCTGACAAATATCTTCGTGTCCTAGTCAAGGAATGGCAGACGTGGAGTCACATAGCAGTGTCTCTGTATTTACCCGATGATGTGTCATAGATATCCCGGGAAGTCTGCGAGGGCAGAGGCCAGGCTCTCTGGCCTGAGTCTGAAGCCCGAATCCCCCTTGAGTTGTGCCCTGGCTCTTCGCAAGCCCAGCTGGGGAACGTGGAGGATGTGACTTGTTCAGAAACCCTTAAGAAATGAAAGTTGATGAAATTCCTGGTAAGAGATGACCAAGAGTGGTATCACAAGTCAGGGAGCCTATCTCATTCCTCCTTATCACTTTCCACGTCTAAAGTGAGCAACTTCCCCAACGTCTAAGAATCCCATCGAGAGGATTCCAAGCCGCCTCGAGTCACGGAATTCGCTGTGCTTCGAAGATAAGAAAATGGCCCTGAACAGACGCGGGTGGATGAGCTGATGGCGAAGGAGTGAGGAGGACTGGACCTCTGAGTGGCCAGAGGGCACCTCAGTTTCTCTGAACGTCTGTCTCCTCATCGAGTCCATGAGAACTTGGCCTGCGAAGACGACCCCTGTGACGGTGATGATCTAGTTAAACACTCAATGGACTTTCACCCCAGGGACTGACAAGTCGTTGGAAGGGTCACGCCGGGTGTTTATTTGGCTGTTGGCCCTTCCCAACATAAGACTTCCCACCTGCCACCCACAGAGGCACTTTGAGGGCGCCCAGCTCTCTCTGGTCTCCCAGATCCATCTGACGAGGCTTTGTGTTCTTGGCCCTGGGCCTTGGCTCCAGCTCTGCTCCTGACTCCTCTCGTCTGTCAGTTACTTCCCTGGACCACCCTTTCTGCTCCCAGGTCCCCGGGGAAGACCCTGCTCCCTCAGAGTTCTGGGCCGCAGGGGTCAGATGGCAGCTGGACCCCATGCCTCAGGCCTTTTCTACTTAGAGGCTTCACTACAGGAAAAAAAACCTTTTTTTTTTTTTTTTTTGAGCATAATCAAAAAGTTCACTCAGAAAGAAAAATCAAGATAAAACAAATTTGCATCAAGAACATCCTTGGAAGATAGCAACGACAACCATCTCAAACCCAAATGGTCCTAGCTCTCGTCACGAGTAGGGAAGCCGTTTTAGGATGATGGTCCCTAAGTCCATAAAACCCTAAAGGAACCACCTTAATCATCCAAAGAGAGTCAATTCTGGAGACTCTCAGTGGTTTCCATGCCGAAGAGCAGATCTGCATTTCAAATCATCAACAGTGAAGCAAGCAGAAATGCTCCTCTGTGTAATCCTCAGGGAATCGGACAATGTTACCGACTGATCCTTGAGTAGCTCAGTTCCCCCGAAATGGCATGGGCAAGCTCCTCCAAACATTCACACCCTGCGTCTTGACAAAATCAGATACTTAGACTCCTTTAAGGAAATGTGAGAGAGAACAGAGTAAAGCATAAAAGCCCACAAAAACGATGTGGAGAGAAAAAGGAGCCGTCGTGATAACTTAGTCTTTCATGGCCCTATGGAGGCCTGGGAAGGGGAAGTGTGTTCCTGGAGCTGTGGCATGGGCCGATCTCCAAACTTGGAGAGGCGCCTCAAGGCATTTGGAAGAAAGCCCCATTTGGCTAGGAAAAGGGGTACCGAGGGAGGATTTGGGTCCAAGAATTACAAGGAAAGTGACAATAATGCTAATCAGGTGACAACACCTGGCAAAAAAAAATGCTTTTCTGTTTATTTCAGCAGTGGGCCCCAAATCCTTCTTCCCCGGAATGCATCAACCTCTCGGTCTACTTGTACTTAAAATCTGGGACGTCACAGATCCCTTTAGCATCTGATGAGCAAACATGTATGTTGGCACACCATTTGCAGCGACTTCGAGGAGACCCCCAAGCGCATCCATCGACGCTGATTTGGCACCTTTGCGGGCTCCGTTTGTGAGCCTAGAACCAAAATCGGGTGTGGGTCCATTTCTGAGCGCTTCAATGCCAGGGGCCAATCTTCTTCTGGAAATAGACTCTTCCTAAGAAAAGGACCTCCACGGCTCTCTAGTTTGCCCTGGTCAATTTACTGGTTATTATAGAGGCATCAACCCCCCAGAGCCATTTCTCCCAGGGGCTTTCAGACATTTAAACAACACAGACGGGCATAGTACGTCCATGCTGTGCTCTCCTCCTCTCACGGCCACAATAAAATTACCACTAAACTACAGAACAGCCATCACTGAGAGTCGCCTGAGGTCTAGCTGAGCAGAAGTCCTACAACTAGGGACACACACAGGAGAGGCCACCTTAAGACTGGTAGGAGGAGCAGAGATGTGGAATGAGCTGGTCCCACACCTGCGTGTGGTGGTTGAGAATTGGGAGGGATGTCTCAGCTGCGGGGTCCCCCTGAGGAGTAAAAGCTCCTAACCCACACTGGGGTCCCCATCCCAGGGTTCCAGTGCCAAGAAGAGAAGTCCCCACAACCTCTGGCAGACACAGGTGGCAACGTATCTGAGTCTCCATCAACAGGTGACCCCGCCCCTTGCGCCCACCCAAGCTGCCTCCAGCGGCTTTTCCTTACAAATGGCCTGCCTCGGCTCATGCTGAGGCCGTTCCTAAAAGCTCTGAATGGTTTTATACAACACAAACAAGCAGCATCTGGCCCCGGTGTGCCCCATACCTTTTGCTGAGCATCCTGAAGGCTGACATCAGCAGGAACCGGCTTTGGTTTGTGGCTTGGCCTCTCGAGAGACCTCCGAGTCCTCGATGGGTGGTGGCCATCTGCAGATTGCTGGATGACTCTTGCTAGCTGGTCCTGGGAAGGGTCCAGGCCACCGCGGAACTTGACTTGCCTCAGAGCCCCTCCCAGGAGGCCTCAAGTCTGGCCCATCTGGTGGCTGGCGCTTGAGATTTAAGGAAAAAATCAGTAAGAGGCAGACAATATGCAAGAACTCGACCCTGCGACAGGGAAGATGTTTAATGCACACGGGTTAAAATAGGGGAAAAAAATGACTGTGGAATATTACTTTGCCGGTAAGAAGAATTAGGCCTACCTACACGTGGTACCATGAAAGGTTCCTACGAGCAGCAGAGTCAGCGAGCTGCAGAGAGACTATTTTATAGATGTAAACGCACACGTAGATGCACAGAGAAGGAACTGGAAGGACCCACGCCATATGTTAACGCAAGAGGGAGAGAGAAGTTCCACTTTTTACTAAATATGACTTGTATATTGTTGATATCTTGAGAGTATATACTCATTCGGAAATAACGAGGACTCTTCAAAAACATGCACATGGTGATTATACGCACCAAAGGGGGTGGTGGGCTGGGAGGGAGCATGAGGAATACTTCGGTCTGGTCATGAAACGTGCACCAGGCACTATCCCCGACAGGTGACGACAATTCCTTCAATGTTTGGGCAGAGCAAGGTGACTCGCACTCAGTGCCATCAGCCGGGCTGCCTGAGGCTCCCCCCAAACCTATCACATGTCTGGGGGACGCGTGCTCACACACGTGTGTGTGTGTTACCCCCAAACTCAGGAGCTTTCACAGAATGTGAAGTGTTACTGGGATTTTCAAAGAACCGCATCCTGGTGGCATCGCTGAAGTAAAATTCCCAGGATTTACTGGTGTTTCAACCATCCAGAGCTTCACCTCGGAGGAAGATGAACTCCCAGCTCATCTTCCGGCTCAGGGAACTCCCAGTGCAGGTGAATCCGGTTACCAGTTTCCAGCAGAAAGAACTAGAAGGGATGAGGCCGCCCTCGGGTCTCACCTGCTGCAGGTTAGGAAGGTAAAACCTGGACACGAAGGCGTCCTACACAGATTGCATGCCCTAAATGCTCCCCACCACAGACAGGTGCACACGCCGAAATGGGTGGGTGGGTGTCTGGGGATATAGGGGGTGATGGGCTCGCTGACCCTAGAGTTTGAACAGGCAGATCCCGTGGCTCAACCTCCTGAAAGACCCTGTAATTTTCAGCTGACGAATGGGGGAGGGGAGGGATGGGGTGCGGGGGGGGGGGGAGAGCAACGTGTCGAATCACCTTTCAAGTCTCTAATTTCATTAGACAAGGAAAATGAGGCTTCTTGAAAATCCTCCCTGGGCATTAACTTCTGTCACAAAGCAGCCCGGCGTAATTGGCGACAGCGAAAAAGTGATTACTGAGGCTTAAGCGCGTTTGTCACAGCCGCTGCACATTCACAAAGTGGGGCTGGCGGTGCCGAGCCGTCCAGAGCCCGGGGCCTGGATTCCGGCTTGTCATCACCCACCTCGAATAAGCCTGGGGAAGGGAGGGGGGTCCTGGAGCTCCCGGCCTGGTCTGTCCCCCCAGGTCCCCCTTCTTCCCCGTCCTGTCCTCTCTGTGCCTTTGGAGTCACCCATGTGGCAGGTCGAGGGGCCCTGGCTCATCTATAATCCTTGGCCAATGACTTGCCCAGAGTCACACGGCCGGTCACCAGCGAAGCCAGGGACATCCAGGACGTGTGGGGCCCACGGCACAAATGTCTTCTGTCTTTAGCGAGTTAGTCAGAAAGGATGGGGAGCGGATCGTGGGGGCTTTATGTGTGCATCCCTCCGAGGGTCTCCCCCTTCCTCTTGTTACGGGGGCAGCATGGGTGCCCCTGTGTTGAGACTAAGACACCTCTTCACGACGTCCCTGTGGGCTACAGACAGGCTGACTTGGCCACAGGTTATCCCTCCGCTGTCAGCATGTGGGGCAGCACTGATGGAAAGAAGCCGAATCTTCTTTCCGTCTTCAGGACATGACATGGGCAGCCTGCCTAGGTGTCCCGAGGGTGGCACACGCGGGCTGGAGCAGTGGGAGCCATCCTCCCCGCCCCACCGAGCAGGCCAAGGTGGTGGCTTTTCATGTTCTTATGTACGAGCTGTCAAACCGGGTCGAAGAACGGTGACAGCAGGATAACTGGGCCACAGGCCACTGGTTCCGTCCGTGCCCAGCGTCGATGAAGTCGTCGCCAAGGATGATTAAAGACAGAAAAGCCCAGACGTGGAGTCAGCTTGTCCTGTGGCAGGGGAGGCTGGTGCTCCCGACCCATCAAAACGAGGGGACCCAGTCTACGTGTGGCTTCTAGAAGCCCCAGCACCACCCCACTCACAGCCCAGGGCCGAGCAGGTGGGTGGGGTCGGCAGCATCTCATAGTAAAACGCGTAGAATCTTCTAGGTTCTTCTCTTTTGCTGTCGAAGAGCCGACACACCCGACACGCCTCTGGACCAGCAGGAGCCGTGCCACCCGGGCACATGTGAGAATCTCAGATTCTTGGCCTTCGCTCGCCCCAGACCCGCCCCCTCAGAGTGGGGGGAGCCGGGATAGTCTCACAGGCCCTCCGGGGGGTTCGGGTGCTCCCTCGAGTCTGACTGGTGTATACAGTGGAGCAGCATAAGGCCACACTCCAGGGGTCATGCATGAGCACGGCCCTCCCTGATTCCGGCCGGCAAGGTCGCCCCGAGCCTGCCCCGCACCCTCTCCCTCTCTGTCACCTCGATGTCGCCTCTGGGGACCCGCGGGAGCGCCCCCGAGCCTGGACCCATTCTGGGGTGCACCTCAAGCTCCCACGAATCAGTTCTGACCCCTCCAGGATGTGGTGAAGCTGCTCAGGCGAGGCCGCCGGGGCAGACTCCGCGACCCTTTCATGAGGACCGTCCCCGGTGTCGCCTCCCAGGACCCCTCTCTCAGGGTCTTTCTCAGACTCCAGGGCTCCAGCCGGCTCGGAGAAGCATCTCGACCTACACGTGATGTGGACGAGCATCTGCAGAGCAGGCATTTCATGTTGGGCCGTGGAAACGGAGCGCGATTCCAGCTTTTGTGATTCAGGACGTTACGAAATGGAGAGGGCAGTGATGGCATCAGTTGGTGCCAGGTCAGGATGTCTTTTGTGTGTGTGTGTGTGTGACCCCTCGTAACTTCCAACACGTCAAGCATTTCTACGAAGCTGGCCGGTTCCCTAATTACAGGCCTGACGAGCGAGTCCTTCTAGAGGGTTTTCAAAGGGGACGCCGGGATCCTCATGTAATAGAGGGCTGGGGTGTTGTCACGCCGGAACCTGCATGCTCCTGCTTTCATCTTGATGCACCAAGGTGTCCCGAGGGTGTCCCGAGGGCTCCACACCCTGGGGAGCCAGCTGGGTTCAAGGATGAGGCCACAGGGTGAATGAAGCCTGTGAACCAAGGTGCTGGCACGCCTGCCCTCCGCCGTGGGCCCTTGCAGGGTCCCCCCTGGGTTCCACGGTGGCACCCCGGGGGTCCTCACAGGCAGGCCAGCATCCCTGTTGGTGGGAATATCATACCTTGTCATCCAGCCTCTGTGGCGTGGCTGTTGTCCCCTCCCTGCTCTTAGAGGCTTTCTTCGAAGGCGCTGTGGGGCCCTGCAGAGGTCTGGTGACCTGGTGACCTGGGAGGTTGACAGACAGCTCTGAGGCCCAGAGCCTGGTCCTGCTGGGAGGCCACTGACGAGCCCTCCAGCCCGGTCTAATCTGGGATCCTCTCTTCTCCCTAAGCTGGCGGGGATTCCCGAGGTCCCCTCTAGTGTCAAACCTCTGTCAGGTCCCTGTTGGTGAAGACAAACGCTCAGGACCCACGCGGACATAGTTAAGTGAGAGGATGGAAGGGGAGATGGAGAGAACCAAGGGAGGTGACTCTGAACGCCAGCCTCATTAGGGCCAGAGGGGACCCCACCCCAGAAGGTAGGAGGAGGTGCGCTCACAGTCCTGTCACCTGGCTCAGCGCTGTGCACTGGGGCCTTAGGGAAAGCCCATCGGTGGTGGCGCCCCAGAGGGGGGTGGGCATGCCGCCCTTGGCCTTGGGCCGCAGGGTGACAGATGGCTCGGGGATAACTGTAGGGGTCGGTGACATCTCATCAGGGGATGAGATGACGTGACAGTGCCCCGGGCCCTGTTCCCTGGAGGAGTCACCCGTGCACGCATACACTCTGCACGCCCTTGGAGGCACAAGCTACGGGAAAATCGAGATGGGGTGACACGCGTGCTGATTAAGGTGTCCTGGGAAGGGTGAGGAAGGCCAGTCCCGAGGCTTGGGGACACATTCCTGATGAGCAGGCGTTGGTGGGGCGGGCCGGGCCGGAGCAGTGGGACCCGACAGGTGAATGGGGTGGGGAGGAAGGCTCCCCCGCAGCCTCTGCACCTGTGATGAAGCGCGGGGAAGTGGTGACAATTCCAAGACAATGAATGTGAAGTAGCTTCCCTGAGGGCACACGTGCACAGGCCGAATGTCACCCGGCAGCAGGGCTTCGAAGGGGCTGCCACACCTGCTCCCTCGCTCACAAACCAGCTGCGAGGCCGGACTGCGTGTGGCCTTTGTTCTGCTTGCCTGCCCGCAGCGCCTAAGGCCTGGAAGCTTCTGCCATCGCTGGTGGAGACGACACGGAAACCAGTTTCCCCATTACAAGGAGAGATGCAGCAGAGCCAAAGGGCAGGGACAAGGGATGGGAGGCTGGAGGGCAAGGGCCTTCTCATGACTGGGACAGCCAGGGAGAAGCCAGGCCTGCAACTGCGATTCGGGGCTGCGATCTGAAGGCTCTGGAAGGATTTGGAGGATGAGGAAAGGCTGGCGGTTTATGGATCCCTCGGCTGACAGCCACCTACCCATGTAGAGTCGTTCACTGTCGTCTGCAGCCTCTTGGCTTTGTCACCTGTGCAAGGAGGCGTCACCAGGTCTGGATTAAGTCACTAGGAAGATGACTGATGGGGCGTCACTATGGGGAAGGCTCTGTGACAGGCGGGTGCTATGCAGAGAAGTGGTCACAAAGGACCCGCTATGCCAGCGCTTTCCTCCTCATAAAAACAGGCCATGGGTGCTGGACGTGGAAAAGGGGAGGCTATGGGTGGTGACAGGCCGGGGGCTCCTCCTCGGTCCCCGCTAGCTGCCTTCAGAACGGAGGTGAGCTCTGTCTAAGCGTAACTGTGACCCTCGGGGACACTTCGGTGAGCTGGGGGACCCTGTTGGGAAGCTCTGAGCTGGACATGGTGTGTCCCCTGCCTCAAGGGGACTGTAACCCTTTGAAGCCTCAACGTGCTGTGTGAACTCAGGGAGACAAGAGATCTCCCTTTGGAGGTGGCCATCAGTGCCATGCAGTGACTCTGATGGAGGGGAGGACAGAGGGGTGGGGACAGAGGGAAGGAGGAAGGCACGGCAAGAGGCAGCACTGGCTGGACTGGGACAGCCATGCTTGCTTACCTGAGACGGGGAGCTGAACGATGATGATGCTGTCACCCTCTTGACCCTGGTCTTCTTGGAGGGTCGAAGGAGCAAAGGCCCTGGCCGAGGGCCAACTGCCACACGCACCTCACGCTCCGGAGAACCGACTCTTTCCACAAATACTGTTTTGAGATTTTAGGCAAAGACAACTCGGGGGCTGTCTTCTCCCAGTGCTCACAGTGGAGGATTTCTCAAGAACACAGGTAATAAGATCAAGAAGAAAGCCAGTTTTTCTTCTCTGGTTCTGCCCGAGATGAGGAAATGGATGCAGCCCAGACTGGTTTCCTAGGCGGTCTCCTTAAAGGGCATGAAGTGACATTTCTACGCAGGAAAATAGGGAAAAAAGAGCAGGTGGGAACGTAAAAATCCAGACAAGAAAGCAGGTTGGCGACGAGGGCATACCTTGTGCTTGTGTACGTCCCCCAAAGGGTTATGTGGCCAAATTGAGAGACGGAAAAATCTAGAAAAGCCCTAGGGAAAAATATTAAAATGGTCATGCACAGTAAGTCCACATCCTATATTATTATTATTTTTTTTTCTGCTGGGGTAAAGAAAATGAAAACTGAGCTGGGCCCTGACCCAAAGCGATCGGAGGAAGAAAAGCAGGATTAGCTCACGACGGAGCAGCAAGAACGATGCGACTGTGCGCCAGGCAGTGTCCACAGCTGGATTACCTGTGTCGGCCACAGAGGGTCAGCGTAATCGTCACTCATCCCAGTTTGGCAGCTTGGCCTGGAGGCCATCCATCGTCCAGATGAAGCCCTTCTCTTTTCTGATTCAGAAAACACGATTTCACAGAAAAGTGAATCAACTTCATCGCTACCTACAGTGACATAATGTGTTTATATTAATTTATATTAATACATTTATATGAATTTAAAATAATTTATATTTATATGAATTTAAAACAATTTATATTTATATGAATTTAAAACAATTTATATTTATATGAATTTAAAACAATTTATATTTATGAATTTAAAACAATTTATATCTATATGAATTTAAAACAATTTATATTTATATGAATTTAAAACAATTTATATTTATATGAATTTAAAACAATTTATATTTATATGAATTTAAAACAATTTATATTTATATGAATTTAAAACAATTTATATTTATATGAATTTAAAACAATTTATATTTATATGAATTTAAAACAATTTATATTTATATGAATTTAAAACAATTTCACAATTAAAAAAAAAACAATTTCCCAATTAAAAAAACAAGTTCTCAATTAAAAAAAACATCGAGAAGGTTCTCGGTGTGATTTTTAAGATGCTGGAACGAACCCAAATTTAAAATGTTTAAAATTAATACAAAAGAGGACGATTTTTTATAAAAGATCCAATCTGCAGCAGCAATTTAGATAAAAGAATTTGCTTTTATCTGATCCTTCCCTCTGAATGGTTTATGGGGCTTCAGAGTGGGAAAGTCACCTGGCTGAATCACACCCTGGCACGAGGCACGCTGGGCGCAGCTGGGTGAGTGGCATCTGGGTACCTGGAGGGATGTGCTCCCTTGGGACAGGATTCGGGGCGGGGTTTTCTTTTTTCCCACTGATTATAGGTCCTTCCAGAAATCACCTTGTTCTTCCCAAAACGACCTCAGAACGCCGTCGCTCAGGAGTCGGAGTTCTTCGAGAAGACAGAGACCCTCGGTGTGATTATCTGAGCCCCCAGGGACCTTATAGATGACGACAGAATAATGGCAAAGACCGATGAGCTTTGTATCTCAGGAGTCGACACCAACTCGGGCCTAAACATGAGTTTCCGGCAGCGCGCATATAAAATATCAGCATTCGAGCTGATACAAATTCTGACATCAACACTGGTAAGACGTGTTAAGAGGACACGAGGCCACATCATGTGACACGAGCACAGGGAGGGGCTCCAAATCCACTGCATCTTTGGAACCCAACTGCACGGGAGGCGGCCACGTTTTTCCTATCAGGCAGATAATCTGTTTTATCAAGTTCGTCTGCCATTTTTGCAAACTCTCTCTCAGCTGAAAAAACAATACTTACGTCATCCTGGAAAAAAAAACAAAACAAAACGACCTCGAGATCTGCAAGCGCCGGGGCTGTTTCCCACATCTGACTCCCCTGCTGATCGGGACGGATAGTGGAACCGGACTTGTTTGGCCTCGGTCTCCCGCGGGCTAATCACCGCCCTCAAATTCATTGTTTTAGCTGCATTTATTTTTTTCCTGTGCTTAGAGACACTGTGGTCTGAACTCGGTCCTCACTCAAGGTGAATCCGGCTCCAAAAGGGTCAAAATACTGGATTAACACGAGCATGTGACTGTCTTTTGTGGGGTGGCATTTGCAGAATGCCTTAGAAAAGGGGGGGAGGGGTGGTAAGAACTGCCTTTTCTGATCTGAAACAGTGCTCAGATGATTCCCAATTATCTAACAATTGATCTGATCTCTGATCAGCAAGAGATTTGTGCTTCTTTTCACCACATGGCTGGCCACGTGCAGAAGGGAAGGCCGACTAGGAATAAAACACAAAGCCAGTAAGTTTTATCACAGATTTAAGTGTTTTTTTTTTTTGTTTTTTTTGTTTTTGTTTTTTTTTTTAATTCAAATTGACCCAAAGCAAAACTTACATTACAAAGGAAGAACAAAATACAGTATGATCTAACACACCGGGAGTTACATGAAGGCTAAGCTGGTGGGCCAAGGGCCTCACTCATCCCAATCACATTCGGGGCTAACGAGCGGTCCTGCAGGAAAGTCAGGATCTCACTTTTGGGATGGTCCATTCCTGTCTCTCGGGGCCACGTGGCTGAGGCTCGCTCGTGCTGCAGATGTGTGTGCTGTCTGTCTGTCGCCTGAGTCAGGACCCTGAGTCCTCTTGCGGGAAAGGCTGCCGGCTCCAAGCATGACGGATAACGAATTCAAAAACAAAACGGTCAAGGCCTCCCAACTAACAAGCGTGGTAAATAGTTTAGAAAATATGGGAATTAAATAATCTAAAAAAAAAAAAACAAACAAAAAAATAAAACCAACCGAAAACAACGCTCTTGCTCTGCTGTACACGGAGAAACACAAATATTTACACACACGGAAAGAAAAAGCGTGTCTGCCAAAGGTGAGGTTTGCACGTTCATTACCGATCGGAATCTTTTCTGAGCTGGTTTCTTTGGTGTGCTCGCCCAACGTGTTTTTATACAGGTTTTCGTCAAAGGCTTGAATGACACATGTCAAAGGGAACCCGAGAAGGATCGGTGACACAGAATCGGGTTCCGTTCTGAACACCTCAGCCGAGACTCTGGACGGAACGATCAGCGGATTTTCTGAAAACAACACGTTCTCTCCCCTCATCCGGTGGCCCCAGAGCGCTTCTCTGACCGTCAAGGTCAAATGCGTCTACCCGGCACGTCTCTGATCCCTGCATTCCACTGGCTACCAACTTGCTGTAGCTACTGCTTGTTAAATGTGACATGTGATTGGGATTTTACTCACAACACACAGAAAACGCCTTTTTTTTTAAGCTTCCGGAGAAATCAAACCCCAAACAAGAAATAATGGAATGACACACCTCTTCGTTAAATAGACATGGCAATTCCAGGAAGAGCTGTCATAACTGTTTGTGTTTTTTTGGAAGTCGCAGCAGAATGAAAAATTTACCGCCATCTGATCCTTTTTTTTACTTGGAATTCCCTGACTCAAACTCAGTGGCTTCGTGTGGACACCTTCCAACGGGTGGGGGGGGGGGGAAGGAAAGCTTTTTAGACTGAATTAATTCATACCCACGCGTGAGGAAAGAGGCGCGGGCATTACTGCTCGGGGTGTGGGTGCCCCCCCATCTCCTCACCCCCCTGGGCCTAGGCTTTCGGGGAGAAGTGACTCTCAGTTCATCTCTGGCTGGGCCATGTCCCAGGTGTCTCAGCTCCGACCTGGGCACTGGTTAAAAGGATGAGAAGGCAGCTCAGCTCCTCTTCTCACAAAGGGACACTCTCTCTCTCGTGAGATAATTTTTTGGGAGAAATTCTTACGGGGCAAAGGACACATGAACTATGTCTGTCTACCAGGCTGCAGTCACAGTTTCGAGATGGCCACAGAAATGGCCACCCTCTCCCTGGCTCCCTGCGAAAGGGGCTATGTGGCCCTCAGCCGTGCCCCAAATCCTTTCTCCGAAGAGGCCTGTTCCTCACAAATCTAGGACAGCCCGATCGGACACCCCGATGTCGCAGGCACTCTGCGTCCGAGGGAACAAACTCTGTGCCTCAGAATGTGTCACTGCCAGCCGGATCTGGGAGAGCAGAGGCTGGCGCCGGGGCTGAGCTACGCTTTGCAGGTGCAACAACAGTCTGATACGTGAGGAAGCACAACTACAAAGTCAGAGAGAAGCCCGTCACTGTGTCCACTCCTGATGAAATGTGTCACTAGGCTGTGACTCTTCTGAAACTGCCCAAAGCGCTGAGAATGACTGGAATATTTAAAGTTTGGGTTTTTTTTCCCCCCCAGAAACGAATGATGCTAAATTCAGCACAGCCCGCAGCCACCAAGGGCGTGATGATGCCAGATCTCCCTGGGAGCGTCCCCCCCGTTACCGACCCGTGGTCACATCCGTTTTTACCCTGCCAGCCAACGCCCCGTCAGCCCAGAAAACGCAGCAACCGTCCAGAAGGGCCTCACCGCGTGTGACCAACCCTCAGACAGACAGGCCACGTCTCATTAGTGTGTTAGGAATCCGTAAGTGTGCACCGATGGGCAGTTTTGCCTTTTAAAAAATTTTCTTCACTGGGAAGGAAAACAATAAAACACTGCGAAACCACCCCGAATTACTTAACCAATAAAGCCAAACGGTTGAACGACACTTGGGGCTGTTTTTAGGATACTCTACCCCCGGGCTTAAATTTGAGGCTTCACGTGAAGCCAAGGACGAAGCTGAACATGGAAACTGCAGCTGACACACTCTGGTGCGGGGAGGCAAAGGAAAGTGGCCGTCCCTGTTCTCACGGGCGTGTCCGAGCCGGCGGTGGCATGAGGGGCATCGAGGGAAATGATGGATAAGATACACCAGGAGGAGCACTGCGCCGGGGGCACCGTTTGCACAACAGAATACACTGGCTTTGTCAAGTTGTTGTCTCTCCCCGTCGTCGTTTTAAAAACACACTTCCACCAGAGACAGGAGTTGACACGCGATGTCTCTGGGTAGTGAGTGTACCAGGGTTGTTAAAAAAAAAAAATAAATAAGTTAAAAACAAGAGCACACCAACAGGAAAGCAGAGGTACTGGATTTATGTGCCCCGAAAGCTACAGGGAGGAGGGAGAGAACAGTGGCGACAGCCAGGTGGCACTCATTAAAAACGAATGAGGTGACAGCATCACTGTAGAAGGGTCTCAGGGCGTTTGCCGGTGGCACCCAAGACCGTCCCCCTCCCCCGGGGGCGAAACCGGCCCTCCCGACCTGAACGTGTGCCCTGCTGGTTGACGTCGGGCACCCCAAGGAGAGCGTGAATACGAAAAGGGTAAATTCTGCTCCCCACACCTGCTCGCGTCGTGTTGGAAAAACGCGTTTTGGAAAATGCAGTGTTGGAGAGAAAGCTTGGACCTCCTAAACCTGGACCGAAAACCCAAAGTAAGACCTTCAAGCGTGTGTGTGAGTGTGTGTGTGTGTGTTTATATATATATGTGTGTGTATATATATATAAAAACCCTCCCCTACGATGAAAACCAACCGAACAAACAAAAATAAACCGAAAAGTGTATACCTGCCTTCTGACTTTACAGCAAATCAGAAATTGCATAGGATATACTTTGTGCAAGGCAGAAAGCCTTTTGAAGGATCTGGAATACAAGCCCTACTCCTGCTCACAGTTCTGAGGGGGTCAGATATCGTCAAATTTGTGTTTCAAGTAGTCCTTGATGACCTTGGCAATCGGGAGTTCGTCCAGCAGCTTGAGGTTCTGAAGGCCTATACAATGTCGAATCTTAATTCGGCACAGGTCCTGCAAGTTTCTGGGCTGTCCTGAAAGAGAGAGAATAAAAAAAAAACATGTTACAGAGCTACAAAGCCCAATCTCTCTCCGGTTCCGGAGAGAGTGATCTATGTCACCAGCAGCGAGTGACTGAAGATGCTGCCGAGAGGCTGCGTCCCGGGCGCCGGCCCGTGCGGTCTCATTTGCTGGCCTGGTTGAGGTTTATTATTTTCACCCCCATTTTCCAAATACGGACACGAAGCAGCAGAGATTTCAGCGAATTGCTTAATGTCAGATGACGACCTCAGGCTTGGGAGGCCCACACGAGAGAGAGATCTCGCACACGCTCGGCGGCTGCCCCTCCAGAGCTGGGTCCCAAGTGACATGCTCCCCACCGGGGCTTCTCCATTCAGCTCGCTGTCCAGGGCACTGGAGCCCGGACACGCAATGGGATTTCTGGGGGGGCTTTCCCCCCTGTTCACGGTGATGGCTGACACAGCAGAACCTTGGCTGCGGGGTTGGGGGGTGAGGCGGGTGGGAAAAGTGCCCCCAGCCGTTGTGCATCCTCCACGTGTCTCCCAACCTCACCCCCTGAGCACCGACCTACCCAAACCTCTGCTCTACCCCAACTCCCAGGAAAGATGGCAAAATCCAACTTCTTTCACTGCTGAATGCAGTGCTTTCCAGAAATGACACAGAGAACTGGGAACAGGCAAACGTTTCCAGCAACGGGGCTTCAGTGGTGCCTGCGTTGGCCTCTGGGCATGGAGTCTGGGACGCTCTTGGCACATACTACCCCCTTTCATCCTTCTTCTAGAGAGTGCTCTGATCGTCAGCCCCGCTTCACAGACTCCTCCTGGGTCTGGGAGAGTCAGTAAAACGCCCCAAATCCAAAGAAGGCCAGGCTTCCACGGATCTCAAACTCCTCTGTCTCAAAACCTCTTTCTATTTTTAAAAATCGAGGACCCCCACAGAACTTCTGCTTACGTGGGTTAGGGCTACCTCTAATTACCATAATTAAAGGCAAACAGAATTATTTTAGATTTCTTCATCTACACATAACAAAAATAAATCCTACTACACGTGAACATAAATAAAATATTCAAAAAAAAAAAAACAGTGAGAGGAATGGCATTCTTCCACATTTCTGCAAAACTTTTAAAGTCTGGCTTAATTTTCGACAGTTTAATTCTCATACAGGTTTCGCCAACCAATCTGCTGTGATGAACTCACGTCGTCCCGTCTCTGAAGAAGTCCTCCCACACGCGTGAAAGGAGGAATTTAAAAAGGGCAAACAACGTCTTAGTGTCATTATGAACGTCATCTTGACCTCAGACACCCTGAAAGGCTCCCGGGGAACCCCGGGGGTCCCCAGGCCACACACAGAGAACCACTGCTCTCTCCTTAGTGCCTGGACCCCGACTTGACGGCCTTGTCCACAGTGATCGCCCTTATTCAAAATCAGGAAAGGCCCCTTCGCATGCCGACCCCTGCTCCCTAAGGCCCGTGTGCACACGTGTCTTCCAAGAGTCACTTTACACACGGGCTGGACATGGCAGCGCACCGGGGGCCGCAGCCTCTCTAGAAAAGTCTGGACCTGTGCGTGGCTGCGACACACGCTGTGCCCCCGTGTCCCTCGGCAGGATTACGTGCTCCCCACCTTCCAGATCTGGGCTAACTGGGTGTTTTGTTAGGGAGACGAGGTCAAGTTCCCAGCAGATGGTCTCAGGGTCTACCTAGCCTTGTTGGCAGGTGCTTTCCAAGGTCGGGATCCGACGTTTATTTAGAATGACCTGTCAACGCCCGGCTCGGTCACTCTATGGCACGCTCCACGAGGCCACGTCTGGTGCCCACCTGCGCCCGATGGCGGGCCTGGTACTCGACAGACACTAGCGGGGCAAGTGAACACTCAACAGGCTTGTCCTCCAAGTAGAAAACGGTCAGCTCATTGCTAAACACGGCCCTGTCAACGGCAAATGGCTGTCCAAGCTGCTCCGAATCCTTTTTCATCACCGTTCCTAGGCTGCCATTAGGAAGAGCAAAAATCACGACTCTGAGTTTTGCAAGAAGTGCTCGCGGCATGTGATGTGCAAATGCGGACCAGAATGTGAAATAGATGTGAACCTTTTTTTTTTTAAAGCAGAGAATCTGATTTTCCTAATAGATGGCAGGTTCTTTTCGAGAGCGACATTCAGATAGAAACC
Organism: Cynopterus sphinx; assembly: GCA_030015415.1. Taxonomy (NCBI): domain Eukaryota; kingdom Metazoa; phylum Chordata; class Mammalia; order Chiroptera; family Pteropodidae; genus Cynopterus; species Cynopterus sphinx. The sequence continues at coordinate 8,277,459 of CM057395.1, read as the reverse complement.
ACCAGGATGTACTCGGGCCGAAAGCAGAGGAGGATAAAGCTGACACACTTAAAGGAAGACACACCGTCCGACAGGGTGGAAAAGCTAAATTACCCAAAGTGCTTAGTTATGGTTTGGAGCAGAGAAGTGAAATAGTGAACGATGGCTGTTTGCAGCCACTCCGTGTCGCAGCGTCAGATACCCACTGAGGCTCGGGGACCTGGAAGTAGATGGAGTGTGGCCATCGAAGGCACTGACAACAGGCGGCTTTGTCACTGGGGAGGGCCTGGAGGAGCTGCTGGCCGGGGCTGGAGGGGAAAATGTTTAAATGCTACCAGAAGCTGGAGGCAAAGGGGACCCGCCTCGCCCTAGCGGTGGGAAGTCCAGCAACGCTGTCACTTGCGGTAACGGAAAATAGAAAGTCCCCCGATGACCTAGTTAAGGTGACGTCCCAGACAAAAAGCTGGAAGGGCCGCTGGCTATGATCCCGTACGAGACAGCAAAGGGGAGCTGGCGACTCGAAGCAAGGGACACAGCCACGGAAATGCTGCCATCCCCAGAAGCCACCTGCGTGGGCCTTTCTCAGGGGGTGATGCACTTTCTACGCCTAAATGCTGGGAAGTTTTGCTACTGGTTTCTCCTCCCCTGAAGCAGGGGGTTGTGCCAGTCTTTAGATGTTCTGGAAGAATCCTGACGGTGTGGAAGTCTTGTCCACGAAGGAACTTTACCAGCGGAGCGGTGCCTCGCTGGTGACATGCCAGACGGCCTGGGTTTGACTCCTGGCCTCCTGCCTCAGTGTCCTCCTCCTCCTCTGCAAACAGAGTATAGGAACGCCTACCTCACAGGCTTCGTGAGTGCAAAAGCTAATTTTGGGAATGCATTTAGAATTAGGGCCAGGCACGCAGGGAGACCCATATACAAGCACGACATAAATAAACGGTAAAAACGGTCATTTTTAAATACTTGTACAGGTGTTCGCGTCTCCTGTCCAGAAAAGCACAGGGCTCCTTCTTGGAAGCTGAAGTCTCCATCTTCCTGGCATTAAGAACGAGAAAACTAGAGTCGACAGCTCGACAGTGAAGGAGAAATTTATCACGACTGGGGAATATTCTGGAAACCACTGCCAAATCTTTAGGAGTATCAATTTAAGACCAGAAGCGTGTAACTGAGAAAGAAGTACCTGTTTTCTATTGTCAACGCATCACTCAAAAGTAGCCGCTACATGTCCACTATGTACCCAGAAAGGCGCTGTCACTGTCCTGCAGATGCGAGGGGCAAGGGGAGGGAGGAGGCGGGGGCGGAGGAAAAGGCAGGGGAAGAGAAAAAGAGGAAAGGAAGCCAAAAGCCAGCACGTGCAGATGCCTACGAGGCGTCTCAGAAAACGACCCCTGCCCTGTCAAGCGACAGCCACCTTGTTCACGGGATTTTAACAGGGGACACCTGGGGGGTGGAGGGGGAAGAGGGTAAGATTTGAGGAATGACAAAGACTCTGAGAGATGCAGAACAAGGAGTCCGTGCTGACAGGCGAGGACGGAATTGCCTAACAGTTCAAAGGGATACTCGCCTCTCCGTTCGGTGGAGAACCCCGTCATTAGGGTTAATTGGCTATTAAACTGGAAAATCAGCTTTTGAAGGGTCTCGTCGAGCAGAAATTACCAAACCGGGGCCGCGGCGTAATTTAGAAAATTAAACATCATCAACCACCTCCTTCTGACATCCCCATTACTGTACTTATGGTAGACTAACTTTTTTTATTTGGGTAAAAGATCTGCAAAGGCAGACAGAGAGGACAACATTTTTACGTTACTAAAGTGGACAAAACGAAGGCTGAATAGTTTTTTTTTGGGGGGGGGGGTAGAGACTGAAGGAGGAGGGGAAGTGTCCAGAAACACAGACGCGGCCTTCTCTGGACGGCTTTACACAATCTGACTTTTCTGTGGCCTCCTGTCTTGGGGGGCTGTCTGGAAGGGGGTCCCAATACCTCTTGGTGATACCTCCTAGTTCCGAATCCCACAAACATGTTTTCCCCCTTTGCTCTTGCCTCCGAAATCCCCTCCCAAGGGCTTCGTATGAAATCTGTGGACCGATCTCGCTTCACAGGACAGAGATTCTGGCTCGCCTTCAGACAGAAGTCATGCTGTCACACTGAGGGCCACTGAGGCAGCCCTGGGAGAGCCCCAGGTACACTACCCGCCTCGAGGACACGTGTCCGTTGGTTGGTTTTCCCCGATGGGTAGATGGATTTTGACCTGTATTTTCCATGTGCACTAAGCCGAACGAAGCTACACATCGCTGCCCAACAAATGACAACAAATCTCTAGGAATTTACATTAAAAAGATAAACACAAACCGTGACAACCGTACAGAACGAGGTAACACTTTCTCCACCAAAGAACCTTAAAATGCAGTGTAACATGACTTAAAACTGCACTATTTATGTTTGCTTTTTATTTCTAAAAGCGATTTTGATAACGAAGACTGAAAAATCCTAAAAAAAACTAACAGGTAGATGTCTCACAAAATCCCTAATTTGAAGAAAAATCCAATAACCGAAAATAATCTCAGTTAAAATGTGGGGAACAAAACCTTTCTCCGAAGGGGTTACACTTGGGGACCGCTGCTCTGCTAAGTCCCCGGCACACACAGAGAAAGAAACTGATGAAAAGAGCGCTCAGCTCCCTCACGGGTCCGCGCGCAGGATGCACGTAAGTCATTCTGCTCCCACCGCGGGCACCAGCGTGGCCTCAGCCTCCTTCAACGTGTGTCCCGGGCTCCTGGGCCTGGCCCTGGCCCTGGTGGCGAGGGGCTGTTTCCATCCTGACCCCAAGCCTCCGCCTCCGATGGGGCCACGTCCACAGAATGTCCGTCTGTCCTCACCCCCGCCGCTACCTGGCACTGTCATGCTAGTCTCTGTCGTGGTCCCTTTGGTGTCTTTGTTCCACTCCTGTTTTCCTTTCAAGTAAAAGCGCTGAAAGAGCAACGGGTGGCTTTTAGCAAACACGCCCACCTGAGCACGACACACCTTCCCTCCTGCGAGGCGACGCTCGTTTTTCAGCTGTGAGCTTTGCCTCTTGTTCGCTGGGCACAGAGAGGTGGCTCCGCCACGGGACTGCTTTTCTGGAGGAGATCATTCTAGAAGGTGGATCATTCTAGAAGGTGGTTCATTCTAGAAGGTGGGGGCTGCCGGAAGTCTAACTGCGGGTGAACAGAGGCAGCTCTTGGGGGCTTCTCTGTCCACCAAAGCCACTATTTATATGATTAATGATGATTGGAATTTTTATTTAACTTTTCTAAAAACCCCAGTTGCTTTTAAATCATAGGACTCCGATTTTCTTGAACTCCTGCTGTAGAAATGATCTGCTTCTAGTTAAAATGGTGTCATGAATGGGAAAATGGCCCTGAATATGTCACACCAAGTGGCACTTGGGCTGTCCAGACGCCTCGGGAGTCTGAGCCGTCGGGCTGGAAGCAGCTCATGGCTTTGGGTCACGGCTCCCTGCCCGGCCGCCTCTTCCCCTCCCTGGCTGTCAGCAGAGGTCTCCAAGGAAATGTCCTCTTCGCCCATCATTATTCACCAGGAAAAGAAAGTAATGAATTACGTCGAGGCCTCTGAGGATGGAGGGTACCTGCAGCCTTCAAGGGACGGTCCCTCCCTGTGGAAGAGCACAGCACGCATCTGCGTGGCCACCGTCCTTTACGGAGCCGGCCCGCCGGCCGACCCACGCTTCCTGAGGGCCTACTCGGTGCAGAACTCACACACACACACACAGAGGTGTCCCTGCTGATTTTTCTATCTGCCCTTCATTTTATAAAGGTGCATGTGACTTTTTTTTTAACCCAAAATCCTGCTCTGCAGCAGCACTGCGAGGACTGGGAATAAAGGGGCATCTCCTAGCCCCCCGGCTGTGTCCCACAGGGTCTACAGCACCGGGCCACACAGCAGGGGGTGAGTGATGAGTGAGCGAATGAAGCTTCGTCTGTATCTGCAGCTGCTCCCAGCACTGGCATCACCGCCTCAGATCACCAGGCATTGGATTCTCACAGGAGCACCGGTCCCTGGTGCCACAAAGGTTGGGGACAGCTGGTCTATAGGTTGAAAACAGGAGGCTTGGGTAGAAAAAAAGACTCTACGGGATTCGCCTGTTGGTAGCAAGCCAGCCCTTGCTGTTCCTTCAGCACTTAACGTGCACCAGGCCCTGTTTTAAGTGCATTACAGATATCAACACATTTGATCCCCCTGCTGGGCCTATAAGACGGAGATAATTATCCTACGTCTACAATGAGGAGACCGAGGCCCAGGGTGCTTAGTCAGGGAACCTGCCCAAGGTCACGGCTAACGTGTGGGAAAGTTCGGGCTCCAGCTTGGGTGATCTGTGCTGTTTAACCACAGAGCCAAATATTTAACAAAAGGGGCCGAGGCGTTTATGTACGTAGCATGGCCTTCTGAGGGCAGCCGCACTGATTTCATCAAGAGTCTCTGGGGCAGAGCGTGAAACAACAAGACACCCAGGATTGAAAACGAGAAAGCTATACTGTACAGGCTGCGTTCCACGACAGAATCCTAGCCCCAAGTTCGAGAGTAATCTTATCTTCCACAACGCCCCCACCCCATCCAGTCCACGAATGAAGACTGCTGGACAGTTATTGCACTCAGCACTTTCTCGCAACCTTTTCCTAAAATGCAGCCTGGGTTTGAAGAGTCTGGGGAGCTGGGGAGGAAACAGCACACGCGACATCCCCACCGTGGGGTCCCTCCGGGTGCCTCAAAGCTTTCTGCGAGGGACCACCTAGCAGACAGTCCAAAATACGCCCACCAGGGTGGGCAGAACACGGGGGCCACCAGGCACGTGTGGCTATTTCAATTTCAGTGACTACGATAAAGTAAAATAGAAATTCAGTCTCTCAATAGATGGCAAGTGCTGGACAGCCTCGTGGGGCTAGTGGCTACCGCAGTGGACAGCACGGAGACCACTTCCGGCAGCACAGACAGTTTCAGTGACAGCACGGGTGACAGCTTGAGCCAGGTTCGTCTTTATGCTCTGGTCTGAAGACACTTAGCGGCAATCGCTTCGACTTTTCTTCCTTACGAATTCACGAAATTCAGATTACATTTCATCTCTAACAAGGAATTTTTACTCCCGGGTCCAGTTCCAAGGAGGAGCGTGACTACTTCTAAGTAAATCAAGTACCTGGAATCCAGAATGCCTTCCTTCATCCCCAGTGTTAAAACCCGGCGAGGAAAAGAGAGTTACTTTAACGTTAAGATGGGTGGCCGAGGGCAAAATCAAGCATTTTGTTCACAGACTTTAGGTCTATGTGGGATGCTAAGTTCTGAGATCTGTACTGAGCTGGTCACGAGGGAGCCAGACGAGAGCGGGTGGCTGCATCCACACACCCTGATGCTCCCATCGGAAACCCGACGCAAACGCCACTCACTACACAGGTGGGTCAAGGAAAAAGCACCCCCACAAAGGTCAAGGTCAAAGCCACACAGACCTGGCACGAAACTCTCCACCGATGGCAAATCTCTCCTTACGATGACTTCTAGCATTCTTACCCCGCTTTGCGAGGCCACCTACGGGAGTGACCGCCACCCCATTTCATGTGGGCTCCCATGGGAAAGCGGCCAGGATCAAACGTGAACGACAGCTCAGCAATCAAACACAAATACCAGGGCACTTTGGCAGCTGGAACCGAAACTTGTCCTGATTAATTCTTCAATCTCAAGTCCATGGCCTCCTGGAAAAAACACGCTCATGGTCGGCAGGAGCTGCCTCGCTCTAACACAGACCTTTGTTCACTTAAAAAATTCTCCTCTTTGGCCTTCTCTCCCTGTCTCCTCTCCCCTCGTCTATCTCTATTGCTTTTAGTGACACGACTGAATTGTTATGAAATTGTACGATATGGGGCTTTTTTTTGATTGTGGATGAATGAATGAGGTCGTACTTACCAAGCAAGGGCTAATAGGAACCGTTAATATCCTGTTGTTTTTAGTTGTAAGAAACACCTTAAGCGTGCCAGAAGATGCAAATTTGGAGGGAAAAAAAATGCAATAGTAGTAATAATGATATTACATACTTGTGACTTCTTGTAAGAAATCCAGACACGGTCGACTACTTCCAGAGATGCTTAGTGACACAGCCAGCGGGGTCTGTCCCTCATAGTTCCTTGTGTTCGTGTCTGCTCCGTAATTGTACAACATCCGAGCGCAGAGCACGTCATCCCTAAGGGCGGACAAGTGTAAGGGAGTCTGTCCGTCTTCGAGGCGACCCAAGTTCGTGTCCGCCCCTCTCTGAAGGAACATGCGGCAGTAAGAGTGATTGCTCTTGATGACGGCGTAGCGCAGCAGGAAGCCGTTCTGGATGTCGATGTTGGCGCTGTGGTCCAGCAGGATCTTCACGCAGCTCGACCTCTCCCGGATGATGGCCAGCTGCAGGGGCGTCGTGCCTTTGTCGCTGAGCGGGTCCACCTCGGCCTTGAACTCCAGGAGGAGCCGGACGAATGAGTCCCGGCCGTAGTGAGCGGCCACGTGCAGGGGAGTCCAGCCGTCGTTGCTTTTGGCGTTAATGATGTCGCCCCTGTATTCCGATTCGAGCATCAGGCGTGCAATCCGGGCCCGGCCGTGCATGGCTGCGTAGTGCAGGGCAGTGAAGCCGCCGATCAAGTCCTTAACGGTGGGGTCAGCTGGAGTGAAAGCCAAAAGGAGAACGTTAGGAGACTGGAAAACAGGATGAGGGACTTGCGAAGTGGCAAGGCACAGTTTGGGGCTATTCTCCTACCAAACGGGAAAGGGTAAATGTTGTAATGAACCCTCCTCTGTGGAACTGAAATTATTAACATTTTCATGGAAAATGATGGTGAGTTGAAAGTTATTAAGAGAAAGATCGACTCGAGGAGTGTTTAAAAAAAAAAATATAAAAATAAAAATAAAACAGAAAGAAACACTGAGTTGAGACCACCACGGGCCCAGCCTTGGCTGCTGGAATTAACTGCTTCTGGCCATTCAAACTCACCCACCTCTGTGTTGTTTCACGTTGCTCCTCTGTTTTAAGTTTTTGTTTTCTTTTCTGCTGTGCTGCTTCTTGGTCTTAAAGAGAAGCATGTGTATCAACATCTGCTGCTCTACATTACGGATGTGCTGTGGTCTGGCAGACTGTATCGTTTAGGGTGTATTAGGTTAAAAAAAAAAAAAAGAAAACCAGTTTCTCTGCGGTCTGTAAAAATTCCAAAGCATGTACGATATATGTTAAGTGACCTGGATAAATCATGTTTTGGGAAGATAAAAGTCGATTCTGAATTGTTAAGTTTTACAAGAATGTTGGAGGCCGTTAGAATGAAACAGCACAGCGTGTGAAAAACTGGAAGAAACCTCGGCACTTTGTATAAATGTTATTTTCTAAAACGGTTCCAAAACCCTCTGCTAAATTGATTCGGGGGGAGGGGGGTGGGAAGGGAGAGAAAGAAACTACAGTGATTGATCTGCTATGTGATTCCTCGAGTCACAAACTTCTGTCGTCTGCCCTGGCTGTTTCCTGAACCTCGGGCCACTTCTGTGTGGCTCTTGTCGCCGGGCCCGATGCAGCAAGAACTGCTTCTCAGTGTTATGTAAGCCACTTCCAGGTGGCCAGAATTCCCTTTAGAATCAATTCGAAATGAGATTAAAATACCTTGCTTCTTACAAAAGCCCTCCTTAATTTCCGGTGGGTTCATGAAAGAGAAAAATTCCTGTTTTCGAACCACCAAAAAGTCTCCAAAGTTGTGATTAAACATTTGTGTCTTGTTCAGGAAAATGTTAAGTTATTTCGTTCTAAAACATATGACAGCCGGGTCTCTCTGAAAAATCCACGAGACAGAAAAACTATAAGGAAAATAGGAATATTATGGAGAATGAAAATTTCAGTTAAGAAGTAGTTGGCTAACACAAAACCTGTGAAAAGTTAACATTTTAGGTAAGCTATACCAGAATTTCTAAAATTATTCAATATAAACAGTACAGAATAGTAACATCGTTTTTACTCATTTAAAGAAAATAAGGGTATCGTAACTGCCTTGGTCTGCACTAGGAGAAAAAAATATAGTATCTATTTACTGCATGATTTAAAAAATAAAGGCAAGAGTGTTTTAACGAAGCATTTTGCTGCCATCTACTGGTAAAAGCACGATCAGGAGCTTCTGTTTCCATTTTCACAGATCCTGATTCTTGTCTCACTTACCTAGAGGTGACCAGGTGAAGACAGGCATGGAATAATAATAATAATAATAATAATAATAATAATAATAATAATAACAACAACAACAACAATAACCCTTCTATTTAAACGAACCAGTAAATCTTGCCGAATCATCTGTTTCTAATCTATACCTGACCAATTATCTGCTTCCAACTATTCTCTCTCAAGTTGTTAGTGACACCTGAGGCTCTTCTTTCACTCCCAGTGTCATCACCAGGGGCACCTGTCACCGGGCCAGCCGGCATTCTTACCTGCACCCTATTCTTGCTCTCCATGCCAGGGAATTTAAAATCACGTCACGTGAAACTGCATGTGCATCTTTGGTTTTCCACTTGAGGTCTTTTTTTAGGTTTTGCTTACATTTTGGTCAGGAAAACGAATCCTGAATGAACCATGATTTGCTTAGTCTCAGTGAAAACCGTTAAACGCATGAGCTGAGCACACATGCTGGAAACAGCACAGAAGAGTTTTCAGTAACAATGCATAAAATCGGTCCAGTTACTGAGGAATTAACACATCGGAGAGCGAAGACCCATGAAGATGCAAACCATGACCTCCAATCGGCAAGGAACTGAGACCATCGGTCCTAGAAACACGAGGAAACTGGTCTGGAAACACCCTGAGTGAGCTTGGAAGCCAATTTTCCTCCAGTCAAGCCCAAGAAGAGTCTGGCCAATACCTTAAAACTGTTAAGATACCAAATGTGTGTTATATTACATCATGTTTTTCTAAGCTGTTACACAGCAACAGAAAATGAATCTTTTTTTAAAATATGGACCAGCATAAGGAACTTTACCAGTGATCTTTATTTTTTTTGAGTTCATCTGATTACAGGTGGTCTTTCCCTTTCAGCCTGGAGGACCTTTTTCAGTATTTCTTATAAAGCCGGTCTGAGAAGCGAGCAATTCTCTTCAATTTACGAAACATCTTTATTTCACCATCGTTTCTGAAGGGCAGCTTTCTGGACGTAAAATTCTTCGTTGACAGTTGTTTTCAGCAATTAGAACATGTCATCGCACTGCCCTCTGGCCCCTGTTGCTTCTTGATGAGAAATCAGCAGTTGAGCTTGCTGAGGAATGCTTGTATGTAATGAGTCACCTCTCTGGGTGCTTTCAAGATTTTCTCTTCCTTCTGGCACTCCAAAAGACGTTATCTGAGTTTGCTGTTCGCTGATATAATCATTTTAATCAAATGCATGAAGCTTTTGACAATTCTTGCTTTTTTCCTGCCCCTTTCTCTCCTGGCACTCCCATTATGCCTCAGGCATCATGTCAAGGTGCTTGATAGCGTTCCACTGGTCTATGGGGCAGTTCTTTTCTTTTTAATTTCATTTCTCTCTGTTCTTTAATCTAAATAATGTCTATTAATCAATTTTCAAGGTCCTCGATTCCTTCTCCTTCCAGTTCAAATCCGCTGTTAACCACCTGAGCGAATTCTTCTAAAGTTTTAGTTATCATCCTTTCCAACTCTGGAATTTCTACTTAGGGTTACAGAGAACTAAATTCTCTTTATTGAAAGTCTCTATCTGATGGGTCATTGCCGTCGTATTTTCCTTTAATTCTTTCACTCTGGTTTCCTTAGATCTTTGAACACGTTTACAACAGCTGCTCTTAAGTTTCACTAAGTGACTGTAATATCCAGGTTTCCTCAGAGACACTTTCCATTGGTTGGTTTGATTTCCTGTATATGAGCTTTAAGGTCCCATTTCTTTGCCTGATAATTTGAGACCTTATCATAGCGACCTAAGATTCTGATCCCTGCCCCTTCTGCGTGGATTGCTACTGCTCTTTTAATCAATGGCCTAAACTAATTCTATACACTCCATCTCCCCTACAGTATGTGGACACTTGTCTCTGTTCTGTTGTTGTTGTTGTTGTTGTTGTTGTTGTTACTGAAGTCTGGCTTACAGGGGCTCTTCCTAGGAATAGCTTGTATTTGGCCAAAATAATTTACATTTGATCAGTGACTGGTCAGAGCTATGCTAAGTACCCTGAGTCAGTAAGGCCTCCACCCTCTGGGTATATAGGGTGACGCACACACTGAAGGATGAGGTGACTTACAAGTGTGCCCCAGCTCTTATTTTCTAGCCTTATGTTCAGCCAGGGACGAGGAGATCACTGGGGGCCCCTCTGGTCTTTCCTAAGCTTTCATACAGCCTTCCAGATCCCCAGGCATAGTTAAAAGCTTATCGAAACCCAAGTGGCTGTCTCATTCACCTGGTCTCCTGTTAAAGGTGAGGCTGCTTTGTTGCCTGCCCCAGCAGGATCATGGCCTCAGGCACTGAGGCCCTTCCAGACTGTAGGCCACCTAGACAGAGACCACTGTCACAAAGCTCCAGGCATGGAGGTTTTCTACAAAAGCTCCAAAATCAGGTCAGCCCCTTCTGGCGATAAGCAGGCGGCCAGCCTGCATGGGAGTATGCCCTGGAGCTGGGGGGGAGGGACCACAGAGGTGAATGGGGACAGCCACTTTGGGTTTAATTTCTTCTTTTTCAAGACTCTAAAGGTAAAAACTTAAAGAAGCAGCTTAAGATGCTTCTTTTTTTTATATTATAAGTATTTAAAGCTATAAAATTTTCTCTCAGCACTGCTCTAAGTACATCCCACCAATTCTTGTCTGTAGTTTCATTATCATTCAGTTCAAAATAGTTTTAAATTTCCAAATATCTGCGGCTGTCCTAGATATCTTATTATTGATTTCTAATAAAATTTCATTGCCACCAAAGAACAAACTCTTATGATTTCAGTCTTTTGAAATTTACTGAGACTTTACTTCCAGCAAATGATCTTTCCTGGTGTCCGTGTCATGTACACATGAAAAGAATGTGTATATTCTGAAGGTGCCGGGTGTAATTTTCAAAAATATCTATTTGGTCAACGTGATTGATGTTTTTTAGATCTCTGCTAGTTACTGATTTCTTTCACCTACCGGTCCTATCAATTTCTGTGAGATGTTAAAATCTCCAATATGATTGTGAAACTGTCCATCTCTCCCTTGGTCAGTTATATTCCTAGGTCTGTGCACGTTTTATGACTGTTATTCTTCTGAATAAACTGTTCCATTTATCACTGAAATGCCGTTCTCCTAGGTCTTGAAATCTATTATGTATGATATTAACGTAGCCACTCCTGCCTTCGTGGGCTCACCATCTACATGATACGTTTACCCATGCATCTACTTTCAACCTATCTGTATCTTCATATTCAAATAATTGAGACTTGTTTACTTATCCTGACAATTTCTAGCTTTTAATTGGAGTACTTAGTCCATTAATGTTTAATGTAATTATCCATCAGTTGAGTTTAGATTTACTATTTTATTATTTGCTTTCCATCTGTCTCCTCTATCACTTCTCTTCTTCCCTTTACTGCCCCCTCCTTTTTTTTGGTACTCTTAGGACATTTTTTCCCATTCTATTTTAATTTCTCTATTGACTTTTTAGCTATACTTCTTTGCATTACAGGCATATCTCAAAAATATTGCAAAAAAAAAAAAAAACAACAAATAATGCAATGAAGAGAGCAACACAGTTTCTGGTTTCTCAGTGCATATAAAAGTTATGTTGACACTATGTTGTAGTCTAGTAAGTGTGTAGTTATGTTTTTAAAAAAACAATGTATCTATCTTAAATACTTTATTACTAAAAAAGGCTAATCATCATGTGAGCCTCCGTGAATTGTAATCATTTGCTATGGAAGGTCTGGCCCCAGGGGACATCGAAGCTCACTGATCACAGATCAATATCACAAAGATAATAGTGATGAAAAAGTCTGAACTACTGTGACAAGTGAGCATATGCTATCGGAAAAATGGCACCGACAGACTTGGCAGGGCTGCCACAAACCTCCAATTTAAAAAAAAAAAAAGAAAAAAAAAGCATCTGTGAATCACAATAAAATGAAGTATGCCTGTGTTTTTTTGTTGTTGTTTGCTCTGAGGACTGGAATATCTACACTAATCTGATCAAAACATTACCAGGATTCGTACAGGTACTCTTACATGCTCCCCATGTGTGTTTGAAGCTCAAATACTTTGGACATTACAAAACCCTAAAAGCAGGAAAGTCAGATTTTATAAAGTTCGTGTATAAGAACCGTATCCTAGTATATGTATATACCATACCCAGTATATAGTATACGTGTATATATGTACATGGACAAACTGTACCATAGTTCATTATACATATAATTATTCTTTTTACAAGTTTTGGAAAGCACCAAATGCAATTAGCTAAGTTACACAGGCACTGTTTCGAGGTCTAAAAAACAGTTATATGTTCTGTTATAAGTATTAACGTACGGAAAAAAAGCAACAGTGATATAAAGGGAAAAAATACCTAAACACCTAAAACCATGCTAATAACTGACGACAGAATGAAGTACTAAAAAGCCAGATGGTATAATGTTTCCAAATAGGATTTCCCCCAGATTTAGTACTTTTTCATTAATGAAAGTTTAGAAAAGAATCAAGGCAAAACACAGCATTCCCTAGTAACCACTGTCAACACTGATAAACCTTCAGCATTTCTTCCATGCATTTTTAAAAATTACACATAATTGTAATCATAGTCTGATCATTTAACCTTTTCTCTACATTTGAACACTGAGAATGCCTCTATTTTTAAAATTGTACATAAGGGGTAAAATTTTCATGCAGAAAAAAGTTCTTGCATTCAAGACTGTTTCCTTGGAATAAAGTAGATTTATTAAGTGAAAAGGTCCCCCACTTTTTGGGGTCTGATACATAAGACCAAACTGCTTCCACAGCACTTTCCTAAGTTCTTATAATCGATACCCTGGTTTCATCACATTTGGAATCATCATTTCCCAAATCTTTCTTTTTTGAAAAGCTCAAAATAAGTTCTCACTGCTCTGCCATGGATTTCTTTGGTTAACCCATTATCTCTCTCATTTTCACGAGTTTCATCAAAGAGGATTTTCCTCCTGGACTGAGAGGTGACCTGAGAAACTTTTCTCAGGTCCCTCCAGTAACTGGCTTTGTGGCCTTAACTTCTAGAGCCTCGGCCGTCCTCCAGGTCAGTCTGCATAAGAGCTGAATCTAAAGATAAATACATGCACTAACACAGGGTCTTTTAATGTTACTTTCTTGAGATGTCCAACATGGTCTTAGTGTTTTTAGAAAGATTCAAAATGGAAAAAATAGTGATGGTGATGGTGATGACGATGATAATGATGGATTTCTTATAATTCCCACTCTTATAATAGAGACTCTTCCCCATAACTCCCAACAGCACACTAACCTGATCAGAAAGATGACCAGAATTTGTATGAGGTACAATTATATGCAGCACATTTGTATTTAGAAACTACTATTTTTGGACATTATAAAACACTAAGTATTCATCATTTTGAAGCAGATGTTCAAAGTAAGGTATCAAAATACGATTTATCTGCACAGGCCAATGTTTTAATTTCAGGTCTAATATGGTAGTGACTAGTCACATGTGGCTCCTGAGCACTTGAAACATGGCTAGTGTGACACCAACGGAAATTTTAATTTAATTTAAATGTAAAGAGCCACACGTGCTATATAGACAGCACAGGTGTGGATTAAAGGAGAAAGTCAAACTTGCTCATTTTCTCAATGAACCTTGATTCCTCCCGTAAGAGGCAGCAAGCATGGCTTTCCCAGCTGCTCCCCGAGGAGACACATCTCTTGCCACAGCACAGTGATAGGCAGCCTCGCAGTGTGGTGCGGCTACTCACTGATAGTTTACTGTGCTACTGCATATATCTGTGCTCAGATCTGATCCTTTAATACACGTACTTAAGATAAAGAATTTCTTGTCAGGTTAGTGGTTTATATTAAACATCTATGTCCTGTTTATTATTAAACTGCCTTTGGCTAACTCTCCTCTGCTCATACGATAAATAGCAATCATTTTCTCTCTGATCCTCAGGCCTAAAACCTCAGTTATTCTTGATTTCTTTCACTTTCACCTTATATCCAATCTATCAGCAATTCTGTTGACCCCATTTTCAAAGTATATCCAGAATCTTACCATTTCTCAGGATATCCACTGCTATCTAGACTGAGCCACTAGCATCTCTTGCCTAAATTATTATAAAGCTTGTTGATAGGTCTCTTGTTTCTCCCTGGCCTGATACATATTTAGGTGCTCAATAAACATTTGCTGAATAAACACTGGCCACCTCATCGAATGATCTATATGAATTATCTTTCATACACAGGGTGGGGAGGGTGTGAGTGCATATGCCCTATTTCTTGTGGGTTATTTCATACTTTTCCACATTTGAATTTTTGAGTTCATTTCACCTTAATGTCCATCACAAAATCATCTTATCAACAGAAGGGGGCCAATCTGACTGGAAGCCTGTGAGCTCTTAAACTGTGGTTTTCGGAAACGAGCAGGTATAATGAATTCAGGTGCTTTTTGAATCCTACCTTCAAGGCTAGCTAATTTTTAATTATTATTTTTTTTTAATAAAAGAATTAGTCTTGTCTCTTTAATGCTGGGAAACAATTACCTTAAGATATCACTGGTGGTTATTTCTTCTCTCTACTATTTGTGACAAAACAGATATGGGTCTACTTTGAAGAAGCTTCAGAATAATTGGAAACATAGACATTAAACAGGACACTACAAAGATAACTCATATACCTGTGATGGGCAATACATTAAAAAGACACAGAGAACAACATATAATGGAGGGATGTGACCGAGAGAGCAATGAATGAGAGCTGAAGGAGAAGTCGGCACCTGCTGGGTACAGTGGGCAGCAGTGGGGAGGAGAAAATAGTGACCCAGGCAGACCCCAAGCAGAAGCCCCTGAAGTCAACAATCTGAGAGAATGGAGAGGGGCTGTTGCTCAAAGATGAAGCTGGAAAGATACAAGGAGTCAGACACTTAGGGCTGCGTAGATCACATTAAAGACTTTGAATGTTATCCTACAAGAATTGGGGAACCACTGATGGATTTTTAAAAGGAAATACTTTAGTTTTCATTTTTAACAGATCACACTATTTAGAGAATGGCCAGGGTGGGGGAAGGGGGAACAGAAGCAGGGAGGGAGAGTACCATCATAACAATCCTGGAGAGAACTGAGGTTTCCCTGCCCACAGGTGGGGCACTGCCTCCAAAGAAGAGAAGTGAAAAGATCTGACAACTGTCCAGGAGGCAGAATCAACAAGACTTAGCGACTGATGGTCCTGGTGATGAGGAAGGAAGGGGGTTAAGGGTGGTTTCTCGTTTCTGGCATAGCAGTCAGAGGCTGTGGTGTTGGTTTAGTGTTGAGCTGTGAGCCGTGAGCATGCAGAGGCTGAACTGGCAGCTGGTTACCCTGGCCTAGAGGTCAGAAGCCAGGCCTGAACACAGCGAAGAATCACAGGGTGCTAAGAAAGGGGTGGAGGTGCTCTCCTAGTACTGTTTCCAAACTGACACATGACATCTAGCACAAAAACGCCCAACATCTCTCACTCTACTAGGTAACAAGAGCAAGTTAAAGACTCAATGCAAGAACAAACGAGGAGCTTCTCCAAAATATTTAATTCTGTTGTTTAAAAATTTTATAGGGACGTGTAATGGGCTAAGACGTCCTTAAAGAATGCAAAGATTGAGGAGATGTGCCCCACGAGATATCAAAATGTAAATATATATATATATATAGAGAGAGAGAATAGTAATTATGACCATGTTATACAGACCCAGGGATCTACAACCAGCATCACACGGATTTGAAAACTTTGCATCTGAGCCAGGAAGTCAGAGCCATGAGGACAGAAAGAACGACCTGAGCTTCCTTTATGGGAAAAATATGAAATTGCACCACCTGTGAATGGATTTTATTTTTTCTTTTGCCTCATGGTCTGTGCCTTCTGTATTTTGTATGTCATATCACAGGGTCATTATTTGCCTATATTTTCTTTCAAAAAGTTTTGTGGCATTTAGATCTTTATGCAGACTTGATTCTGCTGTATGATATGAGGTGCTCAGGCACAATTTCACATTCTATCTAAACGATATTGGTACTGCTATAGATATAAATATAGGCAGAGAGAAGAAACGGGCTTCAGCAAACTGTGGCCCATAGTCAAATGTGGTCCACGATTGGTTTACATAAATAAAGTTTTACTGGCACAGAGCCACATTCATTTATTTACACCTCTCTCTCTATGCTGCTTTCGCTCTAAAACAGCAGAGTTGGGTAGTCAGAACAGACAGTAGGACTCACGAAGCCTAATTTTTTAATATCTGGACTTTTACAGAAAAAATTTGCCAACTCCTGATATTTAAAAAATCTTAAGTTCTATAGCTAAGCAAAAACCAACAACTGCAGAATATGGTCAGTAAATCAAATAATTTATGTTCTAAAAGCACACACAACGTGCTCTGATGTATTTTCTATGAGTACAGGTAATAACATTGGGAAACAATCTAGAAGGATAAGCACCAAGCTAAACTCACCCCCATGGTCATTTTTGGGCGGAGGCAGGCCACAAAGGATTGGGAGTTGGCCAAAGGGGACATTGGCTTTATTCGTACTTTCTTTGAAATTTCATTTTATTTGTTTTAAGGAGACAAATTCATATTACTTGAGTGATCAGACTTTTTAAAACTAATTTTTTAAAAGCAAGGCTGGCAGAAGCAGAAATAGGAGTAAATGGAATTTAAAAATGTGAGCTTTGACCTTGGTCTTTACTGAGCACTTGCAGAATTTTCAGTGTTCTGGTCCTACACCCACCTTTTAGTTTTTTTCAGACCTTTCTCCCAGCATTCCTCTTACCTATCCTCTTCACAGAACTGGGGTTTTCAAGTTTGATGGTAAAATGAGGTAAGAGCCAGAGGCAGGAAAGGATGGAGGAGAGGTAGAGAGAAGGATAGGCCAGGGAATGGCTGAATCCTGCCAACGGTCAGCCATTTGGGGATTATCATTCCTATTTCAGGGCCCCTGGGAGGAGTGATGACAGCCAGTCTGAGGTCTGGCACTGTCCTGCTATCAGTCCAGGCTCATAGCCTCCTTACTGTCACACAAATCACGTGACCAAGAGCTCTGTAGCACTTTGAACATGTTCTGTACATCATGGAAGTTTGCAAATTTGACTAGTTTTGTTAAGAAAGCACACATCAGAAATAAAAAGAAATGCTATTAATGAATAATTCAGGCCTTGAATGGCACAAGTGAAGCCTGAGTCTCAATCAGGCTTCTTTATGCCATAACGTACCAAGATAATATGGGCACAAATGATAATACATAGAGTCCACCTTTTGGAAAACAAAGAAAGGAGAAATTCAACCGGAAAAAAACATGTATAATTTTAGAATATTAGTTATTATTAATCATGGGAATCATTACGTTAATAGTTTTTGATGCAAAAACATAAAATGTCAAATGTAGTTTCCAATTGCATGTATCTATCCAAGATTAGACCTCAGACAACCAATCGGTGTTTAGCGTACCTAGAAATTATGTACAATTTGGAAAAAGTGCTCTAAAATGGTAATAAAAGCAAGCATCCAAAATATTTTAAAAGAAGGTAAATTCAAAAGATAGAGTATCATCAAGGACGTGCTACTTAAAGGGCCTGTGCTAGGTCTGGCTGCTTGAGCAATTGTCAGCAGGGGAAACAATGCAATTCTCCAGCTATGGTACCACAGCCACTTCTGCTTCTGAGTCAGAAGCGAGTGGACAGCCTGAGGAAGGCTGAAATAACCTAGAAAAACCTGACTGCATATAAACCACAGGTACAGCGGGGAGAAAGCACATTCGCCAAACTGATCTCTTAAACAATGTGTTTTTAAACAGAATCCAGCATTATTTTGACAAACCTCCACACGGGAAGTTTAAAAAAAAGTAAGAAGAAGAGAATTAACAAAAGAGAAGGATTAAAAACTATATATACACATGTGCATTCTGAACTGAATGTAATTTTGTTTTAAGTTTCTCCGGGGGAAAACAAGAGATCTACTTCTAGAAAACTCACCTCCGTGTTCTAGAAATACTCGAACACACCTTTCCTTTCCTCTCGCTGCGGAGAAATGGAGCAGGGTCCAGCCATTCGCATCCCGGCCATTGGGGGAATAGCCTTGTTCCAACATCTTCCGTACCGTGTGGACATCGCCGGCGGCCACTGCAGCCTGGATCTGCAACTCTTCCTGGAGCTCAGGGTTCCTTCGACAATGGTGGTGTAACATCCTAGCTGAGTCCGCTTTTTACCAAGGATTCATTAGGTCACAGGGATCAGGCTGTAAGGGCAGGTAGAACACAGGACATTTAGGATACTTGGCTCCCGACAGTGTGCCCATTAAAGAGTACAGAAGGTTCCACTGCTAAATCACCTGACTCTGAGTAATGACAGTTCAACTACTACTATGGCTAATTGACATGTAGCTATCAGGACCAACACTTTTAGTCATTTCCCTAAGATGGTAAAATTTCAGAATGACAGCCAAGGGTAAAGTCCTCAAGGGCTGAGACAGGAGATTTCTTCTGCAGGCTTCTGAAAACACAAAGCAGACATCCTATGAACATAACAGCACTATTTTGGGTAAAATGGAAGGTGATGCTGAGCCGCTAGGAAATAGGAGACAGAGGAGTACTCCTCCTCTTAGTTCAGATTCACCTGACGCACATGGAGACTTCAATTATAACCCATTCAAGGGGTCTCTCACAGATCTGTGAGCAAATACAGAGTATCAAATGGACAATTCATAAAATGTGAAGACTAAAGATCTTTTCACTATGAGAAGCAGTTTTAAAAAAAGCATAAAACCTTTAGGGTTGGTTTCCTAAAGTATTTCAACAGTATTTTATTTTAGCCCCAAAGGATGGTAGGTTGGGGGTAACAGGAAAAGGAGGGTGAAGTAAATTAGAGTACAATGTGTAGATTATATGAACTTTAGTTTTTTTCTTTTATTATTCATTCATTCATTCAGTTTTGTTTTTCTATCCTCCTCACTTTGTGTTATTGGATATAAGATTTACTACAGTAAGAATCTAAACCACCTGTGGACAAACCACATGAAAAAAATTATTTTAAAGGAAAACAATTTCTACTTTAATAGGTCACAAAAGTCTGTACTCAAACTCAATATATAATGAGATCTCCTTTATACAAATAGGCAAAGTCCAAAATAAACTGATGAAAAGCATCTTGCGTGTCTGTGTGCAAAAATATTAGTACATTTTTCAGCTTTTAAATACATACGGAAACTAACATTCTTCTAGGAAGCCATTCTATCTGGGCTGATTTTAAGGAATATGTTAGACACATCTCCTAATCAGTAGGCTTCTATTTCTGATAATAAAAATAATTATGTAATAAAGCCCTTTAAAACATTCTGGTCTCACATGTAGGTTAGACGTCTTGGAATAAATAATCTTGTTATCACCAAGAGTTTATCTGGTAGAACTTCTCATTATAGATTGCAGGAAAGTAAAGTTGAGCCTGACTTAGGTCACATCATCACAGCCTGAGTGTAACCAAATATTCTACGTTTTATACACAGAAAATGGTTATTACAAACTCAGAAGTATGACTAAGTAATGTCGTTTAAAAATATCAGGCTACTGCTACAAAGGGCTATTTCCTCAGGAAAAATTGGGAAATGAGAAATTTCCTGACGATTTGTTTTCTTAATAATATGACTTCCCCCCATCTCTCTTCACTTAATTACTTTTTTTCAACTGAAACCAAAATTAAGTCTCGTTTTAGAAACTGGAAAACCAAAAACTGATTTTGGAATAGGTTTTCACTTATTGTTAGCGTTTTAAGAGACGCTGAAGCCCGCTAGAAAGAATTAAGGGAAATTACTACTACATGCTCTTGTTAATTATCTTTAACAGATTTTTTTTAAAATAAATGGGATGATTAACTTGCCACTTAAAAGAGGTCTACTAAGCAAAAAAAGGGTTCAAACAATATCAAAAAAAAGCCTAGATTTGCTTTTAGCAAGTGCCATGTTTAATATATAGGAGTCGAGTTGAAGAAGAACAACGCAGATGACTAATGACCCTCGGTCACTTACCTTACAGAAGAATGTCCCTTCTCCTGATAGGTAGGTTGCCTAATAACCATTGTGCACATACAGCATTATGGGGAGGGAACGCAGAGGGTGTCCAGATCACGGTGCAAATCAGCTTCCTTAACCTAAAAGCAAACGAAAGAACAATTGTGGGAAAATTCCTAAATAAAAAAATCATAGCTGTCTGCATAGTCTACCTTTAGATGAGCTTAAATTTCAGTACTTTACAACGAACTCACGTAATGAAGAAAGAACTCAGATTAAGTCTTAAAGAAAATGATCTTAATACCTATATTCATCTCCAAGGTGGTATAAAATGATTTATTTTCAGGAATTTTTTTTTTTTCTAGAAAGGCTGTTTTTGAAAAAGAACACAGAAAATAATAACGCATGCGTTTGGAATTTGGATGCCAAGCCAAGTTCTTTTTTGCTCAATTCAGAATATATTTTCAGACTTGCTTCATTTGAATTACTTATTTTTAAATTATTATATTTTTATTTTTTCAATTATAGTTGGCACACAACATAACAGTTTTAGGTGTACAACACAGTGATTAGACATTTATATAACTGATGATCACTTCGATAAATCCAGCACCCGCCTGACACTATACATAGTTATTACAGTACAAGTATATCCCCCATGCTAGATTCTACATCCCCATGACTATTTTGTAACTACCAATCTGTACCCCCTCACTTGAATTACTTTTTAACAGACACCCTTAGTCACCTGATTTTTCTAAACAGGACTAAAATGAGAATGTGTGTGCATCCAATACAGTAGGGCCAAAACGGAATCTATGGCAACTAAAAGGAGATTATATCTTTAAATGCTAGTTCTTCCTCTGTCCAAAAATCATCACATCAATCATTTTGAAGTCGTAATTCCTTTACGCACAAGCCAAACTAGGTAAAAGATTAACAGGTCTTGCTGCTTCCCCATTTGAAGTCTGAAAAGATTCCTTCTACAAGTAAAAGAAAAGGGGTCTTTTCCCACGTCAATTACACCCAAGGTCTGTGAATTCCACACACTCTGCCGGGATCACTCTAGGAATTACCCATTGGGAGAACTGCTACACTATCCTGGTGGGGTGGGTATGCTAAAACCCTCTGTCACTTAAACAAGAAAAGGTTGGCCCACCTGGCAACCTGATGTGCTATGGATAAAAGTGGTAGTAACAGGTGCTACTGGCAGCCTGCCAGAATTTTCAACCAATCCAAACTCGGCTAGTCCACTTTGGTCTTTTCCTCTTTCCACGCCTAATTTTTCCTTGTTAAACTTCTTCAAAGAAGGTCAAAGACTATGCCAACAAGTCCTGAAAAATAATATTTGATTTAAAACTATGCCTGTTATTTCTAAATAAATGAATTAGTCACAATCAGAAGGACTCCTACAAGGCAAGCTGTAAAAAGATGCAGTACTATCCTCATGTGAACGGCCAATTCTAAGACTGGGACAGGAAACATACAAAGTGACCCTGGAGCATCTTACAGTGCCAAAAAGAGAGGAAGTGCTCAGAGAAAAACGTAATGATAGGGGTATGTCAAAGGGACACAGGAGCCAACTGAGAGCTCTCATGAGCCAAAATGGAACAATCTGAACAAGAGAAAGTACCACGAGATTTTAACCCAAAGTAGAGAATAAATAACTGATTGAATGACTTAATAAAGGGAGGGGGGGTGGCAAATCTGTGCAGAATTCCAAATAATTTGTTTAGAATCTTTCCTTTCAAGAAAGTGGAGCATAACTCCCACTCCTGTACAGTGAGAAATCTGAAAAAACACTGCCTCAACCCGGTGACTATATGGCTAAAATCAGCAGTGCCAAGTTATGCTGTTAGTTTGATATGAAAGAAGCCATCTAATCATAAGAATATCGGACAAATTGCAATTGAGTAACATTCTACAATACCTGATAAGTACTCCTTAAACAGTCAAGGTCGTCAAAAATAAGGAAGTCTAGGAAATGTCGCAGCCAAGAGCCTAAGGAGGCAAGATGACCTCATGTGATGGAGTCTCCTACATGGGATCCTGGAACAGAAAAAGGATATTAAGAAAAAGCTAAAAAAAATCTGAATACACAGAGATTTTAGTTCATGACAATGTTCCCGGTTGGTTCATCACCTGTGACAAATGTACCTGTTAATGTAAGATGGGGTAACTGGGTATGAAGTGTGTGGGAATTCTGTACTATCTTGGCAATTTTTTTGTAAACCTAAAACTATACTAAAATTAAAAATGTTTAAAAAATACAATTCAATGTCTCCAATAATGAGCATTGAGCATTTCCATGAACGAACCATGGTTATTTCCCAGATGAGGCCTACTTCTATACCTCAAGAGTGAACATCACTGGGTGTTCAGTCTCACTACTAAGCCTATCCCCAGCACCTCATCTCCCAAGAGAAGGGGAGGCGGCCTTCCATGGCTTCAAACCTTTAAGAATCCTTTTTGCCACTGTCTTCCATCTACCCATCACCATCTCACAGAGACAATGGGTTAGGTGGACACGAGGGTGCTGTGGGGTGGAGGTTGAGGAGAAGAGGAAATAGTTATTAACTTCTTAGTAATATCAAGAAAGGGCTTTGTGTTAAAAGATGAAGTGACTACACTATTTCTCCCAGAAAGAAAGATGGGCAATAGTAACTTGTGATAACTCCATATCGGCTACTGCAATCAGACAGAGGACGTTCTACTGAGCGCCTGACATGTGCTTGGCACGCTACCAAGCCTTGGCCCCTGGTCTTACCCCTGGGTAGAACTTTGCTAGAGAGTTCTGCAGACTTAAAATGAATCAAAGAATCCTAGAATGTTAGATCGTGTTGCTTTTCTGGCAATGCACAGCACTATAAATAATAACCACAGATTTAAAGCAAAAAGCACCATAAATGCATTAATCTTCACAAGAAAAAAAAAAAAAAAACACAGATGATGCACACAGGAGCCCTGTCAGCTGCATCCCTTAAATTATAAAGGACAATGACTTATCACTAAATATCCTAAGAGTCCAAAGCATTGGACAATTAATTTTAACCTGGTGCTATTTCATGAGAGTTTGCAGTTTAAATAGAGTGTAGCTATCCAGGTATGTATGAGTAAAGGAAAAATAAAGATTATTGAACTTAAAAAGTAAATACAGTACTCAGTGGTAAAGTTGCCTATTAAAAACCACAGAGGAAGTTTAGAAATGAGAATGGAAAAAGAGTCCACTTCCCCTGAAAGAGGGCAAGTTTAAAAATCTGATCGTTAATGGAAGTCACTTATAAAAGAATATGGCGAAGGAAGTGAGTTTCTAAATAAATGTATGTATGCTGTAAGTTGTTTTTAAATTAATAATGACTTAGAATGACTAGAACTGAGGGTAAACCTTTGAAAATTCCATTCCAGTTTTCACAAGACAGAAAATAGAAAAAAAAAAAAACATACTAACAGGGAAGGCTTCAGGATTATATATTAAAATAGGCAACTTTCCCACTGTACCATTTTTATATGAGATTTTATTGCCCAATGTTAAATGTGTTGCGATTTTATGAATTCATCTTTTCTATTCTACACAGGGTCAAAATATCACCTAGGCCTCCAAGCTTTTATACTGTTGACATTATTAGAATCTATAAATTTAGGAATTAAATGTTACCATCTAATTTCCATATACAGGCCAAGTAAACTTCAGTTAAGTTAAAACCAAAACTTCCTGCTGCACATAATGAAGAGAAGTCTATATCCACAGTAGAGAGAGAATAACACAACTATAAAACAAAATACACTTAAGACCTGTCTAAAATAACCTTTTACCAAATTTGCCCACACGTCCCCAATTTCCTTTGGCATACATTAGTCATTAATGGCTTTCTGCGTGTTATTTTCACTAAAAAGTCCACCCATTTTTTTTTTTAAGTGATACAAACTAGAACTGTGCTTTCAGATCTCACACCAGCTAGAAACAAGATAACAGCTTGCTACTCAAAAAAAAGAAATAAGCGTTTCTTTGCAGAGTAAATAGAGATACAGGCTGGCAGGGAAGTAATAGCAGCAACTCCAAGGATATCGGATCTGAGAAAAAATTGAGGAAAAAACCTACCAACAGCTCCCAAGTCCTAAAAGGGAGGAAGGATGTAGAAAATACTACAAGGCCCACAGTGCAATGCAGCAGAAATGTCTATGAGTTTTGCTTACATGATCTAGAGTCTGGAACCCAAAAGAAAATAGAGGTTTTATTTTAGTACCATGCAACCTGGTCAGCAGAGTTTATGTCCCCAAACGAGTGTCAGTATTTCTATTTCCTCCCAATTACCGGGCCTCTATGGAACATAAGGATTTATTATCTTGGACAGTTGATAACTCTCAGAAGTTCTAGCAGAAAAACCAATCATTTTCACGAAATGCGGAAAAGATTTTCTAATTCACTTATGCAGATGCAACCTGAAGTTTCCATCACAAGTGTTGTACATGACGAGGTCCTGTCAATGTTACCTTATTAATCCGCATCTGGCATTATCGCCTTAGCAGCATCCTGTAAGTGCCCAGAAAGTGTAGGAGAAAGGAGACGATCAGTAGCCTACTTCAGGAAGGCCTTCAGATGAAAACGAAAGGCAAGGCTGGAAGGTATCAACTTTATCTGACTTTCAGACTTTTTAGGGATAGTATGTACTTCTGTGTTACCAAAGGTAATTATAAACAAAATAGATATTCTAACTCGATACAATCGCTACATTCTAACAGTCAGTAATTGTGAATGGCATCACTTTATGTATAAAGAAAATAACTATTGGCCATAGCATGCTCATTTATCTTCGATTAAAATCCGTTATTTTCCCTGTGTGATTATAAATCTATATTTGGCTATCAAATAAATCACGTTTTAAATTTTTTTTGGGGGGAGGGGCTTTCAAAACTATGTGACTGGCACTAGAATTAACACAAAGTTGAAAAGTATAAACCACCCAACTGGCCATGTTGGTAAAATAAGTAGCCAAATGAAATATTTTAAGTGTTTAGCATAACCCAGACCAACTACTCTTAATCATGCTAATATTAGAAACAGAAGCTGACAATTTATATCCAGCCCCTAATCTTTCAAAAACATTAAAAGCTGAGAGGATCAATAAGAGATCATTTAAGCAACGAGAACAAACCGGCTGGGGAAAAGTTTGCTTTATCTCTTTATTCACTTGACTCATCAAAGACCCACACTCCCTTATCATCGCAGGTGATAACACCTCTCAGAAATGAAAATATGAGTAGAGGTAAATCTAAAGCAGGAAAAGTATTTAACTGGAAGGGCCTGAATGAAAAACACATTTACCTTAAAAACATACTTCAAACATTTTAACATCTTTTAAAAGTCCTAACCAGCAGGCATCTCTCTGGTGGTTCACATACTTACATAATGAAAATTGTCTTTAACTTTACAGACTTCTGCCTAGCCTTTACTGAGATGAAGTGGACCCTACATACGCTTAGAAAGTTTGCCCTAAAATTCACCACGGAACAGGAAAAACTGATTCTAAATCCCAATGAGTTGCCTACACTACACATTCAGTATCCGGTTTCAGGTCTCAAGAATATGCAAACCCCCAGAGCCTCTTAAAAGTATCTTTAGCTATGTCTTGACAATGAGAAGAATCATGGAAGACAGGAATTTCTTTTTGCAGAAGGCAGAAAGTTCAGAGGCACAGAGTAAATCAAAGATCTCCTAACAACTATTTTAAGTACTTCCTTGTACCTGAAATTCCCTAAACAATCTGAGACATTAAAATAACTCTGAGATTAACAAGTCACTTTATACTCGGGTAATTAACTGGATGCTAGACAAGTCATTCACGTGGTTAATTTCCAAATTAACTCATATCATTTCCCTGAATGATCCCCTCTTTAGGAATGACATGGATGCCCTTACCTTTCGTGCATTTTCAGAGGCAGCAACAAAATATAGTGGCACAAATGTGATCGATCACCTGGATTAGATGCTTACATTTCTAACAAATCCTCTCTAAGGGTTTCCAAATGAGAGATCTTATGCATGAAGAGCGCAAAAAGTAAGCCCTAGATTCTAAACACACCAAAACACTCTTTTGTTTTTAAATTCTTGACTGTCTTGAGTGTCAGAGGATGAACAACAAATTATGTAAAGTTCTATAAATTCTAGATAATCCGAGGTGTAACAAATATTATTTATCTTTTTTATATTCACATCTGTCACTCCCAGAAACACACAAAAGCCTGAAGAGCTAATTACAACTAAGTACTTCAGAGGAGAATATTGCTTTGAGATGATTCATACTATTAAGGTACACAGATTCACTTTTCACTAGAAGAAAAGTCATATTGTTTTCTGAAACTCATCAATTTCAAGCCACTACTGTACCTTCCTCTACCAAACTCTGGTCAATTCAGCAACTGAAAAGATTTTCTGATGCAGGTGGAGGAAAGGTGACAGGAAGTTAAAAGGGGAAAACAGAAAACTGGTTTAATTCAAAGAGCAGAGTCATTCGGAATTAACAAGCAATTAGCAAAGAATCGAGGAAGTCCCCTGAGAGTCCTGGGGGGTGATGGGGGGCCTACAAAAAAGTCTCAAAGTCTCAGAGCAGGGTAAAAGGGACACTGCAGCAAAAGCTAATGCAAAACACGGAAACACTGTAGAGAGAGAAAGGAAGAAAATACGTTGGGGGCGGGGGGGGGAGAGTTATTAAAGTGATAAGGATTAGGGCAAGGGCGGTGTTTCTGTTTGTGCTGGGAAACGGGGGGGGGGAGCCGGGAAAGGGGTGCATTCCCAGGTAACCACCCTGGAAAGAGAGCCCCGCTTAATGAGGTGGGGGCCGCGGATCAACAGTGGGGGAGGGGAGGGCCGGAGAGTACCTTTCGAGGATGCTGGTCAGAGGCGCTCTGCTCCGTCCGTGGTGTCCGGGGTGCAGGCAGGCCCCTCGCTCCTTCTAGACTCCAGCAGCCACCCCAACCCTGGAAATGAGAATCGAGTGAGGGGTGCAGAGCGCCGGGGGCGAGGGGGAGGGGGCCCTGAGGAAGGGGGAGCGAAGGGAGAGAGTGGGGAAGGCAGGCAGGAAGCAGCGGGGTCCTCGCCCGTCCCAGCCGGCCCCCCCTTCCCCTCCGGGAAGGTAAGTGACTTTACCTGTCCCCTCAGCTGCGGCTTCTCGTCCTCCTTTCTGCCTCGTCCACACTCACCAACTTCTCCATTGAAGAAGCGCCCCGGGCAGGGCCGGCCACGGGGGTTCCCGAGCCTCCCGGCCGCCTCACGGCCCCGGCCCGGCGAGCATCCAGACGGCCGGGCAGCCTGGGGCCAGGGGTGCAGGGAGGAAGTCCCGGCTCGGGGAGGCGAGGGGGGCCCGTCCGGGTCTGCGGGCTCGGAGCAGGGGGCAGCCGCGCTCCGGGCCGGAGGCTCCCAGCCCCGGGGTGGCGGGCGGGAGCGGGGGGGCCACGGGAGGTCTCGGGGCGGCGAGGTCCCGGGTCGCCCGGGCTGCGCAGTGCCCGCCGCGGGGGGCTCCGAGGCGGGGGCTTTCGGGATGCACTTTGCACTGGGCCACCCCCGCCCCCTCCCTCGGCACTTTGGGGTCACTGGGATGGGACCAAGCCGTCGGCAGCCAATCAGCGGCCGCACAGGAGCCTGAGCCCGGAGCCGTAAACCAGGCCCGGGCTGGGCGCGGGGGGGCGGGGGGCGGGGGCGGCCGGGTTGGCTGGCGGCTTCCTTCTCCCCTCCTCGCCCCGAGCGGCCCCCACCCCGCGCCTGCCGTAAAGCCGCCCGCGCATTCGCGACAGTCGCGGGAGGCGTGTCCATCAAGGCCGGGCCCCGTCGCCGATTGGCCTCGCTCACTTCCCCCTCGGCTGCCCCGCCGTGGCCGCCGAGGCCCCGCCCCGCGAGCGCGGCTAGACCCCGCCCCCAAGCGGGCGAGGCCCCGCCCCCGGCGGAGGGACTCGACGCCGTTGCTAGGAGACGGCGCACGCTGAATGGGGCGTCGGCGCGCGCGGGGGCGGGGCCGGCGTGGACTCCGCGTGAACTACGGCGGCCCGGAGGGGCCGGCGGGTCGCGCGGCGGGCGCGGTGCGGGCGGCGCAGACAGGGGCGCGCCTCGCCCCGCCGTCCCTCGGCGCCGTCCCGACGCCAGAGCCGGGGCCCTCAGCGTGTCTTCCGGTCCCCGAGGCCCCGCTACGTGCCGGGCTGGGCCGCGTCGCCGGGAGAGGACTGTCGTGGGGGTGACGGTGACGCTTCAAGGGCGCCCCTGCCAGGATGCATGGATGATGGATGGATGATGGATGGCGACCCTCACGGCTTCCCGGGAGTGCAGCGGGGACGGGAGTGGGAAACGGGCGAGGCGGACGTGTTTCCTGATGCGCTTATCCGGTTAGCAATGGTACTAGCCGTTGGGGAGACGACGGTGAAAAGGTAAAATGGACGGATGGGTGGAGGGATGGAGGGATGGGTGGGTGGATAGGTGGGTGGGTGCAGGGAGGGATGGAGGGAAGGAGGGAGGGAGGGATGGAGGGAAGGAGGAAGGAATGGAGGGAGAGATGGAGGGATGGATGGATGATGAATGGATGGGTGGGTGGGTGGGTGGGTGGAGGGAGGGATGGACGGAGGGATGGGTGGATGATGGGTGGGTGGGTGGATGCAATTACTTGAACTCGGGGACCTTTCGCTTTAACAGGGGAGACAGGAACACACAATTAACGGAGTGGGATAGGTCATAGGAAAGAGAAAAATCAGGCGGAATAATGGGATCGAGTTTGACTAGGGCGGGATGGCTAATGTAGATAGGGAGCCAGCACGGGTGTCGGAGGGAGTGACATTGGAGGGGAGATCTGTCTGCATGGGGAGGAGCCGGCCATGCCACATCTGCGGTGGGGGTCGGGTGGGGGGGGATTTTGCAGGCTAGAGAGAATCCAAAGGGCAAAGCCTCCCATGCTGAAATAACCTTTGCTGTTTATAGGATCGGCCAGAAAGAAGGGCAGCGGAGTCAAGCCCAGTGGGTAAGAGGGAGAATAATTGGTCATGGGGTTGGGGGCGGGGGACAGGCTGCAGAACTTAGAGGGCCTTGTAGGCCGTCACATGGAAGTTATAGTGTCGTATTTACTTTGTGAAAAGATCACTGACTGACTGCTCAAAGGAGACGCTTGTAGCCGGGAGCTGCGACTGTCCAGGCAAGAGTAAGTCACCCAATACAACAGACATCTGGCTGTCACCAGTGTCCTCGAAGGCAGGCCTACCTAATTACATCAAAGAAGTAACTTCAATGTATTAATGGCTTTTATGGAATAAAACATACTAAGGTGTTATATAGTAGATGGGGGCCACGACTAACAGTTTTGTTCACCCCGATATTTTTTTTTTACACCATCATTCAATTATTCAAGAATGCTCATTTTGGTGTCTTCCACGTGAGCTATTTGTAGGCAAACAACTCATTCTTGCCCAAGGAAGCTTATAATCAAGTATGAACCAAACTAGAAAGCAGCTGTGAACAGCGCAGGGAAATAAATACCGTGGTATAGGCCGAGAGAGTTTTTGGCAGGGTCCCCAAACCCGACTCGGATGTATGGAAGGCTTCCCAGAAGCTAGAGGTTCCCAAGTTGAAAGTTGAGAGTGGGAGGGAGGAAATCGAGTATAATCTAGTGAGAAGGAATGAGCTGAGCAAGGCCTGGGAATCTTTAAAGTGCCCAGCATTTCCGAAGAACTCAGAGAAAGCCTGGAAGGTTCTCAGAAGGAAGTGGGTGTAGGGTGAGCCAAGAAACAACCACTTTTCAAGGAATCTGTGGCAGTTGTCCAGAGTAGCTGTGGTGTAGGCTGCAGTAGTGGCAGTGGGGATGGAGAGGAGTGGGGAGCAGGAGGGTCCAGGAGGATGGCTAGGTTTCCAGCTTGGATGACTGGGACATACAGATGCTATACACTGAGATACGGGGAGTGTAGAGAAAATGAGTTTAAGAAGCCATAGAATGAGTTGAGTTTGTGCTGACGGTGCCTTGTAGGACCACCACGTGGAGCTCTCTGATGGTGTTTAAATACCGGACTATGGCGTCCAGAAGGGGCCTACCTAGCCCCCGACTGGATCCTGAAGTTGTTAGCGTGAAGATTGCCAGAACATTGGTATATAATGTGTAATCGAGAAACATGATGCCTCCAGCTTTGTTCTTTCTCAAGAATGATAGCCTTCCTCTGGTTATTCAGGGTCTCTTGTGGCTCTGTAATAATTTCAGGATTGTTTGCTCTATTTCCGTGGAAAGTGCCATTGGAATTTGGATAGGGATTGCATTGAATCTGTAGATGGCTTTGGGTGGACTGGCCATCTAGAAAAATAGTGGCTCCTCCAGTCTACGAGCGTGGAACATCTTTCCACCTTTTTGTGTCTTCATTTGTTTCATCAAAATCTGGATCTGTGTGGGTCTTTCACCTCCTTGGTTAAATTTATTCTTTTTTCTTTTGGATGCAATTGTAAGTTAATATCATTTTTTAAATTTCTGTGTCTTATATTCAGTATGAGCATCATGGAATTTGGATATTGATTTCATACCCTGTAACTTGGCTGAATTCGTTTATTCTAACTTTTTTTTTTTAGTGGAGTCTTTAGGGTTTTCTATATATAATATGTCATTTGCATATAATGACAGTTTTACTTCTTTTTGACTTGAATGCCTTTTGTTTTTCTTGCCTAATTGCCCTGGGTAGCATTTCCAATACTCTGTTCAGGAAACGTGGCGAGAGTGGACCCCTTTGTCTTGTTCCTGATCTCAGGTGAAAAGCTTTCAGTTTTTCACCATTGAGCATGACGTTAGCTGTGGTTGAGTCATATGTGGCCTTTATTATGTTGAGGTACATGTTCCCTCTTTCCCCACTTTGTTGAGAGTTTTTGTCATAAATGGGTGTCGAATTTTATCAGTTGCTTTTTCCGCCTCTATGGGGATGATCACATGATTTTTATCCTCCGTTTTGTTAATGCCGTGTATCATAGTCACAGATTTGCAGATGTTGAACCATCCTTACTTACATCCCTGGACTAAATCCCATTTAATCATGATGTATGATCCTTTTAATGGGCCGCTGAATCCGGTTTGCTGAAATTTTGTTGAGGATTTTTGCATCTATTTCCATTGAGATAATGGCCTGTAATTTTTTCTTTTTAAAAAATTTTTAATTAAGTTTATTGGAGTAACATTGGTTAATACAATTATATAATGTTCAGGTGTACGTTATCATTTGACATCTGTATATTCCAGAGTCCAGTTTCCTTCAGCTACCATATATTCGATCCTCTTTACCCTCCCCGTAAACTCTGTATTTGACCCCCTTTAACCTGTCATCCTCTCCCCTCCTCCCCGACCCCACTAGTAAACAGTAGTCTATAGCCCTCTGGACACCACTAGTCTATAGTCCGTGTCCATGAGTCTCTGCTTGTTTGTTGCTTTCAGGTTTATATCCCACATGTAAGTGATAGCATGGGATTTTCGACTTTTTCTGTCTGGCTTATTTCGCTCAGCATGACTATCTCGAGGTCCATCCATGGTGTCGCAAATGGCACAGCATTTCTTCTCTTATGGCTGAGTGATATTCCATTGTCTACATGTCCCACAGCTTCTTTAGCCAGTCACCCATCATAGGACCCTTCGGTTGCTTCCACGTCCTGGCCACTGTGAATAGTGCTGCTGTGAACATCGGTGTGCAAATATGGATATGGGTTTTCAAGTTTTGGGGGTAGATACCCGGGTGAGGGATTGCTGGATCTCATGGTAGATCAACTCTTAGCTTTTTTGTACCTTTCTTTTCTTGTGGTGTCTTTGTTTGCTTTTGGAAGCAGGGCAATGCTGACCTCGTAGAATGAGTTTGAAAGTGTTCCCTCCTCTTCTGAGTTTTGGAAGAGTTTGAGAGGGATTGCTGTCATCGGGTAGATTTCACATGGAAGCCCTCTGGTCCTGGACTTTTGAGTGTTGGGAGGTTTTTGATTCCTGATTCAGCCTCCTTAGTAGTAATCTGTCTTAGTAGTAATCAGATTTTCTGATTCTTCATGATTCAGTTTTGGGAGATGAAATGTTTCTAGAAACTTCTGTCTTTCTTTCTAGGTTGTCCAGTTTGTTGACGTAGAAAATCATATTTAAGTTTAAAGTAAAATGGAAAGTTGGAAGAGCTTTCTAGGCAGAGAGAACAGCATTGAATCAAGGTCCACAGTCAGGAAGGAACCTTTCCGAGTGATTAAATAAAGAAGTGCTGGCATCTTCTTACTTGAGTTATATAAATGTTTTCACCATAAAAGCCTTGTGCTTTCGAATAATCTTTTAGTATTAGCTACTTTGCTGAGGCGGGGTAGATAACTTTATTTTTCAACTGAAAATCAAGTCCGTGTGCACAGTATTCAGAATTCAGGAGTTCGGTAAAATCTAGTTGGCCCTGTTGCCGCATTTATAGCCGTTACTTAGACTCTGCCCTGCCACTAGTGGTGGGACTTTTGTTGTTTGTTGTTTGTTTGTTTGTTTTTGGTGGGCGGGGTGAGAGGAGGAGGGAAAAGGGCACAGAGATTGGGGCGGGATGTGGGGAGAAGTGGGGAAGTAAAGGGGTAAAGGTACAGACTTCCGGTCACAACACAAATGAGTCATAAGGGTGTGATGTACAGCGGGGTGGTTACGGTCAATACTGTGTCACCCACTTGAAAGTTTTTAAGAGAATAGATCTTCAAAGTCCTCAGCACGTACAAAAAAAAATTTGAAACTGTGGTGATGGATATTAGGTAGACTTAGTGCAGTGATCGTATGGAATGTATATGAATACCGACTCATTATACTGCGCACTGGAAACTATTATAATGTTACACGACAGTTATGTCGCAATAAAAACAATCATGGGATTCTAGGAACTCGTTTTTTATATCTGTGCCTGTCTTAACTTGCCACCTCCTAACCATGGGGCAGGAGCATCGCTTATTCGCAAATAAATCATGTTCATTCCTTTTTTTTTAAAGCAACTTTACACCACAAATAGAAGTAGGGAGGGTTCTAGGTGTCAACTCCGCCACGCGTCACCGTGGTTAACAAGTCCACCTGGGACCTAGCAAGTACTGGCTGATGTCCACTGTGGGTTATTACAAGGAGAGTCACATTTAATTTAACCCTCCCTGCACCCCGTGACCTGGGAACTGTCCTGTGCCCCTTGAACATCAAATGAGACTGAGGCTTAGCAGGTAACTGGCCCCATGGTGACCCCGATGTGGCAGAGCCACTTAACTCTGAAACCCAGTCCCCAGGCTCTTACCTGCTCTAGGCCAGAAGGCAAATTGAAGGAACAGTTTCCAGATCTGAAAGAGCAACCTTCCCTTCCCCCTGCCTCCCCACACACCCCCCAGCTCAGGCAGCAGTGTAGACGAGGTAGACACAAGGTCTGAAGTTAGACTCTGGGTTAAAACCCCGACTCTGCCACTTAACGAGCTCTGTAACCTCATCTCCTTGTGCCTCGGTTTTCTTATCTGTAAAATGGGTGTGAAGGTAGTGATACAGGACAGGGCCAGTCTCCCCGAGTGGCAGGGCACTCAAGCCTCATACCGAGAAGGGTCTTGGCTGAATGCAAGGAAGAATTCAGGTTGCACACCAGAATTAGAGTCGAAAAGGAAAGTTTCTAGAGGAGAGGTGACACTCCATGGACAGAGTGTGGTTTCCTCCCAAAGGTAGAGAGAGAGCCTGAGAGAGACTCAAAGGGTCAGACGTGACAGTGGGAGGGTCCCCTAGGGTGTGGAGAATTCAGTTTACATATTCTCTAGCTTCTGCGAGTTACAGCTTAAAGGCACTGTGTACCCGTTTTCCTTTGGTGGCATATGGAGTGAAAAGGTAAGAATTAGCATGAAAAAGTAAGAAAATGTAGTGTGAATGGCCTCCTGGCAGTTCCCAGCCTTTGATCCATAGGTTCCCTGTGGTTTTAGCCATAGGGAATGAGTGATTTTAGCTCAGATTTAACATCTTAGTTCCCTTGCTTCATCCCTACGTCACTCACTCAGAATGGTGTCTGGTACATCATAGGCACTCAGAATTCAGCAACGATTGATTATTCCTAGAGAGCCAATTTTATGTGAAGACGATGGGAAAATATCCTGTTTTTATCTCAAGACGTACATGGTTCTTAGGTACGGAATGCAGAATCCAAATACTTTGTGGAATTTAATCAATCAAAGAGCCTGCGGACGCATCTTACGGTTGTGATGGTTCCCCCTCGGGCCTTCTGGCCTGGGAGTTCCCTCTCCTTTGCCAAGAGGCGTTTTCTGAAAAAGGAAAAAGCCCAGAGAATCACTTCTCATTCCCTTGTCCTAATTAGGCCTCTCTGAATATTCATGTCCCTCCCAGGCTGGACTGATTGATGTCTCGGTTCTCCACTCTGGCTTCTCAGCATTCTGAGCACCCTTCCCCAGCCCCTTCGTTAGTGTCACTGCAAACCTGGGTGTCCGCAGACTCCATCCTCCTCAGACCAGCCTGTGGGGACCAGCAGCCTGAGATGCCCCCCCCCACTCCACCACCCCATTGTAACAGTTGCCTCAGGAAAAAAAACGTGTGATTCCTTAAATTTCCTAGCTTCCCCCCTGCCCTTCCTCCCCCACCCCCAGAATGTGTCCTTTAAAGCTATAATAGGCTGAGTAGTTTGTGTTTTAAGAAAAAAAAAAATGTAAAGAAACAGCTGCAATTCTCAAGGGGCTACTCATAGACATTTGTCTCAGTTCAAGTTTCTTCACCAGCATTAATATTGAAAGGATTTTGTGACCAGGAGGTTCACGCTTAGTCACCATGGAAGCAGCCTAGCACCTGTTGTGTTCTTCCATTTGCCCCCTGCCTGGTGTCGTTCCTGTCAGGGCGATCTAAAATCTGTTGTGGCCCTGGTACTACTGAAGGGGTCCTCTCTTCTTTCCACCGATGCAGTAAAGAATTACAGATCAGCGAGGTTTAGAAAAAGTAAGGTTTATTAAAGTACGTTTCAAAAGAGAAACGGGCTACGCCAAAGAGGGCTGCGGCCTCCTGGGAGCGGGGAGGTCTGTGTTCTAATGGAGCTGTGATGGGAGGGTACGAGGGGGGTGCTGGACGACTGGCCTAGATGCGAGGGCATTTTGATGGGTGTTTGGCTGTTACTCCGCATGCGGTTCCCCAGGATTCGGTCTGTTGTAATTAGAATCATGAACTTCTGGGCATAGGCATGATATTATAACCTCAGCATCCAGAGGGGTCAGGATGCTACTAACTGTGCAAGAGCTTGTGGCCCAACCACACTGGCTACTATTTTATGACTTTTCACTCCTTAGAACCTCAGGATGTAGGGGTAATAAAGTGGGCGGTTCTAGGGTGGTCCCAAGGGAGGTCTTTGGGAGGGATGTGCATTCCCCAGTCGCTCATGTCTACCTACCTACCTACCAGTATTCCTAACCCCTAAGGGATGCTTTTGTGTTTTTCCTCTGTCAAGGGAAAATGGGCTTCACAATATCTGTCTCTACACCGGGGGACTTAAACAGGGCAGCTCGTCTTGTTAGGGGGAGGGGAGCTATCAGAGACTGAAGTTTCGTTGAAGCCGAGCAAGTGTAGAGGGAGGTTGGAAGACCAGGGGCAGGTCCATGGACCTCTTCTTCATAGAGGTGACACCCAATGTAAGTGACAGCCCTCCGAGGTCTTTTCTCAGGGAGGAAGGAGGGTAGAGATAGGGCATTTATAAAGAAGTCGGGAAAGTCTGCGGATTTGGTTAAAGGATCCATGTTAAGATGACAAAATCATGACTCCTACGAAATCGTATCCACGATTTTACTGAACTCATTAGTTAATGAGAGAACCAGGCAGATGTCACAATTGTTTTAAAGGAAAAGTAGAAGAACCACAAGTTGAGTGGAGTAAAGGAATGTCAAAGTGAGTTTATGCACGAATGGAAGCAAAGTGGGGTGTTCCCCCTGCAGGGAGGGGGTGTCCCTCCACCAGACAACCCCTTGCATACTGTCTTCATTAGCATTGCCATCATTTATCACTTACAGAGGTGCAAAATGCCTGAACGGCAAAGAAAAGACCTAAAAAAAAGACCTAAGAAAAGACCTTTGGGATCAGATAATTCCCAAAGGCTCCAGCGTTCCATTGAAAGGATTTTTAATAATCTCTTTGCTCGTGCCCAAGTCTTAAGCTTTTCTCTGCTGTGCTTTCTCTGTAGTAACTACACGCTCCCTCTGACGTTCCTCTGTCAGTGATTGCCCTATTCTCTGCTTTTAAAAGCCATCTCTGACCCTAAATGTCCTTACCCTTCACTCATCCCGGTCTCATCACATCAGAGGATTCTGGGACAACCAGATGTCTCCATTCCCATCCAGCTCTGGGGTGCTTTTGCTGGATATCTTGTCTTTTTCTTGGGATGGCATTTTTAAATTTTTTTTATTTAAAGCGATGACCATGACCTTTCTATTGTCATATAATTTTTTGCTTAATATGTTATATGTTTCATTAATAAATAGCTTTCCTTATCGTAGAGTTGTAAATTAGAAATTCATTAGCGATAACCATAATACTGAGCACCAACCAATCTAACTTTAGGTGTTTTCATGGATAAGTTGAAGGTGAAGGTTATCCAGTTTGAGGTAGCTCGGGGGTTCTCAACCTGGACGATTTTGCCCCCCAAAGGGGGTGCTGCTGGCATCAGTAGGCAGAGACCTGGATGCTGCTAAACATCCTGCCATGCAAAAGACAGCTCCCCAAACACAAAAGTATCCCGTCCCGATGTTCACAGTGCTTGAAAAACCCTGGTAGCCCCCTGAAAGATGTCAGAGGAGACCCGAAATTTCAGCTGTGGTAAAATTTAACGTGATCTTATGGTCTTAAATCTGTCGGGAAAAC
Source organism: Cynopterus sphinx (assembly GCA_030015415.1). Taxonomy (NCBI): domain Eukaryota; kingdom Metazoa; phylum Chordata; class Mammalia; order Chiroptera; family Pteropodidae; genus Cynopterus; species Cynopterus sphinx. The sequence continues at coordinate 8,240,416 of CM057395.1, read as the reverse complement.
ACATTTCGTTTTCATGGTCTTGGTGTTCCTATTGCCAATATTTCATTTTCAAAATGAAGCAAGCGGTGTGACTTTTAACTCTAGAGACTAAATGACCAAGTGGAAACAGATAGATGCCTGTCCCTTGTAATATGAAGTACGTGACACTTACAACGTGTAAATCATTTTTCTTATTTTAGGTTTCGCCGAAGACATGTCCCAGGGATTCATTGTGTTTCCGAGATTGCTCTTTCCCATTTGGACTTGTCAGACCTTCTTAGAAGATATATTTTGGCACTCAAAATGGGAGATTTCTGTGACGTTTTGGAACAGTTGTACAAGAAGGTACTTCTTGGAGCCACACTGGAAAACGACAATCAGGTTTACGTCTTTTATCTCAACCCAGTAATTTTGGATCAGGATGACTCTACAGCCACTCCCTCGGAATGCTCACGCACTCCTGCTCTCCGGGATGAGTGTCAGCCACCCTCTCTTAATTTGGCCACCACCTCTGTGGCTCCTGTGTGTTCGAAGAGATGCTCTCAGACAAGCAGTGCCCGAGAAATACTGCTCCTTCAGTTAACGGTGACCAAAGTGATGCTAACCAGAATACTGTCCGCGACCGAGTTCCATGCAAAGGAGAAGTACAGAGAGATCATTCAAATCCTCTTAAAATCATCTGACTTGGATTCTAAATTAGTAAGCCATTTGTTCGTGCGGGTTATATCTTTTTTTTTTTTTAAGACCTAGATTTTTAAAATGAAAATTTTAAAAACATTTAGCAACAGTGGGTAAATCTGTTTGTTTTCCTATAGACCGGTATGTTCCAGAACTCGGATAAATTGTTATCTCACATGGCCGCAAAATGCCTTGCCCTGCTTCTGTATTTCCAGTTGAAAGAAAAGGTAAGAAACGTAACCACATTATGTTATTATTTCTTTTATTGTTTCCTTAAAATTGCTCTTCGGCATTCAGTTTTACCCTTCAGATATCTGTATCAACAAATCGTTCGCTCACATAACAACATGTAAATCCATAAAAGTAAAATAATGCCATAACAGGATGGTGACTCGTGTCAAGGATTAGAGTCTTAAATATGTTGTTAACTCATAACTCAGACTCTTAACCCAAAAGGTGGGCTTCAAGTTGGAGAGTCCATAACTCCCTTCAGACTCTCAGAAGAGGAGGTAGGTCTTTATTCCCCTCCAGGGAAAGGTTTAGGAATCCCTGCTTGAGACAGAGACCACTTTCACAGGTTTCATATAAAGAACTGGGAAGATTGGCCTCACACATAATGAAAAATATATGAATAGATTTTTCTCGTATCTGAAGGTTATAAACATTCCACTGACTTTCAGCTATAACTGCTTGTTCCTTTCTGAAAATAACTTTTTTTCCCCCAAAATCCAGAAGGGTAGAATTCGCAGAAGAAAATTTGGAACATTAGAAAAAGTATAAAGAACAAAATGAAAATTATACATCTTTCTACCACCTAAAGATAAATAACCATGGCTAATATTTTCCTGTTTTCTTTTGATCCTTGATTTCCATGGCATGATGAATTTTCTGACATAAAGAATGTTAGGATATTTGTGTCCTCGTTTTAAAAATATCATATTTTTAAAAAAAAGTGTTGTATAGAATTACATTGTGTATAATAGGTGATTTGTAACCGTTAAGAAAAAATTGTATTATAACTTGCTACAAAAATATTTTTCTCACTTGCAGATAACATTAAGTAATTTCTGGGTTGCTTTTTGCCGAAAAAACCTTTCCAAATACTCTGAAAGTGATAAAATAGTGTACTGCCTCTGGACTCTTGCTGTTGTAATGAAAGAAATCTTTAAAGATGCGCATTCACAAAAAACAGGTATGAATTACGTTCCCCCATCAACCATCATCATTATCTTGTTCTCAAGGAGCATTAAATTTATAACAAAGAGTAAAACTTACTTTACAACGTCTATGTTGAAGTATGAAAAGCCGAAGACTCTCACTCCATATTTTTTGATAGAAGATACCTTTTTAAAAGAAAAAAATTAAAGGCTTTCCATTGTTATTAAAAATTAAAATGAAAGCTTTCATTATTCTATATCCCTGGCATAGTCTGATAGGGCTGTTACTCGTAAAATGGATATTAGCATGGTTATTCCTGGTTATTCCTGGTTTGTTCACGTTAGCAGTGAGCAGTGCAAATCCATTTTTCCATCTTGTAAAATATTTCTAAAAAGTGAATTATAAAAGGGTGTCTTCAGAGGACTGTTTTGTCCCCTTGTTTACGATTACTATTTTTATACTTGCAGAAATCCTAAAGCAGTTCCTGACGCCTTTGGACAGTATCTTTGAAGCCTTTTACAATTCCTTATTTTCCCAGCGTTTTGAAAACTGCCAAGATGCTACTAAAATAGTCAACACCTTGATATGTTTCCTGGAGTTGCTTGAACTTCTCATAGCCTCTAGAATCCACCTGGAGTCGCAGTTCACCTGCCAGAGGATTTTATTCTTGAAGCCTTCTTGCGTGCTAGATGTTATCACCTGGCCTGTACCGGCTTTTGTCAAAAGGAAGCTCATCATATTCATCAAAAAGTGCCTTCTCTGTAAAGTGGGTGAAGACCTCTGTCGGGGATCTGTCCCTGCCTTCACGCCTTCGGATTGTCATTTAGGTGTGGACGTGTGGGCCTTAGCTGATGCCGTCTTGCAGGCTGTGGACTTGGGCTTGTTGAGGACACTGTCTGTCTGTGGGAAACCATCTCGCTTTGGAGGTGGCGAAGTTGCACCTGGATCAGAGCCTGTCCCTGTTCCCGATCACGTGATCCTTAGAGCTGCGAGCTTGCTTGTCCTTAAATCCTTAGAAATCAAGTTTCAAAATTGTGCAGCAGCAAACGAAATGAAAGGTAATTCTCCTAACTCCTTTTATGTGCAAGGTAATGGGTAGAGGTTTACCCTAGTGAAATTATTTATAAAGATCAAATCTCAGGACTGTAACTCCACTAACTTCAATTGCATGTAATCCCAGTTACAATTTATCATATTTTCATCAAAAAAAAAGAATTATTTTAAGAAACATTCAGTTTTTTTGCAAGCTGAACTGAATTTGCATAAGCATAATTAATGACTCAGGTTAAAAATGATAATTTCTGTTGAGTCCCCTCAACGTAAGTGACATAATAATTCCTATCTGGAAATATGTAGTGTTTTATTCATCTTTTTCTTCATAAAGTTGGTGCATCTCCTAATGTGGATGATTGACAATTAGGACTTGAATTGAACTAATAGGTGAGAAATTTTCTTGACGAAGAAATGGTTGCATATAATTCGCAGGGCGTCAGCTCAGAGTCCTAAGGCAGCTTTTGAAATTACGATGTTCACGTGAGGTGTTGGGGAGGACATGTCCTCCCCTCCATCGGAAGGATGGAGCGTAAACGTCTCTAAACAAGCACCTTGCTGTGGCAGCGAAAGGTCTGAATTACAGGCAGTGAGTTCCCCGAACTGCTGTGGGTATCACTTAGCTGGCAACAACTGTGTAGCAGAATCCTGTGCAGTTGTCGTGTGTAACACTAGGTGGCATGTGGCATGTCATCCAGAGTTCCAAACTGCAGTTAAAACTTCCCCCAAACCTTCCTGATGTTTAAGCTTCCTAGCAGTACTTCTTTTTAATGCTTTAAACAAAAACTTTTTTTTTTTTTTTGTTATTTTGGAAGCGAAATTATTTTTGTTCGGTTGCATTTTGCCAGCAAAACGATTTCTGGCATCAGCTGCTCATTTACATGCGTTTAGCAAGAATTCATGTAACTTTTATTTCTCCGAGATAATTAGTTATTTGGCAGTTAAAGTACGTTTTAAGTGTATTCTATTGTGAGTCACTTTTTTTTTTAAACTCAGTTTCCTAATTTGCAAAATTGAAATAATCCCTAACTTGCAGACATTCTAAAGGTGTGAAGTATGATCTTGCCCCCTGAAGTCCTTTAGATCCTGTCATCCACACACAGGCTGTGAATGCGTCCATAACCTCTTGTCTCCTCTTTGAAATTTGCGTTTTTCGAAGTTGACTTACAGAAGTTCATGTCCGAGTTACTGACCTTCTTGAGGCCCCACCTCCAGCCCGCTCTGCGGTCGCACAATCCATGCGAGTGGTTGTGTAGGGTCTTCATAGAGCAAGACGACGACATGGTCGAGGCTGCCAAAGCGACCTTGGGCATCTACCTGAAAGTGACCAGGTTAGTGTACGGTAGAGCGAGTGTACCAGCCACGTGCCAGGACAGTAGGACGCATTTTTAATACTGGGCTGGACCTATTATGTATTTTCCATCCTTAGAAGGGAAAAAAAAAATCCCTAATGATCTCGAGGTTTCCTTGTAAGTTCTGGTTCCTTTCTTTACCTGTGCCCTACGTAAAAATGAGATCACATTCTTGTTTTCATCTGAAAATGCAGCTGCCTAGGCTGACCTAGGGCAGCAGAGATACGATTCGGGTTTAGGCTCCATCTCTCTTCTACCTGTGCAATCAGGAGAAGGTTAATCCTCTTGTCTAAATCTTAATCTAACAGATGTTCTAGAACTCTTTCACCTCTAAGGCCAGCTTTCCCGTATCGAACTTCGATAAGGTCATTTTTTGCCTTTGTAAAGGGGAGTACAAACTCGTAAGTCATCAAAGGAGCCCTCCTCCATTTTCATGCAGTCGAACCGGGGCTGATACCATTTGGAGGCAATTCTGAAATCGATCACGAAATTATGCTGCTGACTTTATACTGATTCCTTTTCTGCTTTGTGGAAACGGTCGTGCTTGGGGTAATAGCCTCTTGTGGCAAATATTTGTGATTGGTTATGAAGTTAATATGTGATGACCTTGTCCACTGTTTCTGCTTCTGCCTTATTAAAACCCTAAAGTATTTGCTTTATTTCCATTTCTCTCCTGGCTTCAGAGAAAGGGGCTCCTTCGTCAGGATTGTCAGTATAGTGTCGCGCTGCCAGTTCTTACTGGTGTGGTGACACTGCTGGCAGTGGCTGCTTGCAGACTGTGAGTGTTTGGGGCCAATTTTCAAAAAGTCCTGATCAAGAACACAGAATTCCTGCATATAATTGGAATTCGGCTCAGAAACGGTCAATTATAAACTCGGTCTGAATGCACATGCCTATTCGAATCATCTTAGTCGTCCTCAAAGCTGGCTCCTTGGGAAACAGGAAGCCTCTGAAGTAAATTCACTTTATATGTGGATTTCTATCTGGGTTGACTTCAGTTCTCTGTGTCCAGAGAGGCATGCGCTCGTGTCATATGTATTTTCTTAAATGTAATTGCATCAGTCAGGATTGTTTGGCTGCAAATGGTAGAAACGGACACACACTAGTCGAAGCAGAAAAACAAAAGAGTTCATTGGCCCTTAATTGGAAATTCTGAGAGATCAAGTTGGCATCAAGCATGACTGTACATTCAGGATTTAAGTCATGTCATTGATTATTTCTCTTTCTGTCCAGAATTCTGAATTCATTCTCAGCAGTGTCAGACTACAGTTGCCTTAGAGTGATAATCTTCAATCATTCCCGCAGAAGTGTGAAGGAAAGGAAGGGCGTTAGGGTCCATCCCCACCTCACTGCAGGGAGTTAGCATTTACCTGTAGGACTGCAGCACTGTGATGTCAAGAGATGGAAGGCAGAGTACTTCTATCGGGCAGATAAAAACCGGAACTACCACAGTCAGTGGATTTTGTTTATTTTGTTGGGTCTGAATTATAGAGAGTTGGTGGAAAAAGGGATAAGTTTGAAGGGTTTTTTGTTTATATATAAAGTGCATAAATTAGAAAGTATCCAGTAGGTGCATTTACTGCCTGTGTATGTTGTATCTGCCAAAACTCCTTTTTGTAAAAGTCATTCATTTGGTGTCTCCGTCATCTCTCTTTTCAGAGAATGTGAAGCTACTGGAAGCTGGACCCAAGAAAAAGAGATATGGGACCATCCCACACATGAAAATGGCTATAATCCACACTGTATTTTCTTGCTCTTTTTAAAAAATGTGGGGTTCGATGCTACCGTCCTTCTTGACTTTTTGATCTCATCAGAAACCTGTTTTCTTGAATATTTTGTTAGATATTTAAAATTAATGCCGAAAGACTGGGATCAGTTTTTCACCATTTGCAAGTCCTTCGATGTCACTAAATCTAATGACAGCGTAAACATCTGTGGTTGTGTCTCCCCACTTGTCCAAGACAGAAGCGGCCACCGAACAGAGCCTCGTCCTTGGGCTGCTCGTGGCCGTCCCAGGAAAGCTTGTGCTTCGGCCTCGTGGCCTCCTGATGCTCATTCTGAACCACCAAGCCAGGCTGTGATGTCCAAGGAGACCCAAGCCACACTCCGGGCTGTTGGTGAGTCTCTTCCTCGAGCTCCTCAAAGTCTGGTAGACTATGACAGCTCTGATGATTCTGCAGTAGAATCCGAAGACCCATGCTCAGGAAATCGTCAGCAGACATCTTTATACCAAGAAGCAGTGATGAAAATGCAGGACACCGTTGGAACAAGTAGAGATCAACTGGAACTGAGCCCAGAGCTTCCGTCAAGACCTCTGGTTCCCAAAGAATCGAATCCTCCCTTCTCTGTAGTCCCAAGTAACACTGACTCCAAAGTGGGAACAGCTTCCAGAACAGTCAGATGCTTCGAAGAGCTGCAAGGTGCCATTCACCGTTTGCAGAAGAAAAATCTTTTTCCATATAATCCAACAGCACTAGTGAAGCTGTTAAAACAGGTCGAGGTGATGTATAATAAAACTATGAGTCCCTTGTGAAACAGTGGCAGTTTGTTTCCAGGCACTGTTTTTTTTCCCCAATATATATTGTGCCTTATGAGATAATAGTAAAACAGACAGACAAAAACGTTAAGTTTTCCAAATCGTCTCTTTTTTCCCTATTAGAGGCAGCTTGGTGATTGAAGGAGAGAGCAAATGAGGAGCCACTTGATACAGTTGAAATTTATCTTAGTTCAAACGTGCAGAGATTTGGGGTGGTTATAACAAATTACCACAGACGGGTGGCTGGAAGCAACAGAAATTGTCTCACGGCTCTGGAGGCTGGAAGTGCGACATCAGAGTGTCAGCATGCCATGCTTTGTCTCCAGACTGCAGGAGAGAGGCCTCTGTCCCCTCTTCCCAGCTCCTGGTGATTGCTGGCGACCTTCAGTGTGCCTTGACCTGCCACTACCTCACTCCAGTCGCTTTGCTCCGTGGTCGCGTGAGGTTTGCTTTCCCTGTGTGTGGACCTGTATCTAGTTTCCCTCTTAAAAAGACACCAGTCGTCGGACCCGGGCCCACTGTCATACAGCATGAGCTCATCTTAACTTAATTATATCCACAAGGACCCTTTTTCCAAATGATGTCACACTCACGGGTTCTGGGTGGACGTGAATTTTGAGGGACACGAATACGGCACAATTATTGTTTCCTCCTGAGTTATTTACATGTAAATACATTAAAAAATAGTAATCTTAGTAGATTTTTTAAAGAGGTAATTAGCTCTATAAGTATGTATTTATGTATGTGTATGGTCTATGAATGGGCTAATCTTTTAAAAAAAATTTTTATCACTGTAATTTTATTATTTAAAAATCCGAAGTGTTGTTTTTAAAAATTTGTTGTAAATGATCCTTTTGAAGAGACACATGAGGAAGACAACCTACCGGATATTAGAGACTGCGGTAAGCAAAACAGGTTGGTGCTCATTCAGGTAGATATGGAAAGATCAGTGGACCTAAATAGAGGATTGCTAATTTAAAAATGACAATGAGACGCTAATGATGTCAACCAAATGGAAACGCAGAGGTCAGAAACCTGGGTGACAGTTGGCATTTATTGGGTTAGTTTATACATAAATTAAAAAGTATGTCGAAGGGTATCTATTCAAGGATGGGTCAGTGCCACTTTGCAGAAGCAAAAGGCTAGAAACATCTGGTTAAATAGCCATCACACACTCAGTGAGTACTGTGTGCACGTGGCAAGGAGGAGTTGTATCCGTGTTGCAGGAATCAGACGTCTGCCGTGAAAAACACGACTGAGCTTCCACCTGTTTAAGAAAAGGAGGTGGCGCAAGAGTAGCAGACTTATATATGTTTCTGGGTGTTTGTAAAATATTTTTATGAGACTATCTGAGAAAGTCCTCACTGTGGTCGCCTTGGGAAATAGATCTGAAGTAAATTTGGCCCCATAAATCTTTTTTATTCTTAATCGTTTTTAACTGGGCACATACTCTTTTTTTATAGTGAAAATAACTTTTTTCCTTTTTTTTTGAGAAAAACACTGTGCCGGCCATGATTCTTGATGCTCCTAGGGACATGCATTAAAAATCACGTTTGTACAGATGTGTCTTTGATCCCCGTTTCTCTATAAGGCTCATAAGGAACCATCAACCCCTTGTTTGTTATATCTAAAATGAGGAAAAGGCATGGATGCTGAGTTTTGGTATTTCAGAGTCTCCAGAGGTAACCCACCCTCAGGCCTAGGTCAGTTTATCACATCCAGAAAGCTCCACTGTAGGTAAAGGCGAGTGACGCTGGCTGTGTTGTAACTACCGGGGCCGTTCAGAGTGTCTGAGAGGTGTTCTGAGTTAGTCCAGAAAGGAACACGAAACCAGGGATCTTTGCCCGGTCTGTAACTCCACCCCTTCTCCAGGTTCAAACATATGTGCATCCGCGGTAAGCACAAAGTGTAATAAGTCTGATTTATTGTTTTAAACTGTAGCAGAGCAGGGTACACCTCTCACAGCTTGGTGAATGTCCACAGACAACATCCCCGTGGACCCAGTGCGCAGACCAAGAAGCAGCCTCCCTGGCACCCCAGAAGTCCCTGTGGGTCCCCTTCCAGGCCACGACCCACCTGCAAAGGTAACTATCCTCTGTTGAGACAACATAGACAGATTTTGCCTGGTTTTGCCTTTTATGTAAATGGAATCAGCGTATGCTTTCCTATGTCTGGCAGCTTCACTGTGTTTTGGGAGTGTGATCTAATTCATTTTGAAAATAATTGTCGGGTAGCAGCCTTTCAGCTCTTAAACGCCTCAAAAGTGTCTCTGGGACTCCCAGCGTGCTAGGATGGTGAAATAAATCGGCAAACGGGTTGAGACAAACTAGACTCAAACAGGTTATGCAGGACCTTGTGCAATGGGCCCCAACCTGCTGCTCCCGCCTGTGGTTCTCCCCACCCACTGTCTCCGCAGCACCTCCTTAGGCGCCTTCCATGCTCATCCATCAAGGCCCACCTTCCGCGTTGGGGCTGGGAGGCCTTCCCCATCTGCTCTGGACCGTGAAGTCCCATTCTCTGTGTGCTCTCGTCATGGCGCCCTTTCCTGTAGCAGGAGCCTCTGTTTGCCAGACCCTTCTCACATCGCCCTGGTGAACATGAAGAGCATCGTGCCTGTGCGGTTGTGCGCACATCACAAGCACGGAATGGATGAGACGAGATCCCTCTCCACAGATTTCACAATCTGCTGGGACAGACAGCCGTACGTCACACTTTCCTACGTGCCAGGTGCTGCTCTGGGTGCTCTGGTAATCCTCAGGATGGCGATTGAGGGCAGGTAACTGCTACGACGCCTTTTCTACAGGTGACAGGTTAAGTAACCTCCCCATCACCAGCCAGGTGGTAGGGACAGAGAATCGGATCCAGGCAGTGTGGTTTCCACCTCTCCAGACCTGATTGCCTGTCTTCAAGGCAGCATGATACTGTGTGCACTGTTCAAACTGAAATTGTTCTGGGTTTGGATGTGTGTGGCACGTGGTGCAATGAGAAGTCACTAGAAATGTGTATCGGGGTCAGATCATCCACGACCTTGGGTGTCGTGCTAAGGAGTTTGAGCTGTGCTGTAGGTGGTGGGGAGCCAGCGAGGTTTCTGAGTAAAGGTGACTGCAGCGGCAGCATAGTGGCGAGGCAGACAAGTAGAAAGGTTGGAAAGAGTCTCATGGAAGTCTCCCTGGGCAGTGGGGTGGAAGAGGGGGTGCAGGGCCTTCTGGCTGAATGCATCAGGTGCGTTCTCTCCAGAGTTGCACTGAGACAGAGTAAAGGAGCCCAAATCAGGAGCAGTGAGACACACATGAGGACTGAGCAGCCCGAGAAAGCCACATCCTCACCAGGCCTTTGGGGGATTCCAGGCAGGGCTGAGGGCAGGCATAATGCACTAACGATGGTGCCAGTTGGACACTTAACGTGCTGCAAGTTGAGAACCGCCACTGTCTCCAGACTTTCCCCCAGGGCGCTGGAAGAGACTTTTCTGGGGACTCTGACCAACCCAAGAGGAAGCTGGGATTTCCCCCCAAAGAATTACTCAGCCACATGCCCATCCTGTGGAGCCTGGAGTTGCACGCCTCACCCATGCGCAGAGGGTTGATGGGCATTTCTATGCCCAACTACATGTGAGCAAGCAGCTGGGCATCGTCAGGCATCTGGAGAAATCTCTGACGCAGAAGCCAAAACAAACGAGACAGATGAAGTAAGGAGGAAGTTGGTCTGTGATACACTCAGAGATAATAGGTTATCAAGGCTCCATTAAAAAAATATTCCGTGGGGAAAAGGAACCTCATAAATATGATAGCAGAAATGAAAAAGGCAATAGCAATGTAGTAAAATTAAGTCGAGGAATTCTAGACATTAGAGCAGGAGGACAAAGAAATTGGAAAATAGAAACGATATGAAAATGTGGGGGAAGCAGAATCACAGAAGTTCTACAAAGAGAAAAAAAGAGGAAACAGAGGAGAAAGTACTAAAGAAAGTCAAGGAAATTTCCGGAATTGAAAGACTGAGTCTTTAAACGACACACATATAAATGAGGGAAAAAAATAAATTTTTGAAAGGAAGGAGGGGCTCCACGTGAGTGGTTTTCCATTTGCATGGCCACTGCTTTCTAAGGAAAAGGGGAAGTAAAAAGTCTCGTGAGGAATAGAGAGTTCAGTTTTCCCCTGAAAACTGTCATCAGTTTTCATCGTTTAGGCACTGTCACCAGCCCATGTTGCCGTCCAGTGGGTAGCTAGGCATCCTGCATTGAAAATGAGGACAGCGTCAGAGAAACACAGAGGGTCATTGGCACGGAGGGACCAAGACAATCCCCGGAGAAGGTAGGATCGCCTTGACCTTGAGAGGAAAAAGGATCCTGATAGGAGAGGAAGGAAAGTGAAATTTCCGAGGCGGGAGAACCAGAAATGCTGGGAGGAAGCTGAGAGGCCAGGTCGGGTTTCGAGAAGGAAAAATACATCGGAGTTTAGTGTCTCCGAAAAGAAGCCACCGAATGTTTTGACCATTTGGGAGCCGGGGGTGACATCGGAGAGAGGGATTTGTTGAGTGCGAGGCAAGTGCTCATGGGAGAGGAAGGGTTAGGGACCACAGGACACGGTTTCCAACTCATTTTCATGATTTGAATACTGGGATGTCACGTAGCACACACTACACATGGGGTGTCACAACTAAACCCAACAGTCGTCGCTGTCACCAAGCACCTCAGTCTCTGGCCTGGCCTGCTGCTGCCTCTTCTGGAAGCACGTGGGCCACCCTGGAAGCACACACCCCACCTGGCTGCCTTCAGCGCTCCTGAGCTGCCCAGGTGTTTGGAAACTTGACCTAAATACTGAACTTGAATGGGTCTTGTGGCTTGCGACATCGCGCGTAGAGTCACCTCGCTTTACGAAAATGCCCTTTGGAAAACTGTGGTTGATAAAACACCTTTTCTGACGGTGAGCACAGGTCAGACTAGCAAACCAGGGCTGAGTTTCTGACGATTCCAAGGGAGGCGGAGCTGAACAAAGAGGATGGGAGCCTCAATCCGAGTTAACATCGTGGGGCCTCATTGCAAAGCTCGCTGGCGTATTTTTGAAAATATAGGAAAAATGGGCATCTACGAAATGTGCGGTTGACATCAAGCTTTACCAAGTCGTTTAACTAAACTGAAGCATAATGTTGGATAAAATACATGTTTGTGTATACCCTGGGTTGCTTGCATTTTTCCTTTTGGGGGTTTTTGCTTTGTTTTCAAAGAAATTACAGTTCTCTGCTATTTAGATCTGGGAAATAAAAGAGGATCAGGGTCTGACTTCCTGTTCAGTGAGAAAGGTTCCAGTGGTTTCTGTCTGCTTCGAGACTGGAGTCCACCTAAGCGTTGAAAGCTGCGGAGTTTAAAACATGGATTCGCCTTAAAGATATTTTCTAGAAGTGGCGTTTGGGATTGGCAGCTTGGGCCTCCCATCAGACACACTTCTCCCTTGGGACCCACAAGTGAACACTCCAGCAACACCTTTATGATTGTTCTGACTGTTTTTTAAGTTTTTCAATAAATGATAATAAGTAAGGGCAGGTTTCCTTGCACCTAAATTTAGAGATTTTCTATCTCTAAATTTTTCTATCTCTAAATTTAGAGATGTTCTATCTCTAAATTTATGGGTATTTTCCTTTGTGTTTTTGTTTGTTTCTATAAAACATAAAAGAGTAATATAGCCTTCTGGTTAAAATGGAATTGGACTTTTGACTGTCGGTTCTCTTTTTATTATTTTTTTTATTTTTTTTTGTTTTTCTGATTTTGCTTCTTTTTTTGTTTCAGGAAAAAGATTTTTCCATTCTAGATTTTTGACAAGCAAATCGTTTTTGGTGTCACACAGCATTCTGTGCTTGCGTATGCCATGTGCCCTCGGAGTCATGTCACTTTTAATGCGCATGTTGAATGATTGGATGATTGCATGGAAGGGAAGGTGAGTGACGAACTGGTAAATAAACGTAATTGCCAACAGTTTTTCCACTACGCGGGTGAATTTTATTCCAAATGAAGTGTGGAATCAGAGAAACATTTGGGGGTGGTTACCAACCCAGCTCTCTGAAAGGTCTACATGGGCAAAATACGTCAGCCCGTCAGCAGACCTAGCAGTAGGCCTTATCCATGACTGCTCCTTGGCAGGAAGAGAGAAGCCACTGGAATTTCATCAGAAGCTTCTCTCTGATCAGCATCGTAAACAGCAGTGCTTATTTAGTTCTTTAACAGTCTGTTGTGGTGGGTGGACAAGGCCCATCTTCAGGAAGATGTGTCATTCCCCTGGTTACAGGTCATGGTGACATACCCACCGTGGGAGGCTGGGCTCAAACGCAGCCACATGCCATTTGCAATAGCGACATGTAGAACAGATGACACTGGCATTCCTGTGACGTCTGTACCGTCCACCCTGCCCGTGCTACTTGGGTCCTGAACTACCTGGTGAAAAAAAACATGGTGTAGACACTGGGTTTGAGGTTCCCCCACTGTATTATGTGGCTTTTAATCTAAGCCTTTTGGAGTGATTTCTTTGGTTTGCTCCTGTATAAGCAGCAGATAACAAATAAATGGATATTCTATTATAAACACAATCATAAAGTTTTTCCCTTTTAATAATCGAAAAGTTATTTTTTTTTATTGAACTCTAGCATACCCAGTTTTAACCTGATGAGTGATTTTTCTTAAATTACATACTGGCCTCTTTAGTTCATTCTTTCTTGGTATTTTCTTTGTTTTCTCTTGAGTGGCAGATAGGTTGTTGGTAATTTGTAATTGTTTCGTAGTTATTTTGGAAAATGCATACTTTTTTATTCAGTACTTAATTTTTTAAATAATTTTTATTGATTGATATTTGCTATTTGATGAAACATTGTCATTGTATCTTCCTATATATATTTTTTGCATACAATATTATATTAGTTTCAGGTATACAGCATAGTTATTAGAAGCGATCACCCCAGGAAGTCTAGCACCCATCTGACATTGTACATAGTTACTCAGTACTCCTAATGCTGTAACTGCCAATTTATACTTCTTAATCCCTTCCCCTTTTTCACAAACCTCCCCCTGTTCCCCCTCCCATCTGGCAACCCTCAAAATATTCTGTTATCTATGAGTTCATTTCTGTTTTATCTGATCACTTGTTTGTTTGTTTAGAGTCCATATGCAAGCCAAATCATATCTTTCTCTGTCTGACTTACTCCACTCAGCACAATACCCTCTAGGTCCGTCCATGTCATTGCAGATGGCAGGATTTCATCCTTTTATTTATTTATTTTTTATGGCTGAGTAATAATAGTCCATTGTACATAAGTACTACTTCTTTATCCATTCATCTATTGATGGACACCTAGGTTGCCTCCATTATCTTGGCTATTGTAAATCTCATGTTTTTAAGTGACACAAATCATTATCTTTTTATGCTTCCCAAAAATACGTTTGAAAATTCCTTTTCCCAACTATCAAAGCCAAGACTGAAGCCACCAATACAGACTCCATTACGTGTAGAATTAATCCACTTCCACGCTCCTGCCCCCTCCAGCAGAATTTCTGGCCGTTTGTTCATTTCATCTGAATTCATAAACCAAATCGCTGTTCCCAAAACTTTGTACATTATATATCTTCTCCAAACTTTACTTTCACCTGTCACTTCCCATTTTATTATCACCATTATATTCATCACTTAACCCTGTTTCACAGTGTGTCCAATGAGATCATCTCGATCTTGGTTCCTTGGGGTAATATTTCCAGGAAGGATGGCCAGGGCATCTTGTCAGCAGCCCTCTTAGGAGAGAGGGCATTGACCTGAACGATAGCTTATCTGGGAATAGTTTTGTGTATTCCGACTTTTCTTAAACAGTTATCATTTTGCTCTATTTTTTTTTTCTATCCCTTGCTGTTCTGGAGGAGAAAGTTGAACCTGTCCTCATTTGATTATTTCTAGGTTAATTGTAATTTTTGATGGGTGTGTCCCAAATAATCTCTTGTCCTTGAAATTCAAACATTTCTTGAGGTTCTGTCTAGATCTGGTTCCTTCTTGACTATCGTTGCCTAGAACATGATGAGTCTTATATACATACCGCCCCAGATATTTTTGTGTGTTCTTTGCCATTTCTTTAATATTATTTAATTTCATTTTAATCATCATTTGTAGATGGAGTTTCTGTTTTCTAATTTCCATGCTTGTTTTCCTCTCTTAGCACATTCATCTTTGTTCTTTGTTCTGTTCAACTCACCATCACCTCCAAAGCGGAGTTACATCTATTACTGTTTTTCTACTTTTTTTCAGTCTCCTTTCATCTATTTCTATTCACATACCACCTGTATCCCAATTCCTCCTTTTTAAAAATTTCATCCTGAGCTCTTCTTGGTGCCCTTAAGTTTTTATTTCATTGGCAATTTATTAAAATTTAAGACTTAATAAGACTTACCAAGTTGCTTATTATTAGAAGCATGATTTTTAAAAAATATTTTGTGCACTCAAGGAGTAAAAATAGCTATCAATTTCTGAGTGCTTAAATTCTACCAGATATGAGATAAAATATTTTCTAGAAATTATCTCATTTAATCCCCAGGACACACTGCAAGGAAGAATTATCATCTTCATTTTATTTATTTGTTTGTTTGTTTGTTTATTCATTCATTCATTCATTTTTATTTTACTTTTTTAGGCGAGGCAACCCTTGGTTGACCTCACAGATGACAAGGACCTTGTCGGTTTACAATCCATTTTTTATTTTTTTACACCTACAACATTATTAAAACTAAAAAGCATTAAAAAGCCCAAGGCCACACATCCCAAAGTTAGTAAGTTGAGTCAAAATTTAAACCCAGGGCTGTCTGGCTCCAAACTTATTACACTATATGATCTTCCCTCTCTGATGCTTTCCAAAGGTTTACATTTTAATCAAATATCCAGAGAAAGGATAGTCCTCCTCCATTTTCATTTTTGCAGGAGGTTTTCTCATCGCCCAGTTTTATCCACTATTTATCCATCTGTCTGTCTGCGATCGGCCTTTCAATGAGCGGTCCCCGTACGCCGGGGGTGTGGGATTCTTCTAGAACGCTCGCCTCCGGGTCTTCCTCCCCCCGGGAGCGGGGACTGGCCCTGTGGGCCGACGACAAAGTCGTGTGTCCTCCAGGGAGGCCCGTCCTGCGAGGGCACCGGGTCTGGAACCGTAAAACCCGGGGTGGAACCCGCCGCAGCGCCAGGTGCGGCTCACGGGGCGGGCAACGCGGGGCCAGCGCCCACCTGGGCGGGGAGATGCACCTGCCGCGCCCCGCCCCGCCCCGCGCCGCGCCCTCGAGGCCGCGGCCCAGGATGCACCGCGGCGCAGACCGCCGGGCCCCGCGCGCGGACGGGGGCCTCGGCCACAGGACCCGGAGCCGGGTGCGGGGCCCGGAGGCAGGTGCGGGGCTGGAGGCAGGTGCGGGGCCGTCTGCGGTGGGGGGCGGCGGTGGGGGACGGTGGGGGGTGGGGTAGGGGGGGCCCGACCTCGCCGCTGGGGGCCGCGGCCAGGGCCCGTGTGCCCGCGCAGGCCGCGTCCCTGGGCCTGTCCCCGTGTTCGTTGTGTCTGGTTCCCTGTGTCCACACGGGGGTAGGCCACCCCCGTGTCCCTGTTCAGGTCGTGCCCAGTCCCCTGTCCCCAAACGGGTGCAGGCCGGTCCTGGGGCCTGTCCCCACGCAGGCTGCCCAGTCCCTGTCCCCACACAGGTGCAGGCCGGTCCTGGGGCCTGTCCCCACACAGGCCGTGCCTGTCCCCTGTCCCCACACGGGTGCAGGCCAGTCCTGGGGCCTGTCCCCGTGTAAGTTAGTTGTGTCTGGTCCCCTGTGTCCACACGGGTGCAGGCCGGTCGTGGGGCCTGTCCCTGTGTAAGTTGTGTCTGGTCCCCTGTCCCCACACAGGTGCAGGCCAGTCCCGGGGCCTGTCCCCGTGTTCGTTGTGTCTGGTCCCCTGTCCCCACACAGGTGCAGGCCGGTCCTGGGGCCTGTCCCTGTGTAAGTTGTGTCTGGTCCCCTGTGTCCACTTGGGTGGAGGCCACGCCCATGTCCCTGTGCAGGCCAGTCTTGGGGCCTGTCCCCACACTGTGTAGGCTGAGCCTGGGACCTGTCCCCACGTAGGCCGTGCCCGGTCCCCTGTCCCCACACGGTGCAGGCTGGTCCTGGGGCCTGTCCCTGCACAGGCCGTGCTTGGTCCCCTGTCCCCACACGGGCAGAGGTGGAGCCCCGGCTGGAGTCGCTACTCCTGTCACTGCAGCCCCTGCACACTGGGCCTTTCAAAGTCCATTAGGCGTGGCCTGGGGCTCCGGTGCCTGTGGCCGGTGGTTTTCCTTTGACTCAATGGCCTTTTGCGACTTGTTGGGCTGGCTCCATCTTCTCTGGATTCGAACCCTACTCGGGTGGGTAGAGGCCAGCCCTGATTTCTGCTGAGTTCCTAGGCAGACAGGTCGCAGGGAGTCCTGGACACTGTCCTCCACTGGACCCAGACTTGAGTCCACAGCCACTGCGGTCTCTGCCCCTGCCAGGAAGCCTCTCCGACTGGGCTTTGTTCTTCTCAGTTAAAGTTATTATCCCTTCAGACACTAAAAATAGCCCTTCGTTTACTCTTAAACTCAACAAAATTAATCAAGGACTCAATATGGTCCAGAGCCAGCATGAGGTCTAGGTCCTGGGACCTCCACCATGAAAATGTCACCTCCCCTCTTCCTTGTGTCCAGTTGAGAGGCCTAAATCACCCTCCAGTATTTAGTTGCTCACCCAGATGTTCCTTTTATCCCATCAGAAAATGTCTTTAAATCAACAGGAATGAGAAAAATGAAACAAAACAAAATGCTAATATGTAGAATTATAGAAAAGGTAAAATGTATCAGTGAGGTTACTTTGGGCTGTGTCCACTGTGCCTAATTGTCCATTAATGAATGGGTCAGTAAAACAATTTAGTAGGTCCAGACCAACATTTGTTTAAAGGGTATAGATTAGGTGAGAATAGACAATAGAATACATCTCAAATAGTATGGCTGAGCATTGCTTTGTGAAACTTTGGTTTAGTTAAATGTATTTGCAGGTATAGTTTGTACTAGGTCATGGTGTGAAATGTATTCACTGTGGTTACATTTTAAAAATTAAGTTGCCAGTTGAGAGTGGGATGAATATGTTACATAATCAGAAAGTATCCTTGCGGTGGTAATAACCTATCTTGATACTAATTTTTCCATGATTGAAACTGTGGAAGAGTTCAGTGGTATTTCTGCCCTAATTAGCTCTACGTTTTATCTTTGCTTTACATGATATTTGCATGGCATTTGGGTATTTGGTCCATCACGTTCAGTATAGATCATTGCTGATGTGTAAGGAATGCAATAGCAGAATTGCTCTAATGTGTGAGATTAATCACGCTGGTGGTTGCCAATTATGGAAGCCACAAGCTATTATTATTACTGTGAAGATATGCATGGTTTGCAGGTTACTTCTACTATTGCCCTTGTGACCACATGAAGACTGGTATTGGGGTACGATGGTGAGTAAAGTGGGGGAGGCTGGGCAGGGATCACATTTTGGAGGGACGTTTAGAAAATAGACAGTCGTAGAAGTTTAGATTTAATGTAACCAGCCTAAAGAAGCCATAAATTCTGAGCACGGAAGTGATTTGGTGAGGGTTGTGTTTTGAGAGGACCTGGTAACCTGGGAAGCAGGAGGGCAGTTTGACCTTGGTGACCAAGGTCACCGCGGATGCTTTGGTGACATCCACCAAAAGCAACTGACGAGGGGAAATGCATTTCACGTAGAACTCCACTTCGAGAGGGTCTGGAAAACACCAAAGAGGGACCGAGTCGCTCAGCGGCCACCTCCCCACACACACATGCTCACTGTCAACCTCAAGCCAGGGCCATTTCTACCACCTTGTGGAGCGACCATCTTCTGTTAATTAGAAGGCACCGGGGCCAGTGTCTTGTCCTCGAGATGAGTCTTAGTTGATGACATGAAGACGTTCGGTGCAGTAGGTGTGTTTCCACGGGGTACTTCATCCTGCTCTTTAAAAACTCGTACCCAAGAATTCACAAGCTGAAGAGAGGTACTCTTGAGTCGATCAGGTTTGCTGAGCAGATCTCCTCCAGATCTGCGTTGGCAGGTGGCATGGAGGGCATAGGATGGGAAGGAAAACCAGAGCCAGAGTGAAAAGATACACTGCTATCTCCTTGAAGGCAGAAGCATTGTCTCCGACTTGGTATTTCAAGCACCTTATATGACACACGTGTTGCAGGAATGATGCTGGGTGGATAAGGGGCATTTCCTTTCCTCATTATCTTGTCACTCATAACGTGGCCTTGACAGCTCAGATATCCGTCTCCCTCCTGCCTGCTGTTTCTTCTTTCCAATGCAACTGCTGCTACAACCCGGGTAAAGCCATTCAAACTTCGGTGCCCAGCGCACTGCTGCATAAAGCGAGTCCAGATGTCGAGGCCACCAGGTCCTACTTTCACAGACCGAGGCAGGCATGCGGTAGGTTGGGGGCGAAAACTCGATCTGCCCATTTCTGCCTGTTTCCTGATGCCGTATTCATGTGGTCTTAGCTCCCGATGTCAAATCCATGGCTTGTGCTTGCATGCACGTGGGTTGTGAAAAGGTGTGAGAGGCCACCTCCTCTGCAGTCCCAGTGGAGAGCAGATAAGTGAACTCACACTGCGTTCACGCACGTAGATTCCTCTCTGTGCTGGGTACGGTGAGTGAACGAACACTTTTTCTCGTCTGCGTGAGTGTGTGAGGGTATGGGCGTCACGTTTGGCAGTCCCTTAGCTCCTCCAGAAGGTCTCACGTTCCTGGCACATAGTCTGAACCCGGCAAATACCTGCTGGAGTATTAATCACAGTCGTGATCACAGCTGTAATTATAATCATAGCTAACATTTACAGAGTGCTTCGCGAAATGCCAGCGACTCCCCTCAGTGCTTTTATACATGAAGTAACTCATTTAATGTTTCTGCAACCCTACACGGTGTTGCTGTTATTTTCCCCATTTTGCATTAGAGAAGCTCAGAGGACCGAGAGGATAAGTGACTTGTCTGGCGTCACACAGCCAGTAAGAATAAGGTCACAGAGCACAAAGGAGCACTGGGGTTTAGCAGCCAGAACTTCCCGGAAGGGGCGAGTTGAGTGGAGGCCCGTCCCCCCATCACTGACAACCATACCTGCGGCCCAGTGTCATATGCACAAACTCTCTCGCCACCTGTCAGTGGAGAAGGTGAACCGGAGAGGCTGGTGAGAGCCAGCTCAGGTGATGAAGTGAGATCTGCCTGGCATACAGTCCCAAGGCTTTCCCAGAGTACAGGCCACATGGAATCTAAAAATCTTTGCTTCAAGGACTCTGTATGTGGCAGACTTTAGTTTTCAAGGGAAAAAAATCTCCCCCTCTCCCCACAAACTCAGAGGAGATCTGGCCATCTTTATGACATGCAAAGTGGACTTTTAAGTTTGAAAAAACCTAATGAAGTACGTGGTGTGGTAGAGAGGAGGAGACATGTCGTGAATAACTAGATGTCCTCTCAGCACTGCTGTAGTCACAGAGCTGCTCTGCCGTCTGAGGACGATGAGTAAATAAGGCAGAGGTCTAGGGACAGGTGACATGGGGAAGCACGGAGCAGGAGAGGCGATGGAGTTTGGAGGATGGAAGGCGCTGGCGTAGCAGTGATGAGAACCGGTAGTTCTGATGAGTGTTTCTTTTTCTCACTTTCCCTCCAAGTCGCCCCTCAAATGATCTGCCAGGGACAGTGTGGCCCCTGGTGGGTGCGGGTAAGGGCGTCACAGTTCGGGACCTGTATCCGCTGCCTCTCGCGGGGATTCAGGCAGACCATCAGGGGACCGTTTTGTGACACTGAAGCGTGGGCTTCAGATTCGGCCGGTGCCGGTGTTGATGGGGGCATTTCGTGGAGTCATCACGTCGTTACATCCCACGGGCGTTTTCCACGCGCTTGGGTAAAGGACACACAGCTCGGAAGCATTTTGACTTAACATTTCTGTCTGTGAGCAGAGCTTTGCGTTTCAAAATCTGAAAGCGAGATGAAATGTTGCAAGAAAACGAAGTTCGTCGATAGTAAAACTCTGAAAATCAGACTGGTCAGTTGTGATCGATACGGGCAACGCTGTATTCATCCAGTTTCTCAGAAGAGATTGTCTCCTTTGAAGGAAAAAGCAAACCAAGTCTCTCAAACTCACATTTTCTTTTCTGGAAAAGTAGGTGAAGCATTAGTTGGAAACATGATGTGTGACCGGTTGCCCCTCCTCCGCCTCTGTGACCACACTCTGCGCACCTGTGTCCCCTCGCCCCCGGCTGGCAGGGCTCTGGGTGTGACCTCGAGCTCTCCTGGCCTGCCGGGGCCTGGAGTCTGCTCTCCTGGGTCCCGCTCACTCTGCTTTCCTCTTCTGCGTTCCTGAGTCGCCCCTGAATCCTGATGGGCTTTGCCTAGGGTCCACGCTGCTCTCTGCCCCTCCCCCGCCTTCCCGTAGGAAATACACTCAGTGGGCGCTTTAAACTCCACTTGCTCTAGTGACATTTAGCGTCAAGCTCACTCGGTGTGTGAAAACTCGTTCATTTTGTAATGCAGCCCCTGCTGCCCCCCACGGAACCTCGCCCCAAGGCCAGGCTTCATTTCCCACGTGGGATGGTGAGAAGTATGACGTCCACTTTTTAAAATGCAGGGAACTGTCCACTTTGGAAGAAATGCTTCATATCTATTCATGAGGATTCAAAATGTAGAGCTGATTTAATGTCTTATCTCACTCCCAACGTCTTTCCAGACAATGAGACAGGGACGTGTTACCGAGGACAAATGACACACACGCCTCTTGCTCTGTCACGCTTCCTGGGCTTTTCTCTTTCTGTTAGTGATGAACTGATATGGTTATCACGAGGCACGAATGAGAAAGAGGCAAAAGAAGGCATTACCTCAGGAGTTCCTGAAAGAGCTGCGTCTGTGTGTGTTCACCTTCCTCGGCTTACTCAGCTCCCCAGTCACAAGTGACAGACCTTCCCCGTCCGTCCCTTCCATCCTCACAGCTGTCGTCCCTGTTGTGTAAGTCGTGCAATAGGCTAGGCTAATTTTTACATTTGTCCCTGGAGGAGGAGAAACGACACCTTGACAGTGATTCCAGAAATGCAGCAGATAGCGATCTGGTTTTGATGGTAGAAGAGGTATCGGGCTATGTGTAGCCACTTCAGGTTGATCTGAGCGTTGGATTTCATCCGCAGATGGCGTGTATCATGCAAACGACTGAAACCGAGCGCGTGCTTCTGCTATACCCTCTTTGGCACGTTTGATTCTGAGACGGGGGGTCCAGGGTCGAGGTCCGAGGCCCTGTCTTCCCCTTGACACTCCTAGAATGAAAGCGAGCTTTCTGGGTGCTCACAATTGTGGGTGTTAGTAGTTTGACAGGTGCTGAACCACTGGGCACGATGCGATATAAAGCTCCAGGAATACAAAGATGGCTAAGGCTTGCCCCAGAAGGATCCCCAGTGGGCTGGGGAGGCAGATGCAAAACCAGTCAAGTGACAGCAATGGAGTAAGCGTGGTAAAGTAGATGTAAACACAGCACAGTGAGGGTGGAGAGCCGGGGGACATGGCAGGTGCATCAGGTTCTCCTCAGGCAGAGGAGGCAGAGGACAGCCCATGGGAGGGCACCGAAGCTCCCCATCTGTTTTGCCTGGAAAATAGCGGGAAGGGGCAAAGGGAGATTGTGGGGGGCCTTGCAACCACCCTGTCTCCCATACTGAGAAGTCCTACAGGGAGAAGGCAGCTGGTAGAGCTGTATCAGCAGGAGAGAGACACGCAACAAAGAAAAAAAATGTTTAATCGGGAAGAGAAGCCGGACGCAGATGGAGGAGGATGGAGTAGAGAGGACAGTCTGGGTTTGGGAGGGCCGGGCCGTTCTGCAGAATCCCCTGGTGAGGCTCGCCGAGGCCCAGAACCTCACACCGATAGTGACTGCGAGGTCAGCCGTCCTGCAGGGCGGGTCTTCCAATCGGTGAACCACTTAATGAGCAAAAAGAAAGTCTGGGAAGAGAAACAGGAGGAAGAACCGAGTGAGCGAGTGGCCTTTTACCCATGCTGCTGTGACTAGATTCAGTAGCAAACTTTGAGAAACAGTGGTGTTTCTAAGAATCTGAAACTGCTGGCTCTCTCCTTCTTGGCCTCTAGTCTGTTGCTCATGTGCTGTCACCTTTGAGCTGACAGAGGAAGAAAGTTGAAAGGAAGTTGCCTTTCAGCCGTGAAGTCAGCCAACGAGCAGAGCCTCGCATCAGGCCTGTGGGGTGGGTGGCGCTGCCCCAGCCTCCCGGGAGATGAGGTTTGGCCTCGGACAGGTACAGGATTCAACTTGTTGACGCTTTCTGACTTGTCAGAGCACCAGATAATTCCTGCCTGGAGTCGTTCCATGTTCAGGCAAGAGAAAGTGAAAATGACCCCAAAAGGCGCCCCATCTCGGAGCCACGCGCTGCAGGCAGGCACGCCTGCTCACCTTAGAAGGGCAGTGCCTCTCGCAGACGGAGGGCAGGGACGTCCTGCTACCTAGAGGTCTGCCTCGCATCGTCTGTGACGGTTGCTCTTTGAGACCGACACAAAGAAAGACCAAGAGAATCACCCCGTAACTTTTCGGAGAGGAGGAGGTGGCCAGCTGGTTTTATTTTCAGGCGGTTTTGTGGCTCAGCTGCTAGGAAACAAAGGGCACTGTCTGGGCACGGATGCGCCTCGGTCCACGAGCTCCGTGGGCCGTGCCGTTGACTCTGAGCAGAAAAAGCCCCGCCAGGAAAGCACCGGCTTCCACAGGGGACTGTGGCTGCGAAGCCAGCGCAGGGGGCAGTGCACTGGCACCAGCAGGCGGGGTTCCCTCCTCCTCCCAACCTGCGCAGCAGGACTGGTCCTGCTCTGCAGTGCGCTGGTGACGCTGTGCCCCGAAATGCAGCGAGCACGAGGCGACTCCTTGCCAGTCCGGGTCTGACTGAATTCCAGCCTTCTCCTCCAGGTGGTGAAACAGGAAACGACATTCCATCAGGAAGAACCTGAGGTGCCACCAGCGGCCCTGCCTCACGTCAGGGGCGGCCCTCGGCCAGAAATCTTGACTTGCAACTTTGGAGGGTGGGACTGTGTAGGAATCTCGGAGCTCGTGCAGCGATGGGGAGTGTTGTTCTCGGCTGAGAAAGAGCCTGGCCGGCCCGCGGGACACCCGGCTCCGACTGCTCCGACCAGGCCAGGGGACTCCGGTGGACTGAGGTGGCAGAAAGGTAGGCACCATTTTGGGGATGTTTTTACTATTTTAGAGCTTTCAAACCCAAGTGGGTCTTGACTGTGTGTGTGTGAGAGAGAAAGAGACAGACAGAGACCGAGGGAATGAGAGAGAGAGTGAAAGAGAGAGAGAGAATGAATAGGAAAATGCTCGTTTGGGGCCTGAGGGACTGGAATCCCTTTTTTTGCTCGGCGAGTTTTACTTCAGAGGTTCTTAGTCATTGAGACTAAGTGTCGCGTCCAGCCATCTACTTCTGATCGGTGTCACTGTGGCAAGTTTAAGTCACTTCGTTGAAGGGATGGGGAGAGCTGCCCAGGGGGTGAACTCACGTGAGGCCAGCACAGCCGGGGTTGCTAGGAAAGCCTTGAGTCCGGGTGAGGGGAACAGGGTGACCACACAACTCCAGGCGACATGGCAAAGGCCATTTCCGACCATTTCAGAACGGCTTTGGTTTGGAGCAAGGCAGACTTGCTCACCCCACAGTGGTCAACGGTTCTCATCCACTCCATCCTGAGGGAATTGTCCCGATGACCTGTCCCAACGTTAGCTGGTCCGCTCCAAAGCTGTCAGCCTCGTGGGAAGAAACAAAACTTTATTTTTCCTAACCCAAGCACATGTTTGGCAAGGCTGTGCTTTTAAGCACTTTTATTTTCTTAAAAACCATACACGGAAAAGGAAGGAAACCACCTGGCCTCCTCAGATGGTGAATATTAATTTATTCATGAATCCATCATGTTCAGGTGCCACATGAATGAGGGCTCGGGTTTAAACAGTGCCTTTCCATCCCTCTCCCCCTACGAGGCTTTTTAAAAAGGAGTTTCCACTTAAAATTTTATCAATAGAATTGCTGGCCAAAAGACATACTCTTTAAGGGGAAAAGAGGCGTGTGTTCATACAGATAATAAGTGCAGGATCTTCTCATTAGAGATAGGTCTGCCTTTCCTAATAGTAATCAGATTAATTTATAGAAGTTTGAAGCTAATTCCGAGTCAGCAATAATCTACATTTATTGCGTCCTTGCTGTGCATACATGCATGCATTTTCCTATTTAATTCAAAGAGGTAGAACTCAGATCCCACAGTTTTCAGATGAGGAAATGTGGTCCAGGTGAAATTTAGAGGGGCACAGCAGGGAAGGGAGAAAGTTCGAGCTCTGTTGCCGTTCTGCACCCAGAGAGATGCGTGATGGGAGCCTCGGCCTCCTTGTTCTGTCCCATCAGCCCTTCAGGGTCCTCGTCCTGTGGAGGAGTCGCCAAACCTACCCTAAATGCGAATGTGCTAACTCGACATCTCAGAGCAAAAGACCAAAAGTCGATCTGTAATGTGGTTCTGTTGTTGGGTTGAAGGCCTGGCGTGGGTGTGGTGGACAGGACCTGGGCTAGACAGAGCTGGATGTGAATTCCTGCTGCCTGCTTACTAATTACGTGTCTTGGGCAAGTTAGTGACATTCTTCAGACCTCAGTTTCCGTATCGATGAGCTGTTATTACAGTGTCCATCACACAGGGTCGTCTGTAAGGAATGGAAAAACAAGGCACGCGGAAGGTCGGGGTAGACTTTCAATGACTTGTCTTCGCTTCTCCCATTGATTGTCGATGCTGTAGCGTGCTAGGTTCTGTTCCGGGCACGGGGGTGAACAAACAGTGAACAAGGGGAGCGAGACCCTGCCCTCTCGGAGCCGACCGGTGCCATGTATTATGCCACAGTGTAACTGGCCTTGGAAATCACATTGCGATCATTGAGATCGTTCGTGGTGAAGCTGATCTGACCTCGACCCAGCCTCCGAAGCAGGGGAATGAACGTCCTGTTCTGAGTTCCCCAAAGCACGGTAAAATCAGGCACAAAAGCAAGAACATCAGATACTTCTTGTTCTAAAGCCAGTTGTGATGATAATTATCGCAGAGTTCTCGGTCAGGAAAGATATGTGTTTGTGTGTATATTACTACGCGCGCACACACGCGCGCGCACACACACGCACACACACACACACACACACACGCAGTTCACCCAAGTGCTCCTGGGCTCACCGCCAGAAGGGTGCACATGGCGGAAGGGTCTGGCTCCAAGATCTCAGGAACACAGAACTCTTGGGCCCCCGGCTGCCTTCCCCGTAGTCTCGGGTTTTCCGAGGCCTGCCCCGTGTGCACATAGGGACACAGTACGAAGGTTGAACCATACGAAATTCCACCTTTCTAAAAGGGACCTGAGACAGGCCTGATGGACTTGTTTACTGGCTGATAGCCGGGCTTCAGGCATATCAAGTCGACCAGTTGGCATCAAGAGTGGTGTTTTGACACCGTCCCAAACTTTGAATCTCAATGAAGGGCAGATCACAGCAGAGAGCTAGAGAGAAGCGCAAGCAAGCCCCCGCTGGAATCCAAAGAAACTGTGTCCTTCCTCCCCCCGGAACACCTCCAGCCAACCTTATTGGTCTTACAGAGCCCAAATTTGTTATCTAACTTACTTGATGGACCCAGAATGATGGAGGAAACGTTGTGTCAGCCGTCGACAGACCAGGCAGTTGGAACTGGGAGATTCTAAACTAGTAGGACTTATTTTCCTAAGCCGTATGCAACGATCGATGACCCAATCATAGTATGGGTCATGTTGTATAAATTGCCATAAGATTATGACTTACAGTAGGGATTTTTAAATGAGTAAAACATAAAATAAGCTCAAATCCCAATTAAAATAAATTAGGGCTTAGGCACGAAACCTCAAATGGCACGTGAACGGAGAGATGAAAAATCTTCGACCTTGTCCAACACCGTGACAGCCAAAATTCTCTGTGGGCTTTCTGCTGATGCGGGACAGATGTTCAATCGTAAATGGACTTGAACAATCGTTGTGCTTTGAAAACAGTTAACATATTTCCAAATTTTATTATCATCACACCTCTGAGTCTGAGAAAGCTCATTAAAGAACAGAAGATAGCTTTAGTGAGAAAGGGATCTGACTTTGAGACACATTTCACCTTTCCCAAGTATGAGAATTTACAATTTCTTGGACTGTGAGGGTCAACATGCCGCTCAGATATAAAGTTAAAGGGTTTTCGTTTGTTTTAATAATCATTTCTTCTTTATTTTTTTGCCCACCCGGTTCCTGGAGAGTCCGTGGAGGGGTTTAAGCCATGTTCTCAGGGAAATAAACTAAACCTAACACATAACTGCTGTTTGGTTTACACGAGTTCCAATTCCATGGAAAGTTTCCTTTTTATTGTTTCCTGAATTATATCTTCAGGAAATACCAGGAAACTAAGATATTTAACCAAAATTTCCAAATACCTCTGCTTAGGATCAGAGTGCGTGCACACACACACATTCACGTGTGCACACACGACAAAAAACAAAAAACAAAACAAAACACAACCAAAAGATACCTACTTTTGTGTGTGTGCAGCGAAGCTTTGTGTCTTCTCCTGTCGTGGATTGTGCCGTCGTCTTCCATCTTGTCGCTGTGCCTTCTGGAACATGTGACGTGTAGTCTCAGGAGCTGAAGGGAGAAAAGGATGTTGTCCTCGAGCTTTTTCTTTTAACTGAGGCAGAACTGACACAACATGATACTAGTTGCAGGTGTCACATACAGAGTCGGTATTTTTGTATGTTGCGATCACCAAAGACGTTTCTCATTCATGGGGAAACTAAAATTCTCAGCTCAGGCATGCGTTTAGATCATTTGAAGAGATAAAACACTACATTGAGGGGCTTGAAATCATTTTTACTCGCTATATCCATGTTCTGAAATTAACTACTTAGGAAGAATCATGTGCCTTAGTCCATTTACTCCCTGTCGATATGTGCAGGCAGTAACAAGGTCTGCTGCTTTTATTTGGATTCCTTTGCCAGACACATTTTAGTGAATCGTCAATAGATGCTTGTCGGTTAGATGAGTCTTGACTCAGGCTGAACAATAAAGTAATCGTGTCAAGATTCAAGCAGAAATTTGGAGAGAGCATTTTCTTTACTAACGAAGACTTCTTGACATCGCTAATAACTAAATGGGCTTCCGTTTCTTCCCCTAGATTTTTTTTTCTCGTTCACCAGCTGATTAAAACTTTAAACGCTTAGAGTATGCTGATGCTGAACACAGCTCAGACGGTGCAGATGAATGCTTTTCCTTTGCAGCGTTCACACTGTGGGCCTGTTGTCACACTCTGCTGCGGGTAATCAGCTCCTTCTGGTCCGTCAGCTGTGACTGGCTTTTCCCGCCTTGCTTTCAGTGGGGCTCTGCCTTTCCGTGCATTCCGGTGTGTACACAATTGTGTAAGAGTAAAACTTGAGAGCACTTCCAGATGACTGTACAATGATACGCAAGTTGGCTTTTCCGAAGTAATTATTTTCCTGATCGCACGATCGTAAATCAAACTTTTTTTTTTGACTCTCCCTAACGTTAAGAAATGCTTTCTTAGATCTCAGCATAGAACACACACACACACACACACACACACACACCCCTTCACTGAAATAAAAGTTTCACAAAACAATAAGTGACGCATATTGATGTTTTATCCCCTATTTCATTTCACTCTATAAATATAATTTCCTATCATGACCTGCTAATTAATCTTGTGACCCCCCTGGTCGTGGTCCTCAATACTGGCCCCAAATCAGAATCAATGAAAAGCTTAAAAAAAAAAAAAAACCACTAAAGCCAAAGGCACAATGGACCAACAGAATGAACTGGAGGTTCCAGAAATAAATGTCCATGTATTTGCACACTTGATTTATGACAGTATCAATACTGTAAGAAAAGGATGGCCATTTGAATATCCCTATGGAAAAATGAATCTCCATTCTAGCCTCAAAATTTATATGGATCTAAATGTTAATATGGATGTGACAGGAAAAACAGTATAACTTCTACACGTGCCCTATCCAGTGTGGTGGCTGCTGGCTACATGTGACTACTGAGACCCTGAAGGGTGGCCGGTCCCTAGGGATGTACTCTAAGTGTAAAACACACAGAAAATTTAAAAAATTTACTGTAACGAAAGAATTCAAAATAGCTCGTTAATGTTTATATCGATCATGATATGTGGGGTTAAAGAGAAAATATCATTAAAATTAATTTCAGTTTACTTTTACTTTTTAAAATGTGCCTACTAGAAAATTTAAAATTACGTATCTGGCTTCATTCTGGATGGCAAAATAGCATGTATTAGTAACCTTGGGGCAGGCAGTGATTTCTTAAACAAGACACGAAATGTGCCAATATAATGAAAAAAGGTCTATGAATTGCAGTGTGTTAAAACTAGGAACGCCTTTTCATCCACGCATACCGTGCAAAGAGGTACAAGACAAGTTGCAGAGGGAGGAGAAATATTTGCCACACGCGTAATGAGCAAGGAGTCACATC
This sequence comes from Cynopterus sphinx, assembly GCA_030015415.1. NCBI lineage: Eukaryota > Metazoa > Chordata > Mammalia > Chiroptera > Pteropodidae > Cynopterus > Cynopterus sphinx. The sequence goes on along the minus strand of CM057395.1, from coordinate 8,211,057 downwards.
CAGAACGGAGACACAAGGCCATGTGAAAAGGTAGGCCAACGCGATAGAAAAATGGGCAAGAGACTCGAACACGTCCTTCACTAAGAGCCTGTCCAGCAGCCAAGAGGCGTAAAACATGCCCACCTGTGCAGCCCTCAGAGAGTACCAATTAAAAAGCACAACGGAGGGCCCCTGCGGGCCCACCAGGGAGGCTAACATAAAAGCCGGACACTGGGGGTGCTGGTGAGGGTGCGAAGCAGCTGGAACTCTCTTGCACTGAGGTAGGCGTGTAAATTGCCACAACCGCTTGGGAGACTGTCCAACAACAGTAAACCTGAGCCTCCATACACCTTATGGCCTGGCATTCCCACTGCTAGGGACATGCCCCGCAGAAACGCATACATGTGTTTACCAGAAGCCGTGCCCAGGAATGCTCACACACAGCAAAGGCGTTCGTCATAGCCCCAGACTCGAAACGACCCAGATTTCCACCCGCGGCAGGATGGAGACCCAGATTGGGACACAGTCACAGCAGGGAATACGAAACACCCATGAAATGAGTCAGCCCCGTGCGTCAGCCTGGGTGCTCCTTAGTCGTGAGTGCTGAGGGAGAGCATCCGGACCCAGAGGCATGTGTTTGGTGCGATCCCGATTGTGTGAAGTTCAAGAACAGGCAACGCTGGTCCCTGGTGTCAGACGTCAGGGTAGGATGGCGGGGCGGTGCCTGGAGGGGGTGCAGAGGGAAGGGCCGGGGCTGCTGGCTGTCCTAGGTGTGTTGACTTTCACGATCGGTTGTTTTGCTGTTTGTATCCCGTACTTCAGAAAAGAACGTTTGTTAAAGATCAGTAACAACAATACCGATGCCAGGTCGGCACCTCCAGAGATCCCACCTTAATTGGTCTGGGTAAGGGGAGAGCGTGGCTTAAAAATCTCTCCCAGGTAATTCCCTCGAGAGCCGGGGGCCACCACAGACCCTTCGACATAACCGTAATCATTATGCCAGGCGGAGCTGGACCCTTATTATCTTTACTCGAGTTTGCTGGGAAGACACAATTCACATTGGAACATCGTAGAGGCAGAAGGAGCCGTGAGTTCGGTGCGTTAGAGGCTGGTCGGGTAGCGGCACTAGCAGCGGGCCGGGCTGGTGGGCTCATGGCCCGCTCAGGGCTGTAGCTCAGGCCTGTGATCCTCGTTTATTATCTGTCTGTCTGTCTGTCTATCTATCTATCTATCTATCTATCTATCTATTTTTTATATTTATTTTGCTCTTCACTTGTAATGCTGCACAGACATTGTGTTTTTGACAAATCAAAACAAGACTCTCCACCAGCAAAAATATTACCGTTCACTTTGTTGCAGTTCTGCAACCAAACCTGCCATTTCTTCGGGGCACACCTGTGTTGCCAGATCTTCCGGTTTTTCAAGGGAAGCTGCAAATCTGGATTTTTTTGTGTGTGTGTGAAAATCCTTGAATTTTCGATGTTGGCTTGAGTTGTTTGAAAGCGCTATGCAGGCCAAACAGAACCGGCCGAGTCCTAGCCTTAGTGTGTAACTCTGACTTGAAGGCTGACCGTCAGAAGAAAGTTGACGAGTCCAGTTGTGTCGTCTACGAATCACTTTTTTCTTTTCCTGCTTCCGCAGGGATGTTGTGAAAGTGAATGCAACGCTTTAACACACACACACACGCACGCACACACGCACACACACGCACACCTGAGTTCATGGATACTTAGCTATTATACACAGTCAAGGGAATTATTGTTTACATTTTATTTTATTTTACTCATATCATATTTTCTTAATTGTGATCTTGAAAAATTACATCTGTGACTCAAAAGTTTATTATACGGTATTGTTTTTTCATGTTCTGGGCAGGTGAGATGTTTGGGCAAGGCAAGTTCCATGTTATTTTTTATAAGATACACTAGATTTCTATTCTTTTTCTTTGCGAAAGGGGGTTTGTTGAGTGCAAATTTTGTTTGACGGCACCAGGTGGCAACAAGCCTCACCGCACAACCTGAGGTGGCGTTTGCCACCTGTGCTCTGGCCTCGCTGCCATCCTTCTCCTTCCCATCCCCCCCAACACCTGTTGCTCTCATTGGAAGGAAGAGTTGGCTCTGCTGGGCGCGTTTCCAGCTTCCTGTTTCTCACCTGTCAGAGAACTTTCAAAATCCCATTTCTTTGACACTTTCAAAAGGACAATCAAATGCGATCGCATCTATGTTGAAGAATCATTCACAGACATGTTCACAAATACCGATTTGATGAAAGACACATCGAGTGATATAAAGAGAAGCAGCATGTTTGTCCTCGGGCCTGTGTTTGACTGCGGCGCTGTGTTGGGTCTCCAAGGTCAATGCCCTCGGCACACAGTGCGTACGTAATGGTGTCACTGACTGATGCCCGGCACAGAGACAGGCTGAGCGATTTCAGAATCGCTGTGGAATATGTAAGTGGGACGCCTCTTCTATGACCTCGCCCCAGGAGCACCCACCCACCAGCGCGGCCCGGGTCGGAGCTGCCTAGATTTCGTAAACTGGCAGGTGACTAAGATTCCCAGCCTCGCAAACCCGCAGGAGGAAGATTTACTGAGAAACAGCCTCACTGGACGGGGAAGAGAAGTGATTCGGGCTCTCCCTCCCTCCCTCCCTGGAACAGAAGGACTTCACCGAGGCTCAGATAGCGATCTCGTGGCATTTTTTAAGGGGATCCACATGGGCGTCGAATAGGGTCTGAGGTCTGTTTCAGACGTACTCACACCTGGGGTGTTCGGAGTTGAATGGCAAACTGCCCTTTCACTCACTTTCTTTCCGATCACTGCTTCCTTTTAGAGTAACCCTGAGACGTTTGTATTTAAATGTCACCAACATGAGTGACACAGAGGGACTCTGTGGAGCCCGCGGTCTGCCCTGTGGGCATCTGGACCCAGTTCTGTCACACGTGCTTCTCAGCTGCCACGTGGTCCTGCTCCACCAAACTTAGCCTAGTTATTCCAGTCACGGTAGCACCTCTTCCAACTTGATTTTTTGGTGGAAAAAAAAAATCGAGGAAATATCCAATAAGTCTCGGTTTAAAGAAGAAAACTTTTAAAGTAGGCTTAGGAACCTATAAGCCCCAGATCAGAACCGGTGGAGGAGTGGCTGGAAAGTCTAATTGACGCACGTTTGGACTTTTCCCCCAGGGAAAAAAGGGAGTTGACAGTGTCAGATGTGGCTGTGACGGAGGAAAGTCAGTCTAGGTTAGCATTGTGCTTCCTCCTCTTCATAGCAGCTTGTTAGCTGTAACAGGCAGAAATTAGCCTGAAATGAAAGTCATGTAAATATATATTGGACAGGCATTTAAGGTTACTCTTTGGGGAAGAAGGCGTATTTGAAAAGTCTGGGAACCTAGGGACATTTTTATTTTTAAATAAACCGAGAAAATGTTACATTTTCATATAATATACTCAGGATTTTTTTCCCAAATGCTCTTGCAGCCAAAATACCTCTAAATTTAAAGCCATAATTCAAAAAAAGTATAATGAATAAATGAAACATTTTCTCTATGTCCCAGACTTTGTAAATACCCCGTGTGTCCTGTCTCTGTCTCTTTGTCTCTCTCTCTCTCCTCCCATCTACTAAGATTCTGGCGATATACATTTTTTTTTTTAAGGGGGCTCTTGCCTGAGTAGAGGCTGGACAGGAATAACCAGTTCTGTTTAGTTCTGAGCTCTTGGGAGTTATTTTCTCTTGGTAAATGAAAATAGCAAGGCCTGGTGGCCATAGCCAGAGGGAGCAGCAGGCTGAACCACATTACGTAAGCATCTGTTTAAAAATATTAAAATGGGGGCTTGCTTCACCAGTGTGCCTTAGTAACCCCAAGTCCTTCCCTAAAAGTAACTCATCCTCCCCTCCATCTGTGACTGACACAGATGTTCCAAGTCCTCCGTGGCCCCACGCCCTTCTGCCGGGCTTGCCCATAAAATGGTCCCTTTGGTGGCACTGCGCAAGATGAGTCCCATGATGTAAGAAACCTTGCCGTCACCGAGGAAATTGGTTACTGGTCCCTCAGAAAAGCTGCGCCTCCACTGGCATTGGGTGGGGCGACCTTAGCACTGCTCAGGGTGTCGTAGGAAATCAGGGAGTGATGGCTGGCCACTGTGTCGCCTGGAGGTCCACAGGGCCATAGACGAGGACATGTGAACGGTGACCGCGGTGCTGACAGCTTATCGGGCACTCACTATATGCCAGGCATTATGCAGAGTGATTTAGGCACGTGCCCTTTTGTAATCTGGACCTAAACTTTACAAAAATAAAAATCATTGTACCCATTTTGCCGATGAGAAATCCTAAGCTTAGAAGTCACGTGCTCTGGCTAGGTCATGTAGCTGCAAAAGGGTGAAGGTGGGCTCCCGGGTTCCCAGACCCCAATTCCTGAAAAACCAACGGGCCTTGGGTTCCCTCACAGCCCGTCCTGGAAACCCTGCCCCAGGGTGTTGTTGGGGGGTGGGGTGGGGGTCATCTGGGCATCGCACCAGGTGAGCCTCTGCAGGGCTTGGCCCTGGGTTTTCTGCCTCGCGGTCTGTGCCCATTACGTAGACCTCCCTGTCTGAAAGAGGGAACGAAGCCAGCTGCCCTGGTCTGGCAGTGGGAGAAGTGGCGATGGGTGCTGGCTGGGGTGGAGGAGGGTATCCCACGACTCTCCCTTGGGGAGTCTTTTAAACTCAGTGTCTAATATCATTGAAACCAGCTGGACATGGGGTTTTTGCCCACACCCCTCATGCTGTTGCTACATAACATCGACCCGACACTTGGCTGTGTTCGGGTGTTTTTACAACCCAATCGTCCACAACAGGTCTTTGCAGTAGGTACAATTAGCACTTGGCAAGAGGGGAGCAAACAGAGGTTCGGGGAGGTTGAGTTGTCCTAGAGCAGGGGTCCCCAGCGCCCCCGGGCTGCAGACTGAGCAGTGTGGCCTGTTAGGAGCCAGACTGCACAGCAGGACGTGAGTGGCCAGGCTAGCGTCACCGCCTCAGCTCCGTCTCAGATCATCAGGCGTTAGATTCTCATAGGCCCCCGGTCCCTGGTGCCAGAACGGTTGGGGACCGCTGCCCTAGACCACTGAGCTGTTAAGTGACGGGCCAGCCCTCAAACCCGGGCCTCCGGATTCAAGGCGTAGTTCTTTGTCAAGTTTTCATCTGTTTGAAAATGAGCTACTTACGGTGATTTTTCTGGACTTTATTGATCAATTCCTCGTTTGCAGTTTGCGTGGCAGTCTTCCCGAGCCTTTTCACCTGGGACTAGGTGACAGGAAAGCGCCTGCAGCCCCTTTCAGCCTGCGCAGGAGGTGCTTGCAGACACACAAGGCAATCCTCTAGTCTCAAGTGGGAAGCTCGAGACAGAATCAGGGCCTGGGCTCAGGGTCCTCGGTGACTCACAGGCAGAGAGGTTCCCAACTCCCTCGCTTTGGCCGCCATCACTCACTTGCACCTGAGACTAATAACAGGGTAATTTGTGGGGGAGGCAGAATATGTGACTCACCAGCCCCGGGAGGGGAGCTTGCAAGGGATGACTTGGTGCAGGGAGCGAAATCTTCCGTGGTAATTGGGGAGGAAGTCTGACGTGATGCTAAGTGGGTTAAAGTTTCTTTACGTTTAATGCCATTGCCTGCTTACCCAGCTGGGAACCTGCAGGTTAGTCTTCTGAAGTTTGCTAAGACAAAAACCGAGACGAAAACAAACCGACACCACCAGGGAAGGGAACCCTGCTTTTCCAAGCAGAGTGACCGGTCACCAGCCCTGTGTGACTTTCCCCAGGTTCCCTCCCGGTCGTCTTGGCCCCCTTGTTTCCAACATCCGGACTTGCATCCCCCTACGGCTGCTCACCTTTGCTTCACATCCTCCCCATTTCGGTCATACCTGTTTTTCTGCAAGTCCCTCTGCATGGTATCCGTCTAAGTAAACTTCCTCAGCCACTCACCGCCCTGGCCCTGCGCTGGGCTCTGGCCCTCTGTCAGCTAACGCCTGGGTCGGAGATGAAGCAGAGACGTGGCCCCCAGAACGACATCTGGTGACTGCCGCCTCCTCCGTGGCGTCTTCTGTCCCGTCTGTGTTCCCCGCAGAATCTAGAGTCGGTTTATAGATCCCCATAGCTGTGTGTGTGTGTGTGTGTGTGTGTGTGTGTGTGTGTGTGTGTGTGTGTGTAAAAAGGCTGTGATGACTTTTCTACAGGGAACAAACCTGCCTGACTTCAAATCAGCTCTTAGCTTTTGGATAGGAAGCATTTACTGCAAAAAATTAGCCTGTTAAAAACTTTCACGTGGAATAAGTCACCTTCGTAACACATTTGGGTCAGGGGAAACTAGGGTGTATTTCACTATTGGAGCATGTCGATTATTTTTTCACGTTCCCTCCTGGTCTTGGTTTTTACTCGTATTTACATACGCAGATGTGTATGAAACAGCACACCGTGTCGTGAGGTCGCATGTGCCACCATGTGATCATACTACAGGTGTGAAATTTTAGTTTTGTTTTTAACGTGTCATAAACCCTTTCCAGGAGTCAGCTCAGCTGACTGTTACTACACAGTCAACATTTCGGAAAGTGCTTAAACTTTCCAGGTCTGAAAAACCGTCGTTGGTGACATTGAAGTGTTACTTATTAACTCCAGGTAAAAATTGTATTTTTATTCCGCTTTACCTGTATTTCTAGAGAAGCCTGAATGTTTTCCTGACTCCTAAGATTTATGATCCTGTTTTCAAAAGGGTGGCGTGTGAATGCAGTAGTTTTCATTTGTGTTGAGATGATATATGTGATACCTTTACACCAGAGTTAGCGCTGATCATTTATCATCCATAAACAGCTTCTCCTAATTTAATAGGCGTCGATTACGGAATTTGGGGTCCTGAAAATTTGCCTCATTCCTCTCCTTAAAAGGGCAACATGATACTTAACAGCTTGACGCCGTTACGGGCATGGAATGAAGTGATTTACAAATATCTACTCGCTGTATCATTTCCAGGAGAGGTACACTCAGCATCTCAAGTTTCCTCAATGGGAAACGGACATCAGGTTCGTTGTCCAAAGGCAGGGAGCCCGTGAAGTGTCAGCACCAAGCTTTCCACCCAGGCAGTCTGGCTCCAAAGTCCAGATACGTGACCACGGTGCTGTCCGCCTCCCCAGGTGTCTGCGGAGCACTGTTCGCTTGTGTCCATACCGTGTGCCCACTCGTGGATGCCACCGCGAGCCCCTGCGGAGGGAGCCTGACTTTAGTTAAATCGGCATAGAAATGTCTGATCACCAACTTGATATGTTTTGTGAAGAAAAAGGCCAGGGAGGGGCGGCAGCGTCTAACAGGAGAACCTCGTTCAGCTGTGGGAGCAGTGGGGGACCAGGCCTTGTGAAACGCTTTGGTGGACACCTTAAAGGTGCTTGGCTGAGACGTAGGGGACCAGGAGGAGAGAGTGGGACGAGGGCGTGAGCAAGGAGCAGTCTAGGCAGCAGGTCTAGTCCAGGCACAGGCCCCGTGGCTGGACGGGACTTGGCCTTTTGCACTCAAGTGACAGAAAGCCGACCTGGCTCGCAGGACCATGCAGGGAGGAGGAGGTGATGCACGTGGGCCTGGATGGCGGATGGGCCCAGCCATCTGGGGGCAGCTGCAAGCTCCTCTCTTATGTGAAAGGGCAGGACGGGGGAGCTGCCTCCGAACCCCAGGTCCTGGGGTTTCTAGTGCACACAACAAGGAACAACCACTCTGCTGGGTGCTGTCCTAGGACTAAAGCTTCACTGGCTCCACATTTAAATTAGGAAGGGGCCGTTGAAGTTAGGGACCTGGATCAAGGCGTATTGTGAAGTTTAATTACAGAGCCGAGGGAAACACAGCCCAAAGCGAATAGCACCAGGGGGTAGCCCTGGCCAGAAAGAAAATGTGGCCCCCACACAGATGCCAAGTGCTTATTTGGCACGTTAGGGGTTCATTAGTTTCACGGGGAAAATATGCCAATTACGTTTACTCGCAATGCAAACGTGTTGCCCCAGCAGAAAGCAATGGTGAGCGTAGACATTACCCAGTGGGAGCAGAAGAGCATCTTCTTGTCAGTTAAATCCGAGGAAGCACATCCTGGAGATGGTGGGACTTCGCTGTCACGGTAGTCTGGGTGCAGTCAGATGGGAGTGATGCAGGATTCGATGGGAACTCTAATGCGTGTGGGAATCAAAGCTCTGGGGTGCAGTGGGGCTGGCTTAGGGCACGCCAGGAAGGGGCCCCTGCAGGGCGGATGTGCAGACACAGTGAGCTGCCCTGGTCGCAGCCCTCTGGAACTTGCTGGAACTCTGCCCTCTGTGGTGCTGGGGAGAGAGCCGCTCTCTTACTGGAGACACCACCCCAAAGCTCAGGGAGGCGCCGGTGGAACCCTCTGGCTGCAGGGGCGGCTGGAGCCTTCAGCCAAAGCCAGAAAGCAAATTTCTTCCTGCAGTGTCCCCCCACGTCCCTCTCCTGACCGAGGCCACCCGACAGGGCGAGACCGGTAAAGGGACCAGGTCCATTCCACAGGCAGGCAAAAGGACGCGTTTGAAGCTGAGAGGCAGCAGGTTCATAACTGGCCTAAACCCCATCCGAGGAGCCTGCTGGATGGAGCTGATGCCTGGGACACCCCCATGAGGCAGGAGATGGATGGAAGAAACCCAGGCCCCCCGTGGAGAAGTCCCTTTGTATTCAGTCCTAGGGGTTCTCTGTATATTCCAAAGACAAGTCTTTTCACATTGCAAATGTTCATATGTCCTCCTAGTCTGCGTCTTGCCTTTTATTAGTGATATATGTATATATATTTTTTGATGAGCCGATGTCTCCAGGTTTTCTGGCCTGGCTGGAAGCATCCAGTTCTTATTTACTTCTCCGTGGTCGTCTTCCCTATATATTAATGACTGGTATAGTTTAAGCCATCATAACAGAAGGACCTCAAAATTCAGGGGCGCGTGAGATGGAAGTTTAATTCTCTCGCATGTGACGGTCCACACACCACGCCCATTTGCAGCTGTCAGGAAGGCAGGCAGGAACCCAGACGTGCCGCTTGGGGTTTGGGTGGCTTACCCCAATCAGGTCCCTTCCTGCGTCGCCGACCCAAGCACAGTCACACACCCCACATCTCGCCACAAAGGAGGCTGCACGGGAGGCTGGGAATGTCGACCCACGTGGCAGGACAGCCCCAGGCCCAGGTGAAACACGGCGGGGGGTGGGGTGGGAGGCCTGTAACTGACGGGCAGGAGGAATGGACACTGAGGGAGCCCTGGTACCCCTCAATGACGTTTTCGAGCAGATGCCATGCTTTCGCTGCCAACACTCTGAATCTTTACTTTTTTAAGTCTCTAAGTCTGTTCTGAATTTCTTGGGGGGGTTTTAAATCGATCCAGTCGTCAAATTCAGTATGAGAGGATGACTTAAAATTGTGTTTATCTTGTCATAAGCTAATTACTTCTCTGCACAAAGAATAGGGTTTTCTTTTCCCTTTTTGTTTCTCAAACGGGTACAAGCCCAGGCATTTATAGGCTTTCCATGCACTGACTTAAGCATAAGATCCTTCAGGGTTCCTGGCGCTTGCATTGTCTTATCCACTGGAAATGGCACCACTTAAAGTGCTTTTACAGTCGGAATTTACAGTTGGCGCGGCCCTGACACTGTTGACAGGAAGCGAGTAGCCACTGATGTTTTCCCGTGTTTCATCTCAAAGCCGTAACCAGTTTTTTTGGCCTCGATCTTGGCACGAGTGCCAAAGAAAACACAAACAGACTCAGTGGAGATCAGCATGTTTACCTGACCTCCGCACCGATTTTCAGAATGGTTTGCAACCAGCAAAGACGAAGCCGTTTGTGGATGATGAAGTCGGATAACCTTTTGGCCCTAACATGCCTCCTTGATTTGCAGCCTCGGTCAACCTTCCGCTCATTCACTCAGCAGCACTCATTTAGGGTCTCCTGTGTGGCGAGCTTCGGGTGTACGATAGTGACAAGCCCCGAGTCCCCGCCCTTCCAGAGCTGACTCTCCCTTCGTCAGGGAACGCTGGTCCCCGAGATCCAGTCACCCAGGGCCTGAAGCTCACACCTCCTCACATCCTGCAGCCGGAGCGATGCTCAGAGGTCTCGGACACTGACGAAGACTTTGGAGAGTGTCTTTCTTTCACTTCATCCAGTGCGACGAGTCTCCCCACCTTCCCGTCACTCTCCTCCGTCCACGAGATGTGTCCTGCAGCTACCGCCTCGGCCGGCGTGGTATTTGCAGTCGGGGATGCACGGATAACTACCAGAAGCTGTCCCAAGCCCCAGCCTGACCTGGAGCTCTCACCCCAGCACAAGTTCAAGCGCCACGTTTTTCAGTCCTTTAGAAAAAACGTGACTTCCAACAGTGATCCACTTTCGGCCCAGATGGTTTTATTTCTTCAGATCCAATGGCGTTCATCGGAGAAAGGGACCCGGCAGGTTTCCTTTACGCCTGACGCCGCTGGGTTCCGTATGCACGAGGTCAGAGAAGAACGTGTCAGAAAACCTGCATGACTTAGATCGCCTCCCTGCAAACTCCTGGCAGCTGGAGTTGAAAATAAGGCCTGCAGTTTCCACAGCAGTAGCAGGTGGCACACCGCCGAACCCCGACGCCACCTCGTTGCTGATGCTGCTCTAGATAAATGAGCGCAGGTGTCTTCTCACAGCTATTTCCTATTTTGAAAAATGGCCTCGAATTTTCATGTAAATACAAATTGAGGTTCCTTCAGGTATTTTTACATGAGTGGGAATTGCAGTGCTTGGGGGAGGTACACGGGATGGGGAAAAGGGACTTCGGGCAGCCGTTGAGAGAAAAACGGACCGGGAAAGGCCAAGGGGAATTAACGCATTTCGTTTTCTGGGGAATACCTAGCTGTCAGCTGAGCTGACAGTTCAGTTTGCCAGAAAAGCGGTGAGTTGAGCCAAATGAAGAAAGGTGGAGGGCGGGCTGGGGCCTCCGAATGGCAGCTGCACAGTTGCAAATGCTCAGGGTTTTTTGTTAGTTAGTTAGTTTGTTTGTTTGTTTAGAGCAGTGACTAACGGGGTTTTAAAAACGCAGGTGTCTCTCCAGGTCGACACTTTCTTTCCATTTGCGTATTGACTAAGTATTGCACTTTTTAGGCCGTCGACAGAGTAAAGTAGTCATTCTGCTCACCGTGTCTGTGAGTGTGCTCGGTCATCCCCCGAGCACCCTTGAAGGCTGGGCCTTCAAGGGAACAACGCGGCAAAGGCTTAAGCAGTGGCTGAGGGCACTGTTCTCCCTGAAACTCAGGCAGAGCAGGAGCGAAATGGGAAGGAGGGAGGGAAGGAAGGGAGGGAGGGAGGGAAGGAAGGGAGGGAGGGAGGGAAGGAAGGAAGGAAAGAAAGAAGGAGGGAAGGAGGGAAGGAAGGAGGGAAGGAAGGAGGGAAGGAGGGAGGGAGGGAAGGAAGGAGGGAAGGAAGGAAGGAAGGAAGGAAGGAGGGAAGGAAGGAAGGAAGGAAGGACAAATGAGCGCCCGCTGTCAGCAAGATGGGATCAGAGGCTAAACTGACAACCGCTGCCTGCCCCTCTCTGCTGTTCAGGGGAGGTCCCGCTTTTCTGTTTAAGCAGAGGAAGAAAATCCTAAGTTTAAGGGTCCGGATCGGAGTTTTCAGCTGCTCCGAGAAGAGGGCGGGGAGGCGCCAGGTGTGTCAGCTAACGCTGCTGGTTGTGAGCGGCCGAAGCCCCTCTCTTTTTCTACCGTGAACACAGGCCTTGTTGGAAGTGGCTCGTGGCACCAGGGGAAGGGTGGTGGCCCGGACGGGGAGGACAGGAGAAACCACGGAGGTGAGGGGGCCCACGGGGCTGAGGGTCGGCGGTCTCTTTAGCAGCAACTGCAGCCTGGGAGCACCCACCTGGCCCGGGCCGTCCCAGGCCTACGGGCAGCAAATGGAGGATGGTCCACCCGGGCTTTCGCAGTGGGACAGGAGTTTCTAGAACTCCACCCGGCCATGCTGGTCTCCGTGCCACTGTGGGGCTGGGCCCTGGGCTGCCTCCAGATGGCACGTCCGGTACACTCGGGTCAGGTTAAGGTGACGATGAAGGACGCCGGAGGCACTGGCACAGGCCCGTGGCCTCTGGGCCGCAGAGGCTGAGAGCCGGCCAGGTGTTTGTTTATCTGTGCGGCATTGTGTCGTCTTGCTTTTTGGTGCCAAAGGGAATGAGAAGCCTTTGCCTGACCCGTGCCTCTGAAGGTCGACTGCCGGGTAGTCTCCTGAGGGTTCTATCATTTTAGCCCTGATGTTGAGACCCGTGCTTCCTTCGGAGCTGGTTCTCGTGGAGGGTGCGAAGAGGGGACTCTTAACTCTGAAGCAGCAACGGTGGCTGTCCGGTGGCAGACGGGAGTGGATAATGTGGATTTGCTCGGTGTTCTGGTGTGCACTACATTTCAAGGGCTTACCCTCACCTTCCGAATTCCACCCTGTGTCCCTGTAACTGCTCTTGGCTGTTAGCACGCTTCTCAACGCATCTCGACTCATCGATCACCTGCATGTGACTCACGGGCCAGTATTTAGAGTGGCAGTTCCCGCACGGCCACTGTAGTTCAGTAATTAGAACTACAAAATTAAGCTATTTATTCATTAGTTACTTCGTTGTTCAGTCTTATTTAGAGATATTTATGTTTCCCACCGGACAAAGCGATCTCTGCTGCCTGCAGTCCCGTTTCAGGGGTGAGCCAACCGTTCTGTACAATAATTATTATAAAAATATCAAAAGGAGATCTGATGCATCGTCATTGCTGTTGGTCCCCTGAGTCCTAGTTAAATCTGGAGCCAGCAAATTAAGGAACAGACTTGCGGGATGGCATGCCGCTCCAATGGGACAGGGGCGCGGGCCAAGGCCTGCCCGTTACGGACACTCCCACAGCTCGGCTGGTTTCTGAGCTCTCCGGGGAGTTGGCGTCTGAGCCGCAGTTTGACTCCGAGACCTGTGCCTGCTCTTGTTCTGAGCTGTACCTGGAGCAGATTGTCCCCCGTAGTTTGCTCCTTGGGTCACCTGTGTCAGCCGCCCCAGGCGACCCGGCTTGACTTCTTGACACCGAAGTGTGTTCATCCTGCCTTCCTGACACCGCAAGGTTTCATCATCTGCCCCCTCCCAGGTGCCAGTCCGCGTCGGTCCCTCCTCAGTTGTCAGCCCCTGGCGTCCAGGCTCATCCCCTTTGTCGCCTGACGCCTGATGGACAGGCCGTGCTCAGCAAATCTTTCCTGAGGATCTTTACCAGGTTTTACAACTGTGTTAGCGGGACTTGCCAGGTTTTACAACTGTGTTAGCGGGAACAGTGGCAAAAGGATGACTGCATGAGAGGAAGGCGGGCTTTCTCCTTGTGTGAAGGGGCCGCGGGTGTGTGCGTGCCTCGTTGGTGCCGCTCTGGAGAGGCCTGCCTCTGGACAGTGCGGGACAGATGGGGCAAAGTTGGGCATTTTCTCACCGGGGTTCAGTTGTTGGTTTCGTGCGGGGTTCTTCTGAAGGATGTTGGGGTCCGCGCTGTGCATCTTTTCATCTGAGGCTTGGATCTAGCGCCACAGCCCGCTCGGTATTACCCCCAATCGCTGTCCCATAGTCCCAGGTCCTCGGTCCCACATCCCCTCACTCACCCTTGACCTCCAGTTCATCAAGGTTCCTATGTCATTGGTCTCACTCCCCACTCTGCCCAGTGCGGGTCCCACGTGTGGTCTCGGGGATGGCATCTCTGTCACCGTGTTTGGTCACTTTCTGCCACTGCTCCGGCCCCGTCTGCCCATCTCCTGTCACATCTAGTGTCTTAGGCTATCGGTGGCTCTCCAGTCTCTCCGCCCCTGAAGTGTATTCCGTGCCACTGCCCGCAGAGCTGTCACGTGTGTGCCTGGCCCGGGGCACTTGCGGCTGAAACCCGGCCCTCATTCCACTGAGTAGAAAACTGCCCAGAGAGGGCACCGTTCTCTGAGTGGCACGAGGACACAGTATGGGCTCACAGAGGACCAAAGTGGCCTTTCTAGAATATCTAACTGATATGCCCCTGCCTGATACCCTTCGGTGGGTCCCATTAGCTGTAGCCCAAGGTCCCCAGCATGGAGCATGGGCCACCCCTCGGGGTGCCAGGCCCTGCCGGCCTCACCAGCCTGTTGATACAAGTGGCCACGTGGTTCATTGCTCAAACTGGAACCCTTCTGGAAGAAAGGGGGCGTATTGATAATTGCACCAGGATGGTAAGCTGAGACGGTGGCCAGCTACACGGAACCCACCACCCTACCTGGGGTTCCCAGGCTGTGCTGGACCATGTTACTGACAAATCCAGAAGTTTCCGTAGTTATTCTGACCACTCTGTTTGGAATCCGAGGATATTTTGACTCTTTCCTCTGACTAACTTTTAAAAATGAAATCAAAACATCCTTCAGGTCAAAATGTCAAGACCGAAATGGTCCACAGCCTGAATGATGACATCAGAGCGTCTAGTTCTGTGTTCTTTTGTGTTTCCGGTTACTTGATCGTAGTGCTTTCTCTCCCTAAAACTTCTATCCCATCTTTCTCATTTTCTTGCCATGTCCGGTCTATTTCCACTTATGTTCCAGACAGTCCCGGGTCATCTGCTCTAGTTATTTACCCTGACACTGCCTGGCTTGTTCCCACAGTGTCCTGCGTGTACCTTTGGTACTGCACCTGAAAAAGTATGTCAGAGTCACCCCTCCAGGCCCGCCTCTCCTACGAGGCTATCAGCTTCATCAGTAGTCAAGAACACTCTCTTGTTAATCTTTGCATCCTCAGGGCTACCACCGTGCTCGACAGGTAGTGGAATCTCAGGAAAGATTTGTTGACTTGGACCAGTTGGAACTCCTTATTGTCATATGAAGTGAAACGTGTTTGTTCTTAATCTCCTGGGGAAGTGCTTAGGAGTCGCGTGAAGATTTGTACACATTTGGAGCTTTTGTGAGGTTGATCTCCGGCGTGTTGAAGCTGTAGACATTATTATCAAATTATTCTTTTTTATACCATCGAATCATATAAGAGGAAGGTAAATACCCGTAATATCAACACACGGCGTACAGAAAGTGTGAACCGTGGTGTTTTAAACTTCAGTTTGTCGTATCATGGCCCAAACTGTCCCGAGAGTATTAGCTGGGTAATTCATATTTAATGCAACAGAGAGTCATGAAACCCTTTTGGTAATGCTATTCCATTTTGTTCTTTTTTCTTTTCCCCAGAATTCTCTGGTTTAGGTATTTTGAGTAAAATGCTCAGTGTTATCTCAATTTTAAGTATTTGTTCTATGAATCTAATGTGTTTAAGTATTTGTTCTATGAGTCTAATGTGTTAATTTTTCATCTCTCTAGAATGTTCCAGACGTTTAAAGAATGGTTTTGGTTGGAAAGATTCTGGCTTCCTCCAACAATAAAGTGGTCGGATCTCGAAGACCACGATGGACTCGTCTTCGTGAAACCCTCTCATTTGTATATGACAATTCCGTACGCGTTCGGCTTGCTGATCATCAGATATTTCTTTGAAAAGTAAGTAGAGTTTGTGTGTCTTTCCTTCCCACTCCTCTTTGTGTCCCAGCTATAGAATACGAGTTCACAGAATCAAAGGCACAAGAGTGACCGAAAAGCTAAACAAATAACAATTAAAAACACCATCTCCTAGAGTCCTTTCTTCTTACAATAAAGAAAATTCATTTTGAGAGGATCACAGAGCTTATCAGGGTCAAGGACAGCCCGGGGTGGATATCCAGTGCCCCTTGCATAGGCCATGCTGTCTGACAGACGACATGCATTTCCGAAAATGCAGCATTAGAAGTGTCTGTGCCCAGGGAACGCGTTACCATCGGAGAATGCCTATAAAATAGCACAAACAGCTCGTTACAGACCAAGCTGGATATTGCTTTATCGCACAGTTTATTTTAAATGTTTATTGAAAGTTTTAATAGCAGCCCTTCGTTCCAAAGTATAAGAAAATCAAATAATACATATTTATGCGCTTTCTCAGAAAAAGTAAACTTTTTCGTTTTTGTTAATTTAATTTAAGTAGATGTTACTTCCATCCTTTTAAAAACTGTACTGGAGTTATGATAACAGGAGATAAATGTTCATCTGTAATCTCTGTGCTTGTCTCTATTTCAAAAACTGTTATTAGTACATTAATTTTTTTGGAGCAAAAAGAATATTCGAATGTCAAGAGTTGGAAAAACTTAAGACAAAATCTGATAGAGATCGTTTCGTCCAAGACTAACCGTAATGCAGATCATATGTTTGTGACCATTTGCAGGGTCCTTATCGCAAGGGTTCGTTTGACCAACCCTGCAAAAGGTCTTTGCAAAATAACAACTTCGCTTGGGCCAACCACGTGCGATTGCTCTTGGGAGGAAGAGAAAGCCCCTGGATATCCCCAAACCCCAGCTGAGAACATCTGAAAATGTTCTTCCTTTTACAGTTCATTCTCCTGACTTTTGTTACTCACATGTTTGGATTTGTCAAAGAACACAGAAATAAATAGAGCAGAATCTTGCCACCGCGCTACCAGATTAGCTAGTTACCCTTTACTGTCCTCTACTTGTTTTCCTGCTGCATCTGGTGGCCTTTGATCTGGCCTCCAGGCCCTTTACGTATTTGCATTGCAGACTTCCTCCTTTTCAGAGGACGGTTCCGTTTGTTTGTTTGTTTGTTTTTGTTTTCTGTTTTGTTTTGTTTTAATGTTCTGATCAGGACAGTGAACTAGAAAATTCCTTTTGTTGCCAAAGCAGCACAGCTGTGGAGGACCAACCTGTTCCTGTCAGTCTTGGCCCCTCCAACAGCAATCAGGAAGGAATGCAGTCCTAATTCCCAGGACCGTTCTGGCTGCTCCTCAAGGGACTAAGTAAGGTCTATGTCATCTTTCCTGTGTCCCGATGACTTTAATTCCTAGTAACTCACCCTTAGCTTTTTCCATCCTGTGACACTACGGAAAACAGTGCGTTCCACTAGTGTCATAACCTCTTTTGAGGCAGCAGAAGGAAAGAAAAGTTAATTGGGAAAGAAATCATGCTTTTCGAAGTGTAAATTTATAATTTTCCCAGGGCTTCTGTAGCTTTTGCATTAGATGAGACCTTTTACATCAGAAATAAAAGATTACTTGAATAGAAACTTATATAAAAATCACAAATCAAGGTGACACAGGTAGTAGGTAAGGGGTAGCTCTGGGACCCGAACCCATGTGTTATGACTCCGGGTTCAGGGTCACTGGGTTTTTTACTTTCCCCTATATCAGTGCATCTTGGACTTCCACAGGGAAATACTCCTCATGGCAAAAGAGAGTAGATTAACATATTTGGGGAACACACAAGAGACAGCTTAAAGGGATGATAGTAAATGTAAAATTTTCTGAACTAAAAAAATTGTGTAAAGTTGACACGATTGATCATGAGAAAGCGTCTTTTGTCCTGGACTGTGTTTATGTTATAGCTTCTCGTTCTATAAAGTGACCAGCAGTTCCGACCTGGCTGCGCATTTTTGTCCTTTAGCCCTAGCCAGGAGCCATTTACTCTCGGGAAGTCATGTCCCTTGCCATGAAAGCAAGAGTGGAGAGGTCTGATCAAGAACAAACTGGCAGGTCATTTGAAAGTGACTGACCCTTGCTTTGTGTTCGGGATTCCCTTTCCTTACAGACGTTAGTTCATGGCTTATGCTTGATATACGCGTTGGCCTAGAATAGCAGTTTCTAACTAGTTCATCCAGTCTCTTCTAGGCACTTTTATGTGCTGGAGTGTGATTTAAAGGGGATCTAAGCTTCTCAGATTTAAATCCTGTGGCATAAACGCATTATCTCATAGTAAATCGTGGTTCCAGAAGAGTCCAAGGCTGGGGCGGAGTTGGTGAGACCAGAAGGCAATCTTCCTTTCTTTTACTTAATTGTATAATGAATAGATTTCCACCTCTGCTATTTCCACTGAGCAAAACCGGGCATTATTTAAAGGAGGGCGGGTGGAGCAATTCAAAAAGCAGCTCGGAAAAGGTTGCTACCAACTGTCCCCAGTTGGAACGGTCTCCAGACACACAGGTTCGACGTCAGTGTTATCCGAGGTCACGTTGCTCCAGATACTTTGTTCTCTCCTGTAAAACCCTCTGACAAACTGTGGTCAGGGAGGCTTTGAGCGCTTAGGAGCTAGGAAGCATTTGTGTGGCCGGCTCTCCTTCCTATTTAGGAGAATTATTTAAACTTCATTTGCCTAATATATGCCTTGGCCCGATTTTCTTCTGTTCTATAAAAAGATATTTTTTTAAAAGGGGGAGGGGGAGTCTGGGATTGCCGCCAGACTTTTGGCTCCCAGGTAAGTGATGCAGTACCAGGGGAAGAGGGGACTGTGGGGTGTCTGAATGGGACACCCCAGTTCTGAGAGCCCAGTTCTGCAGCAGTAGCAGCCTCAGAACCCCTTTCCCGGTAATTAACCTCACTTTGAACCATTTACGTGGGAGCAGAAGTTTACATTCTTTCTTTTTCCTCTTGGACTTCTTTTTCTATTCCATTTCAATAAAATGAAAGTTCAGGCAAGTTAATCTCTGAGATTCTTCTGGAGCTAAGACCTCTCATTTCCCTTCTACTTGCAGTTCAGTTTATCAGGTATTTATTGTGCGGCTTTCTTCTCTCCTTCTTCAAAACAGACGTTTAATCAAGTATCTGTTCATGTGTATTTACACTCCCGTTAGGTGAAGTGATTGATTTTCTAGATTTATTCAAAAAGGAAAGATAATGCTGAAGTAGAAAACTGTATTTATATATTTCCTCTTTCCACTAAAAATGTCATTTCTGTGCTTGGATCATGGACATTTTTAAAAACAAGACTATATTTCTCTTTCCTGCTTAAATTAATATCGATATGCTGCTCGTATTAGCAAGTGTGCTATGGACGTATAGTATCCACTCTGCGTAGTTAGCACGTAACTCACGCTCACGTGACCCTCTGGGAGGGAGTGTTACACTTCCCTTGACTCTGAGACTGGCCCTATTCCCTACGGCATGAATCACCTTGGCTCAGTTCCTCTTTGCTTTCTCATTTTCCCTGATTTCTTCATTTCTAACATTTGAGGAACTAGCACTGCGTGAATATGATTGACAGCCCTACTGTATTCATCCATTTTGTGTTTATGTTATTTTGCTACTAGAAACAATGAGCGTATTCTCCAATAAAAGTTTTCAACTAGTAGGGTGGACGAATGAACCAGTTCCATTATTTATCCAAAACCCTGTCAAAATGTTTTTTTTGAGACACTGTTAGTTTTAAGAACATCTTAGTTTTTGTTTTATTTAGACTTTTTATGGAAAGGGGGAATTAATCATATTCTTCAAATCATAACATGCTGTCTTTGGTCTGTATAAGACATCTCTTGATTGATTGGTTTGAATTAATTTTTTACTAATTACCTCTTATCCCTATTTCCAAGTCCCATCCCCCTTGCTGCTGGGTTCTGATGTACTTGGTGGCATTTTGTTTGCATGTCTCAGTAAACTGGGTACATACACATAAATTGTGTGTATTGTTAGTTGACATAAATGGTATAGCGGTAAGACCTTATTCTGTTTCTTTTTTTAAAATATGGCACTGTGTTTCATGATATATCCACATTGCTCTGTGTCCATCTGGTGCATAATTAGTTTGTTTTTACATGTCTCTGAAATATATGGGTCGTTTCCAGGAGCACCTAGTCCGTATGAAAGTTGGGTTGGTTTATACATATTATCAGATTATCTTAGGAAATTTTTTATTCAGTTTATGTGGTCATAAAAAAATGAATTGAAGGGCTAAGTGATCATTTATAACTAAAATTTCCAGCCTTTAATTGAACACAGAAAGTCTCAAGTACAAGCATAAACCGACCTGGCAAAAGATAGAGCCTTTGTTAGAGATGAAAGATGAATAGGGACATGTTATTATTTTTTAAATCAGCTTTATTGAGGTATGATTCATATACAGTAAAGTTCATCCAAAATCTGATGAATTTTGACAAATGTATGCAGTCATGTTACCATCACCACGGTTATGACACGGAGGTTTTCATCAGCTGCAAAACTCTCCAGAACCCCATTCAGTTGGTCTCCTCCCCAAATCCGAGTTCCTGGCAACCACTGACATACTTCTGTTAGTAGAGATGCCTCTTCTGGATTTCCTGTAAATGGAGTCATACAGGTCGCAATCTTTGTGTCTGACTTCTTTCATTTAGCATAATGCTTTTGAGATTTTTTTTTTATGTTATGTGTATCGGTGATTTCTTCTTGTGCCAACTCGTCTTTTAGTCTATTGATAGAACACAATTTGTTTATCCTCTAGCTAGTTGTTGGACATTTGGATTGTTTACAGTTTGGGGCTATTGTGAATAAAGTTGCTATTAACATTCGAGTACAGGAATTCGTGTGGGCATATGTTCTTATTTCTTTTGGTAAATAGCTGAAACGTTTGCCCTTCACAGACATCATTAATGCTTGTATATGCATACAGTCAGCAAGAAAAAGGGATGAATTCCAAATACACTCAAACACATGGATACCTCAGAAACATTAGGCCTGAAAGAAGCCAGATATAAGTAACCACACATGGTATGATTCTGTTATATTTAATATCCAGGAAAGGCCAAGCTATAAAAACGGAGACTAGATTAGTGGTTACCTGGGGCAGGGGTGAGAGAGAAAAGGGATTAACAGTAAGTACATGTGAAGAATTATATCGGGGTGATGAAAATGTTCTAAAGCTGGTTCATGGTGATGGCTGTACAACTTGGTAAATTTACTTGAAAGAAATCACTGAATTGTATACCTGAAATGATGAATTTTATGATATCCAAAAAGTACCTTGATAGTTATTTTTTAAAAGATGTAAATAGAATAAAAAGACAAACCACAGACTGGGAGAAAATATATAAAAAATATGTTTATATTTTATCAGATATATGTGTATATCTGATGAGGAACTTAAATTCACAATATATAAAGAACTTTTATAACTGAATAATAAATAACTTGATTTTTAAAATGGGTAAAAAGATTTGATCAGACACTTCAATGAAGAAGATATACAAATGGCAAGTAAACACAGGAAAAGATATTTAACATAATTAGTATTTAGCAAAACGCAAATTAAAATTACTGAAAACTGGAGGTTAGCAAAAACATCAGAGTAAGGACCTATGAAAATTCTCTCCACAAAAGCAGTCAGAAAACTGGCAAACATTGTCAAAATCAACTTCTTAGAATTCAGAATTAACCAAAGACTTTCAGCAGCCCAGCGAGTGTTATTCGAGAAAATAGCCGCCTCCTGGTAAGAACAGCAAGCTTTGTGTGGTGTTACCTTGCCCTGTTCCTGTCCTGTGCTTTCGGCCTCTGTCGTAGTCTTAGCAACCAGCAGTCTGCAATTTCAGTGGAAAGCATCAGCCTGGCAGCCCTGAAGGGGACAGAGAAGCATCCTCCTCTGAGAGTTGTCACTGTTTGTCCGCTGGTCCCCTGGAAGACACTGTTCACAAGGCCACCTTTATGTGACCTGACTCAGCGCTCCCCATTACGAAGGCTTTCCTCGGGGGTATTTGTCTAAAACAAGTAGAGGCAATTGATTCACTTTGGGAAGGCGTAGCTGGAAAGTAGGATGTCCATAGGGGACTGTGAAAAGTCCTGACATGTTCCAGGAAATCAGGAGGCCACAGGCATTCATAGAGCTTTGGGCATGCCCACAGCTATCCACGTGTTCAGCAAGGACCTGGAAGGGCCTGAACTCTTCCTTCCGGAAGACGTTGTGGCTCCGTGCAAGCCGGAAGTGAAGGCCAAAGCAGAGTTGTCAACTGCCCTCTAGGCAGGAGAGTAAGAGGAAATAGAAGACTTGATCAACACAATAAAACAACGTGGTCTAACAGACATCTATGGAACACACCACCCAGGAATGGCAGAATACCCACTTCTCTCATGTGCACAAGGAATGTTCTCAAGAGCAGAGCATATGTTAATCCATAAAACAAATCTCAGTAGATGTGAAAGGGTTAAAATTATACAAAGCATGTCTTCTGACCACAGTGAAATGAAGTTAGAAGTCAGCAACAGAAAGAAATTAGGAAATCAGCAAAAATGTGGACACCACGCAGCATACTTCTCAATAACCAATGGATCAGAGAAATCACAAGGTGAATTGGAAAATACTTTCGGATGAATGAAAAAGGAGAAGAAAGCCCCACGCCAACCTTTATGAGAGCAGCAAAAGCGGTGCTTCGAAGGAAATTTGTAGCTGTAAACGTCTGTTAAAAAAGAAGGATCTCAAATCGATAAGTTAAACTAGTTTGAGTCATTGTACACCCAATAAAACTGCTGAAGTTTAAAAACTGGCAGTGCCAAGCGTCGGCAAGGATGTGGAGTCACAGGGAGTCTGGCACATCATTGCAGGGGATGCAAACCAGGGCAACCATTTTGGATAACAATTTGCCAGTGTCTTATAAAGCTGAAGGTATACGTGCCACACCACCCGCCAATCCCATTCCTAGATATTTGCCCAAGAGTCTTGCCATTTTTTCATAAGTTAGAACTTCTAATAGGAGCATAGTAGTTTCCGTAAGATAAGATCACCAAATACAACTTTTAATATCAAAACTGTTATTCTCATCTCTGGGAGTCTTAAAAACGAAGCTCTGAGTGGAACAGCTTATCCCAGTTCCTGGATCTTGTGTATAAATATACTCGGATTTACAGGAAGCGGATTTTAGAACCGTGCACGTCTTTCATTTCCTTAAGTCATTGCTTGCATAAAAGGCCTCCAAACTTGTCCTCCTTGAACTGCTACAAAGCTGATGTTGGCGGGAGGGAGCCTGACGACAACATGAGCCCATGACTGCGTTTCACTTGTACTCTGGGGTCGCAGTGCGTTTTCTGGTGTCATTGTGGATTTAGTCTCCATGTTTGAACTTACTTTCTTTCATGTGTTTGTAGGTTTATTGCCACGCCTCTAGCAAAAGCAATCGGCATTAAGGAGGAAGTTCGAAAGAGCACACCAAATCCTGTCCTAGAGAATTTTTTCAAATACTCCACGAGGCAGCCATCTCAAGTGAGTACAAATGCTGTGTGTTGGGATTTAAAAATCTCCTTTCTCAATATTTCAGTCACCTATGGCTTACCTCATCTGTGCAAGAAACCTCTTCCTGTTAATTGGCAAATAATGTGATTCATTTAGATTCTTCTTCTCTACTGACAGGTTATATAACGTTCCGAGCATAATGTAAAATAACGAATATTAATGGTTGAATTATTATGTACAGCCCGAATGCTGAACACTAAAAGTTACTGTCATCATTTGAGGATAAAGATCGAAGTCTGATTTTAATGGTAGGATACATACAGCGTGTACGAATCAAGAAGATCGCTGTTCAGGCAGAGTAGCCCATAGCTGCCATTTTCTGTGATTGTGATGCCATTAATATACGTTCCTCACACTACGAAAATGTCCATTGAGGTAGCTTTCGTGTGGAGACCCTTCATTTTATCCAAGGCCCCAGCACACTCAGACATACGCTGTGCCCTCGCCCTACCCTGGAGAGAGGATTTTTAGGAGAGCCACAGTTATCCCCACCGTGCCGCATGTGCGTACGTCATGAAGTGTCATACAGTCCTGCATGTGCACACACCCTAGAAAAAGTTTAATATCGTAAATAAAAGTAAAAAAGGTGTCTGGGCAGGTCTAGGTTCTTTGCACCCCCACAATTAAAAGGAGAGAGAGATCAGCTTCTCCAGACCTGGCTCTCCCACTGTGATGAACACACAGTCATCACTAGTCATTTTAAAAGTCAACAGTTTATGCTGACAGACTTAGGACAGGTAGATTTTCTGGGTCCTGGACTTTATTTGCTGAGTTCAGTTGCTTTTGCCACGGCTGAGTCTGTCCTCGGTGTGCGGGGACCTCCGTACAAACTGGGCAGTTGCGCCGGAGGCCGGGCGTGCGCTGTTGCTCCCGGCCGGCCAGCACTGTCTGGAGCTTGTCCTGTTCTCGGCTTTTATATTTGACTTTTTTTTTTTTTTTCTGAAATGAGGACCGTGTGACAGGCTCTCTCCACATGTCCTTAATTTCCATGTGCCCTAAAAGATGGCAGTTGTTCATGTACACACCAGTGTTTCCACTGGTGACAGTAACGGCTGGGCATCATTTTACATTTTTAAAAAACTCTTTAACATCACCATTTTATGTTTTTCAAAAGGGAAATTATTAAGCAATGTTAATGAAAAATTAGGACTCTTTCAGAGGGTCCTTGTTGTCGTTATCATTCTCTGTTTATGTTCAAGACTAACCAGCTTTGGCCGAAAATGTGAAAACAGTGCCACACTCTCAGTTACCCGCTACACTTGCTGTTGCAAGACTTTCGAGTCAACTTTCTTAGGATCCTTAAAATTATGTAAAAAGTTTGATCCTTGTCAAGTTTTCTTACTACTTAGAGACAATAACCCTGTGACAGTTAAAGAAAAGTGAAGAAAGGCTGATAGAGATTTAGAGACTAAGTGATCTTTCCTTTTCGTGACCAAGGTGCGGAAAACAAGGCCCAGCCAGAGGAAGTGAGCTGAACAAGGTCATGCGGCCTGTTCATGGCCAGATCTGTAGCTGGCAGCCGGCCCCTGGTCTCCTGCCCAGTGCTCTTCCTATTAAGCCCAAGTGACTTCTTTATCTGTGGACAGAATGTTAGGAATATATTTTAAAGGCTGGAAGTCATTGTTTTAGCTCGATCGACACACGGTGTGGTTTAGTGTGGACATAATCTGGACATTGCAGGAGGCAAAAGGAGAAATGTTACACACCAACCCCAAAGGTTCCAAAACCAAGAAGGTTAGGGAAAATAACGAAGATTTCTCATTTAAGTGACCTGTAGATCACAAAACCGAGGCAGGGTTTGTATAGCTGCTGGTCAAGACGAGTTGCCAGTAAAATGCTCATAGACCAAAAGCACTGGGACTTGGGAAGACGGAATATGGTAGGGAAGGTGACGTACATGACTTAATAGCGATTTCAGAAGTGGAACTCAAATAATCTCCTGATACCTCCACATGCGAACTTGGCCCGTGCCGGGCAGATAGCGTCTTGTCTGTATTTTGTCACATCGATGGTCATAAATCTGTCTGAGGCAACACAGGTTGCTCAGGAGACTCAGAAAGGTTTTGTGCTGTTTCGAGATACGGGAATCACCTCTAAGGACGTATTCCAAACCTGTAACGGAGAGCACCGCAGTGGTAACACATGTGGGGAGCACATGCCTTTCTGGAAACAGCTGAGGGGCTTCCTCAGCTGTTGCAGATTGCACCGATGAAAACAAGAACATTTCAGTTTATACGGTATCGATCAACCCTCGGCCACAGAAGGGTATCCCGTGGTATTGATGAGGCCCAAAGTCCGGTGCACACCAACTTCCGATGAGAGTTTTGGTCTGTGATTTTGCACAGTTCTTTTGGGGCTGTGTATGTGCAGCTGTGTGTCCATCATTTATCTATGTGTTTATGTCTCTGTCTCTCCCTCTCTCCCTCTCTCTCTCTCTCCCTCTCTCTCTCTCCCTCCCTCCCTCCCTCCGTCCCTCCCTCTCTCCCTCTCCCTCCCTCCCTCCCTCCCTCCGTCCCTCTCTCTCTCTCTCTCTCTCTCTCTCTCTCTCTCTCCCTCTCCCTCTCCCTCTCCCTCTCCCTCTCCCTCTCTCCCTCTCTCTCTCTCCCCCTCTCCCTCTCTCCCTCTCTCTCAATAACAACTTCAAGATGCACTATTGGGAGAGAGCCACGAGAACAGACCAGCCACTCTTGCCAACAGGTCAATTATTCTGTTATTGATAAAAATAACTGAGTAACAGACGAACTTCTTATCTAGCCCGTTCCCACAGCAAAAACACAACGAGAATCGACCTAGAAAAAATAAGTGTGTCCTTCTGGAAGAGGTCTACAGAAAACGTGGCTTCGCAAGGCTGACGTAAAGCCAGTTTCTGTGGTTCGTGAGGACATTCGTGTTGCTGGCTTGTCGCATCCCCAGATTCAAACATTTTTAGAGCAGAAAGCGCCCTCGCACAATTTTCTGTGCATTGTAGGGGACGAGTGGACGCGCATTTCATGTAGTAATAAAAGAAAACGCTTCCAGAGACATTCATGTCCAGTAACGCTGCAGGGGGTGAGCCAGTATTGCCAAGACTGACTTTCAGCCAGATTCGGCTTTGCTGCAGACCAGAAAAAAACAACAAAAGACAACTCCGAATCACATTTGTTTGTCGTCTTCTAGATTCATCTATCGAACAGATATCTGTAGACATGATGGGATAGTCAAATTGGATTGTTCTCAGTTGTGGGAAAATCCCAGTGTAAGGACAGCGACATTGTTTCGCTCACAGCCGGATCGCCAGAGCCTAGAACAGAGCCTGGCGCTACGGGGGGAGGCTTAGCAAGTCTTCCTGGATGACTGAACGAATAGAGCCTTTAAAACAGTCAAACTAGACCCGGAGCCCCTGCAGTCCAAGGCTGGAGAGAAGATGGTGTGGCAGCAGTGGGCCAAGCAACACGATTTGGGTTATGTCTTCTGTTTGGGAGGATCTATCTGTTCGTGTCGGCAAATTATTTTTAGGAGGAGCACTCTTCCCTCAGTGGTTTTGCCCGTGGGCCAGCCACAGCCTCCAGCACGGGCATGGCACATGGAACGCCTTCATGTCACGCCTTCATCCCCGGGAGCCCCCAGACCCTAACCATTCCCGCGGGGCATGACGCTGTCATTGTGATTTGCATGGGGGACCGGAGTTCAGTGCTCAGGGCTACACAGCTGGGAAGCACCAGGACCGCATATTCTGTTTTCAGCTCCTGCCACCGCCTGTCGCCTCACTACCTGCTGTGTGACGAGCATGGGGCTGCCTGGCTTGGGGGATCCAAACCTCCAGACCCGTCCAGCCTGGCGTCACAGGCCCTCACTGCAAGAGCAGAGGAGCAGAGGCCGAGGGAGCACGGCCTCCACCTCCAGGCTCACCCCTGCTCCTTCATTCCCTAGACGCCGCAGAACCGCAGACATCCTGTGACCCGCAGGAGAAATCGCAGACGAGGCTGTACTTGGCACGACCCAGGCCACACCGTCCTCCTCTCTCGGTGTCTGCACGTGCTCCCTGCTCACCCCTGCTGTCCCACCGGGGCAACCTCGCATGCTGAGCTCTCTGCCGGGACACTCTCCTCCCTCATCCTCTCTTTCTTGGGGCATTTTTTGGGGTTTCAGCTTCAGTGTAACTTCCAGGAACCACCTACCTAGAGCGAGGCCCCATGGCGTCCTCAGCTGCCACCATCTCAGCGTTTGTGATACCTTGACCCTGGGAAGGGGTCTCCTTCCTTTGCTTCTCCAAGTGCTGACACACGGCCTGTGAGTAGTAGGCACCAGTAAGTGGTTGCCAACTCAGTTTCCTCAGAAACACAGGAACGAAACAACAGTAAAAATAAGAAAGAAAGAGAAGAAAGAAAAAAAAGAAAGAAAGAAAAAGAAAGAGAAAGAACAAAAACAAAACAAAAGAAAACAAAAAACAGCAACTAAAACGATAGCAGGCAAGCCCTTGCCTTATAAAGGAGCAGGTGTTAGGGCAGTTTGGGGAAACGGAGTGCCCTGGGCTGTATCCTGTTTTTCTTTTCTTTTGTTTTGCTTTTCTTCTCTGCAGGTGAAGTCACGGGCTGGCAGTTTAAGGGGTGAGTAGGAGCCGCAGCCAGCCCTTTGCCAGGCCTCAGGGTGACAGCTTCCTATAGTTTTATCTGCTGTCACACTGGGCACCTGAACAGTTTCACAGACTGAACGCCACAGCACAGCAGAAGCGACACGCGTGGTCACAGTCTGTCGGGGGTCTGGCCGGCGGGTATCCCCGGGGTTTGTTTGCCTTCGCGTTGGCCACGGTTGGTTTAAATTGATTCTGAGATATCTAGTCCACACTAAGAAAACTTAGCGACTTCACATCGAAATTCTGGGCCCACCCTTTCGTCGCGGGGGCCGTGGGCCACAGCTTGGTCACAGCCTGGGGACGGCACATGCGCGTTTCTGTTTGTCGTGTCCGTGTGGCTCCTGCCATCTCCTCAGCACTGAAGCTGAGGGTCAGTTTGGTGTGATTTTATTTTTCTCGTAGCAAGTTAAGAGGAAGTTGACATAATTTTCATGCTCACATTGGAAAATGGAAAATTAAGAGGACTGGTGTTTTTTTTAAAAAAACGACAGAGCTTTATGTCACCGTGGAAGTGGAAAAAACTGAAGGTTTAACATGCAAAACTATATCGAAAGAAGGACAGCTTAAAATCCAACCCCGAAACAGACCCGGTCACTTCCGTTTCTTGTCCGGCCCGAGGAGAGCTTCGAGTTGGTGACCTTCGAGCTAATCCATCATTTATATTGTTTCCAGTTTTCACCATAGCGCTCAGCTCCGGCTTCCCAGGGAGAAGCGTCATCATCGTCATGTTCGGCAATCAGTGTTCTCATGAGTGGAACTGTCTCAGAGTAGTTTGCCGCAGGCTCTACCTCTGACTGAACACGAAAGGGATGGCCACCGCCTACTTGGGTTTCTCCTGCGGTCTCTTCCGGAGCTAGGAAACAGATCAGTGAAATAACAGTGTGCACTCGCCTAAACTCACTCGCACGTGGCTACCAATTTAAGCCTTAGACAAGTTACCAAACTCCCGAGTTTCCTCGTAGGGAAAACGGAGATGTGGGACTTGACTGGCATCTTCAATGACGTGCTCTACCTGGCGCCTTAAACAACTTTTCGCAGGTCCTAAATGAAACCGAGCTGAGAGTGAGCTCACACATGCGATTTGAACACACGGGTTGCTGCGAACTTACAGAGGAGTGATCGCTTTCGGCAATTCAGAGTTCTGGGATGCTAACGTTGTGTGTGTGTGTGTGTGGGGGGGTTCATAGCAAAAGAAAAAGAAAAAGATAAATTTACTGGCTCAAGGTCAAAGGCAGAATCTGTCTTCTCTCCACCGCGCAGCCTCCCGTGACCCAGTCTCACTGTCTCTCGACTGCCTGCCAGGCTGACTCTGCTCTTTGTCACTCACTCATTCACTTCACCTCTTTTTCAGGCCGAGATTTATGGGTTGGCAAAGAAGTGTAACTTGACAGAGCGCCAGGTCCAGAGATGGTTCAGGGGCCGGCGCAATCAAGAGAGGCCATGCAGGATGAAGAAATTCCAAGAAGCTTGGTAAGAAAGGGTGTCAGAGCTTTGGAAGCGCTGCCGCTTTCGATGGAGCAGGACGGGCATCTCAGAACGGCCTGCGTTTGGCGCAAAGAGGCAGTAATCGAGCCCTACTTTTTCTCAGTCGAAGCGAGCCACGAGGAAAAGCTGTCGTCCAGCTTGGTCCCTTGCCAGCTGGGTGCCGTAGGCTAGTCACTCGTTTACCCTTTGTGTTCCAGCTTCCTTCCCTGTGAAACGGGGCAAGCTGTGGACTCCCTAGGATGAGCAGGAGATATCATATACCCACCTGGAAGTTCAGAGAAATAAAAACGTCTTCACTGGTGTTTATCGTTTCTAAGGTAGAGGTTGGCCCTGGTTCACAAGACTCTACCACCTGGCCCACGCCACCAACCGGGAGGTGTCCTTTCTGTCTCACCTGGCTCATTCCCCACCCAGCCTGTGGATGGCGGGTGGGGCAGCCAGTTCCTCTGGGCTGCCCAGGCTGCTGAGCAGGGGGAAGGCTGGGCCGGGGCACCGTCTTTGGCCAGAGCTGGCTACTTTGAGTACATTCTGAGAACAGCGAGCTGCATTGCAGTTATTTCTGGTTTCTTTTGAACTGTGTGTTTGTTTGATTGTTTGTTTGTTTGTTTGTTTTCTCCCCTGTAGAATACTGTAGTACTTCGGGCCACTCCGTGGTGGCACAGACTGACACCTACGCAAACAATAGTGAGCTAGGTCGTTGCCCTGATTTTGTTCCTCTTCTTTATGTGTAGACAAGTGCGTGCTAGCTGAGGTGCCTTTGACGCCACAGTCTGCACGTTCCACACATTCTCTTCCTTCTTTCTGTCTATTTCTTAAGGTCCCCACGTCGATGAGTGACTTTCAACAGATATTCGTGTTTCGATGGTGAAATAGATAGAGAGCTGGTGTAAGACTCTCCAATAGATAGACAGCCCTTTGAGGCTAGGCTTTAATGGCTCCTGTAATTTACCTACATACGCCTGAGCACCGTCATCCGGGTATGAAACCGGTGCTGTTCAGAGGCCAAGTCTTCGGGGAGTCTCGAAACTCTCATTCCTCGCCGCAGGCTTCTGTTGCCTGTCCCACGATGGCGGAGGTGTACGGCCTGGTTTGTCTTCTAAGTGCTTCTCTCTGATCTTTAGCTCATGAGAGACTGGTTAACGTCGCGTTGCCACTGATATCAGTGTGGCAGGGGTGAGCCTCTCTGACCCATCACCACGAAACATTACAAAATGGAGCTGGTCCCATGTGACATCTTCCTGTGTTCCTGCTGTCCTTCATTCATTCTTTCTGCAAATGATCCTCCTCTGAGAGAGAATCCTTGGTCAGGGGCCGCTTTTCTCCCTCTGAGCTGAATCACACTCCAGCGAAACACTCTTCTTTGATCCCCTAGAAACAGCGTAAGGCAGTCAGGGAGGGGGGCCAGCCCCGTTTAACCGATGACAAGCTGTGCGTCCGTCTAGTCTATGGACCTGGCTGTTGGAGGGGCCGTTGCGTTCCAGCCCTGTGATCTTCCTCTGATCCGCCTCATGCTCCCTCATGCTGTCCCTTGCCAGCGAATGCTCCTCTTAGCAAGCAGGGAGCCCCTGTGGCAAGGAACGGGGTCAACAGAGCCCGACATTTGGGAATCTGGCTGCTGGTGAGTCCGCTGAGAGCGGGCCACAGAGTTCAGGCTGGAGAAGGGGAGTTCAGGTGGCCATAACCAGCCACCAGGCACTGCGGAGGGCTGTGCGACGCCTCCTCTGGACGTGGCACTCTCCTACCTGTATGCGGTTCCCGATTTTAAGAGGGAGGTACAAGTGGAAGTCTCAGTCATTGGCCTTAAACCCCTCATCAGGATGCTGAGACTGTCGCTTACGAAACCACAGCATCTGCCGTTACTGCTCCCAGAGGCACGTGGCCCTGGACACCTGTGGCCCCGTCATGTTTCCCTGTGCTGCGGGCTTTCAGGGGAGATGGCGTCTGTGGGGCTGAGTCCGCTGGGGAAAGGCCTTTCAGAAAGCTTGGGCGTGAGCTGGACCTTGCAGAATGGGTTGGATTTCCACAGGAAAAGGAAGTGTGATTTGAAGGCAGCAGGACATTATGAATGCGTTCCAGAAACAGGACCGGGCCCACAAGTAAAATTTAGGCTGCGTCTTGCTCTTTAATTATGTCACGGATTTCCTCCGGGTCGGAAAACTGTCAAGCGTGGTTATGGACGAGACGAACAGGCTAAAAGCGACACGCTTTAATTGGGTCGGGGGCTGCCCTTCATTCTCTCAGCTTTGGGGTGTGCTGCAGGGATTTCGGCAAGAGCTGCTCACCCCAGGCGTTTTGGAAACCTCAGGAAACTCACGTTCCAGCCCCAGGCTCTTCCAAATGACCCTGATGGGCAGGAGCCCCTCCGCAGCACGGGGATGGCTTCGCTCCGAGCAGCTTGAGTTGAGTGGATTCTGTCCTCGCTTCCTGTAATGCCCCCTGAAGCCCATTTCATGGCGTTTAAGTACTTTAATTCCTAGTCGATCCTTTATTTTTAAGTCAAATTATGTATTAGCTGACCTCTCTTATGCTATTGTTTAATAAGCAATTACGTTTAGCCATGAGAGGTCACTAGGACAGTACCCGGTGACTTCTGAGTACCTGGCGTATGGATTGGGGGGGGCACCCAGGACAAGGACCAGGTTGGCCCTGGGGCCAGTCCCCTTTTGCTCTATTCGGCCTCTCACTTAGCCCCATCTCTGGCTCTGTCACCTTCTGTCCTCGTCGGCCCGAGGCCACTCTGCCCAGTTCCACCCGCATTTTACCCTGGACTCTCATCTTTCAACTGTCCTGTTTGGACCTGGCTAGTCGATTTCCGGATTTTTTTTTAAAGGATTTTTTCCCTTTCCAATTATTTTTATCTCATCCTTGTCTGGAAGCAAAAGAACTTTTGCCACCTTAGGGTCACTGGAATCAGGTAAAAAGTGTCAATAAATACGTCCCTTAACCTCCTGTCGCTAGGGAAGTGTAGCGGATCTCAACCTTCTTGCTTTCAGGGCCCCTTCGCTCTCTTAAAAACTATGAAAAGACTCCGACGAGTGTTCGCTTGTTCGTGTGGTACCTACTGATAATTACACTGTTAGGAATTGAACCCGGGACATCTATAAAACGTAAGACCGCAGGACACAGGCACACACTTCACAGCTGTCAGAGCAGTGATGCCATCGCGTGTCACGTGTTGTGTGGCCTCTGGAAATCTCCACTGCACGCTCGTCGGGGGACGAGCGCAAGAGTCCAATCACATTCCAGTGTCATCCTGAAACTATGTTGACGTCAGGGCCCCCCACGTACACCGTGAGAGCCACGGGCAGAGTGCGAGGAAGCCTACCAGGACTGGTCCAGAAAGGCCTGAGACAGACTTTCATTCTTGGATCTGACCGTCTCTGTGCAGCCCGAGATGGGTTACGCGGTTGCTCTCACCTCAGTGTTCTTTAGTGTCCATCCTGCCTACCTATAGGGTTGTCATGGGAACCAGGCAATCATCCGTCAAAGGGGCGGATTGCAGTACCTCCTTCAGAAGCTTGTTATGAAGAAAAATGCGACGTGACACACGTGCCCGGCACAGAGTCAGCAGGTCAATACGTGTTTGAGAAACACACAATGTGAGGTGTGCCCCCTGGGCTTATGGCTCGCTTTGGGGCTGGCAGGGCTTATCATCTCCTCTTTTTGGTGCTTCTTGTTTGGCCAAGGTTAGCAGGGAGCCCAGGAAATGCCCCCCGCATCTAAGCGTGAGCCTTTGCTGGACCGGCCATAACTAAAACAAGTTCATGTTATAAAATCCCCGGGGGGTGTGTTTGCGATTTAACCTTCTGAGTAATTGAACCCTACTTTTTTCTCAATCACAACGACCCATGGAGAAAAGCTGTCACCTAGCTTATGTGGCAACGTTCGGGAAACACTGCTGGATTCAGAGTCTAAAGATTCAGCCTCAGCTGTGTGCCTGCTCGGCCGTGCTAGCTGGGGACACGTCCGAGCCTTTGTCAGCCTGGTTTTCCATCCGCAAAGTGGGACTATGTCACCATTCCCCTTTCTTATTTTATCTTATAGGAAAGTTGAGAAAAGCGCTCGCTATAAGGTATTATGCAAATGTAAAGAGGAAATATTTTTAAACATTGTTGCTTCAGCAATCATTCGATAAAATAGCAGTAATTAAAAAACTTCTTACTTTGCACAGCTATAAATATATACAAAATTAGAAAGACTATTATGCTATGTGTCCATCGCCAACTTTAATAATTCTCAACTCAAGGTGCTCCCACCTGCTTCTCTCCCCCACCGCAGCTGTTTTTATGGGTCATATTTTTTTAATTTTAATTGAGCTATAATTGACGTGTAGCACTGTATAAATTTAAGGTGTACAGTATGATGGCTTCAGCTACATATATTGTGAAATGGTTACAAGTTTAGTTAAAATTCATCATTTCACAGAGATGCAAAAGAGAAAGACGAAGATAAATTTTCATCCTTGTGATGAGAACTTTTAGGATCTGCTCTCTTAGCCTTTTCCAAACGTACCACACGGCAGCCCCGTCCACAGTGATTGTACCGTCCATCACACCCCCAGGACCTGCTTATCTTGTAACTAGAAGTTGGTACCTTTTGGCCACATTCGTCTGATTTTGAGTGAAGCAGAGAGCAGACAGTGTGTGATTTCATTTATAAATATTTTAATGTAGATCTCTGAAAGGTACATACCGCAGACCTTTTAAGCATAACTGCCACACCAGTATCATATCTTTAAAAAATGTTGAATAACAGCAGATATTTGATCGGTATTTATTTTTTCTTGGTTGTCTCATATTCTTCTTTGTACTTTGTTTATTTGAATCTAAACAAGGCCTATGAACTACAATTGGTTGATATGGCTTTTAAGTCTCTTACTTTATAGGCCTTGCTCCATACACCAGGGAAAGTATTCTTTCAGAACATGCTTTTCAGAGACAAGACTAAAGTCTAGCCACTTAGAAACCTTTTCCCTGGGAATCAAATGAGGACAAAATAAGTGGTTAGGTAATACTAATATGAAACCATCATTTATTATGTGTTGGGAACTGGGATAAGCACAATATTAGTAATAATCTCAGTTGCCACTTATTTTCCATACATTATCCTCACTTCTTTTTACATTTTTACGTAAGTTTTGTTATTCACACTTCACAGAGGAAGAAATTAAGCCTCCCTGGGTTTGAGTGACTCAAGCTAAAGTCGCAACCATCTGACAAGTGGCAGAGTCAGGGTATCAGCTTAGATCTGTCTGACTCCAGAATGTTCGTTCTTTCTGTTTTACCTAATGTTTTGCTCTTCAAATGTCAATCACCTTTACAAGGTTTTTTTTTTCTCTTTGGCAGCTGGAGATTTGCATTTTACTTAATGATCACTATCGCTGGAATTGTGTTCCTCTATGATGTAAGTTGTCTTTTTGACATCTTTGATTGGAACCTGTCTTTAATCTTCGTAATTCCTGCCTGTGATGGATTTCCTTAGGACGTAATACTTTCGAAAGATGACTAGCTCTTAAACCTCTAACCTCTAGAATGCCTAGAGGAGTAGCATCTTCTGCGTCTGTCTTTGTCTTTGAAAGCCTTCCTTAAGCTTTGCATTTGCAACGTTAATTTTTAAACATAATCCCTTTCTATTTCCACTCATGCAACCCAGGCACCAACTGAACTGGACTCCTGACAACCTGGTACACCCTCACTTTTGCATTTTCGCACATTTTATTCCCACCTCTTTCTCTGCCTGTCACATTTCACCCTGCCCCATGTCAGATGCCACTGTCCCATGAAGACTTTCATCACTCACCCATCAAAACAAAATCTCTTCTTTCCATATTCCCTTTGCATTGTCTGTTTAAGTCATTATGAAACGATTACCTCATTAAGTGATGTGTCAATGTAATAGCAAATTGTTCACAGAAGAAGGATGATGACTGGCTTTTAGAGACTTCTCTCAAGATTCTAAGATTTCTCTTAAAATGTTTTATCGCTGCAGATACAGCAAGATATTTTTATTACTACGGAAGCAGTCATCTGATTGGTTCTGATAATTTAGCAATCTCATTAGAAATGATTCAGAATGACCGTTTGACATAATTTGCTCTGTGAGATAGGAATGATTGTGGCCCCAGATGCACTAGAAACTGTGAAGGTCACAGCGGTGTTGTATAGGAACATGTGTGAAACCTACAGAGGGAGTGAGATGTTCAGCAGGAGCAATAGGAAGTTGGCAAAAATGCATTTACTGTGCTGGTTGCCACCCGTCTGTGACATCCGGAAGAGTTTGTTTTCTGTCGAAATCAGGCTTCGACTTAGACAAACTTATTTTTTCTCACTTGACTCCTTGTCTTTTCAGAAACCTTGGGTCTATGACCTCTGGGAGGTGTGGAATGGCTATCCAAGACAGGTAAGTCCCTCCCTTACTTCAGTGATCAGACCCCTCGTATTGTCCCCTGATATAGGAGCTTTATGTTAGCCCTGTGGGGATTGGGATGAGAGAATTGACACAAATTTTGATATTCTGGCAACAGTATTATTGTGAGTAACAAGCTATCCTTTATCTCTGACCCAGGAGGCTCATATTTTTATCAGGATTCATGAAACTGGCAAGCTAACTCGCAAGTAGGGTAAAATCAGACTCTTCATTGTTCTGGAATTTTCTACTTTTGTGTTTTCCAGTTCCCTGGTGATTTTTTCAGCTGTGTCTAACCTACTATTAAACGCATCCTTTGGGTTCCCAATTTTAGTTATTGTGCCTTTCAGTTTTCAAATTTTTATTTAGTTCTTTTTTTTTTTATGGGTTCCAGTTATCTATTGAAATTTCCCACGTTTTAATCAAGTATTTAGAGTTATCTTAAAGTCCAAGTCTGAGAAACCCAATACCTTTATCACCTGTGGGTCTGTTCTGTTTCTTATTCCTGTACCTTTATGCTTGCTAACATCTGATTGAATGATAGACATTGTTTATGAAAATTTGTAGATGCTCAGGGTGATATTACCTTTTTCCTAAGAGAATTTTCTTTCAGCTCTGTTAGGCAATTAAAGTAGAGACAGATCACCTATATGTTTTCCTCTGATTGAGCTGATTCACTGTGGACTCCCGTCTTTTTGTGAGGGCAGATGTGTTTACACCTCACCCATATTCCTAGGATGTTTCTTGTATTGGTTTTAAACAAAAGATAATAGGTTCTGGTCAAGATGGCAGAGTAGGTGGACACAACATGCTTCCCCCCATGACAGCATTAAAATTATAACTCAAATATATAATGATCACCCTGAAGAACCATTTGAAGACAAGATGAACAGAAGTTTCATAACTAAAGATATAAAGAAGAAGCCATCTCAAGACTGATAAGAGAGGTAGAGGCAGGAAGCACGGTTGGCCTTGTACCCATATGTGGTGGTAGAGATTAAGTAGGGATATCTTGGCTGTAGATGTCCCCCTGAGCAGTGAGGGGCCCTGTGAAAGTCAGCCATCTGTCTGGGTGAGATTGAAGGGAACTGGAAATCCAGGCATCCTCTTAAAGGGCCCGCATACAAACTCTTACCCTTAGACGCTCACCCTGGGCTCTGGCAGAGGAACGGTGCCTAGGGAAGTGCCAGAGATGTACAGTGAGAGACTGAGTTGTGTGGCAACAGAGAAAGGGCTGGTTAGACGGCTGCTGTTGTCCTCGTGTGAAGCCCCTCACCCCAGCCAATCTGAATTTTCATTGGCCTGGTGAACCCCCTTCACTCCACCCTGGTGACTGTCCGAGACTCCACCTCACTCAACTTGTGCAACGCCAAAGTCTTTTTGCGCCTGGCAGGCAGCCCTTGATGGCCTGTATTGCAGTTTTCCTTGGATGATTCTTGAGTGACCTGCAGGCCCCAGGTGGGCAGTGGCTGACCTCAGTGTGCCCTGAGACTTTTGCAGAGAGGCCTCAGGCTCAGTACTGGCACCACATCTGAATGAATCCGCATGACCCACTGAAAACCACTTGCCCCATGCTGGTGACTCCCTGACATCCTGCACCACTCAACTCCCACACCACCCGTTCCCCCAAGGCTCTTTCAGCAACTGAGCCTTATGGACAGCTGGCAGGTGGCAGCAGGTGTAGGAGTTCTCTGGGCTTTTTGCTAAGCTGACCGAAGCCTGGTACTAGTGACGGCCAGCCTCTCCCACATGCCAGGTTCAGCACAGGCAGCAATCAACTATGGATCACTTCGTAACCCCTACCAGGTAGCCCTGGGTAAGTCACAGGCAAGGGCTGATGTTGGCCTAAACAGGAGCCCTTTCCAAGTGGCCCCCAAACCAGTACACCTGGTAGCCGGCTTCAAACTGTAACAGAGCACCACGTGATTCGCCCAAGTGGCACACCCAAGGAGTGGTCTCAGCTGGTACCAGAGCCTGCTGAAAGGAAACCCACACCATGAGATCAGCCACCACACAAGAGCTCATAGGCTGTGGGTGTGGCCAATCCCACCCACTGATGTGCCAACAGCAGTCAAGGCTCCACTATAGCAGGAAGGCACACCCAACCCTCACAAGGAACACACCTGGAGAATCTGACTCAGGTCACCAGGGAATTATAATGTGCCACTGGGCCACATAGGACACCAACCACATAAGGCCTCCCTGCCAAGCCTGGGAGACATAGCAGATCTACCTAACACATAGAAACAAACACCGAGAGGTAGCCAAAATGAGTAAACAAACAAACACAAAAACACAAGTACCAAATGAAAGAACAGGAGAAAACTCCAGAAGAACAACTAAATGAAATGGAGGCAAGCAATTTATCAGATACAGAGTTCAAAATAATAGTTATAAAGATGCTTAGCTAGACCACATATTAGACCATGGACAAGTCAGTTGCATTTCTATACATCAACAAATTATCAGAAAGAGAAATTTGAGAAAACAACCCCATTATGACTGCATCAAAAAATAAAATACCTGAGAACAAATTTAACCAAAGAGGTGAAAGACCTGTACTGAAAAAATTATATGACATTGAAGGAATTGAAGAAGGAACAAATAAGTGGAAGCGCATGCCATGTCCATAAATAGGAAGACTTAGCATCATTAAAATGTCCATACTATCCAAAGCAATCTATAGATTTAATGCAATTCTTTTCAAAATACCAATGGCATTTTTTTGCGGAACTACAAGAAATAATTCTAAAATTTATATGGAACCAGAAAAAAATACCCTGAATAGTCACAGCAATTTTGATAAAGAGGAACAGTTGGAGGTGTCACAATACATGATATCAAACTCTAATACAAGGCGACAGTAATCAAAACAGCATGGTTCTGGCACAAAAACGGACACATCAATAGAGCAGAATAGAGAGCCCATAAACAAACCCACACACATATGGACAATTAGTCTGTGAATAAAGAGTACAGAGTATACAGTGGGGTAAAGGCAGCTTGTTCCATAAATGGTATTGGGAAAACTGGACAGATACATGCAAAAAATGTAACTGAGCCACCTTCGAACACCACGGACAAAAATAAACTTAAAATGGATTAACAACTTAGATGGAAACCTAAAATCATAAATCTCCTAGAAGAAAACACATACAGTAAACTCTCTGGCATTGCTCTTAGTGATTTTTTTTCTGACGCATCTCCTCGGGCAAGGGAAACAAAAGATAAGATAAACACATGGAACCACGTCCAACTAAAAAGTTGTTGCACAGCAAAGGAAACCGTCGACAAAACAGAAAGACAGTCGTATTGAATGGGGGAAGATACTTGCCAATGATGCATCTAATAAGGGGTTGATATCCAAAATTTATAAAGAACTCACTCCACACCAAAAATAAATAAATAAATAAAAGTAAAAGCCCTAACAATCCAATTAAAAAACGGGCAGAGGACCTGAACAGGCATTTCTCCAAAGAGGACACAGGGATGGCAGATGGACGCATGAAAAGATGCTCACTGTCACGAGCCATCAGAAAGATGCAAATCAAAACCTCAATGAGCTCTCACCTCACACCTGTCAGACTGGCCATCATCACTAAATCCGCAATGTTGATGAGGATGTGGAAAAAAGGGAACTCCCGTACGCTGTTGGTGGGACTGCAAATTGGTGCGACCACTGTGGAAAACAGTATGGATGTTCTTCGAAAAATTAAAAATAGAACTATCATATGACCCAGTAATTCCACTTCTGGGTATTTCTCCGAAGAAATCCAAGACACTAATTCGAAAAGATATGCACTCCTATGCTCACTGCAGCGCTATTTACAATAGCCAAGATAGTGAAGCCACCTGAGTGCCCATCAGTAGGCTATTGGATAAAGAGGAGGAGGTACACACATGCGACGGAATATTCAGCCATGAAAAAAAAAAAATAAATCGTAACCATCTGCGACATCATGGATGGGCCCGGAAAGTATCATGCTAAGTGCAATAAGTCAGACAGAGAGAGACAGATGCCATGTGACTTCACTTATATGTGGAATCCAAAAAACCAAAGAAACAAACAAACAGACTCGTAGATCCAGAGCGGCCAGATGGGAGGGGTGTATGGGGCTAAAAGAGCGAAGGGCTAAAGGCGTACAGATTGGCAGTTGTGAAAGTCCTGAGGATGGAAAGCGTGGGGAACATACTCAGTAATATGGAAATAAGTATATATGGTGTCAGGCGGGTACCAGACTAGTCAGCGGGATCACTTCATAAGTTATGTCGATGTCTTACCCCCATGCGTCTGAAGCTAATGGAAAGTAATACCGACTGTCAGTTATTGAAGCATCAAAAAGGGGGCAGAGAGTTGCGGGGAATGAGGAGTTTAAACTTCCAGGTTCAGAGCGGCGGCAGTGTGGGGAGTACGGCCAGGGATCGGTGGCGTCGTGGTGGCATTGTGTGGTGTCACGTGGCTGCTGGACTTGTGGTCGTTTCTCTAGGTGTATGGATGTTGAGTCACAGGGGTGCACCTGGAACTAATGCACTATTGTGCGCTAGCTGTCTTTCAATAACAATATTGAAGATAGATAGATAGATGATAGATGATTGATAGACAAGACAAGACGAGACAAGACAGATGATAGGTAGGTAGATAGGTAAGTAGATAGATGGTTGATTGATTGATTGATTGATTGATAGACAGGCAGACAGACAGACCAACCAACTGACCGACCAACTGACAGACTACAGTTTCCCAGGCTTCCTTCTCCTCCGATGGTCCTGAACACCAGGGCACTTCCTAGCACTTCGCAGACTGGCAGAAGTCCCACTTCATTTCTCCTGCTTCGTCTCTGGGCTCCATTCTGAGCGCCAGTTTGCAAGTGCAGACTTTGTGCTGCACACAGATGTAGTTTTCTTTTCTGCTTAGCGTTCCTGCTATTCTTGCATTAAGGATTCACTGGAAAGAAAGGATTCACTTCAACGTATTTTTCTTCTCTTTGAAACTTTGGCTTCTTAGCCTCTGGATGCCTTGGTTCACCTCTGATGCCTCCAAACAGATATTCTTTCTGTCTTTTATCCAGATTTTGTTTTTAGTTGTTCCCACTAGGAGAGTTAGTCTCATCCAAGCCATTTGTCACAGAAGAAAGCAGAAACTCGGTCTCATTTTTTATGGCCTTATCGGGGATGATGAGTGGACCAGAAAATTATTCCTCTTGATGTGTTAGCCTCAGTATTAAAAGTCAAAAAGAGGCCAGAGCATAAGGTACTTAGGCATTCTCTAGGCCAAACTCTGGTGTTACCAGCTGCTCCTTCTAACTTACTCTTAACTTCGCAAGCGAATCAGTTCTCCATTAGTGCATAGCAAACCGTCCCCAAACAGTGCCTTAAAGCAACACCATTCATTTGCTCGTGGCTTGGGTTAACCATTCGGGTGAGGCGCGGCTGAGTGCTATTGCTCCATGTGGTGCCAGGCTGGGTTCAGGCATGCGTTTGCAGGAGGGCAGTAGGTTGGCCTAGGGGATGGCTCATGTCCCTGGTGTCCTCATTCATATTTTTGGCAGCGGCACCTTGATTCTCCACTCCGTGTCCTCCAGTGGGAGAGCTCAGGTTTTTTATGAGGTTCTTGAGAAGTCTCTGCTTGCATCATACTTGCCATTTCCCCTTGACCAACACCCAAGAACTCGTTCATGGTCATGTGAGAGGAGACTATGGTAGGGCATGGATAGCAGAAGGCGAGATTCGTTGGGGTCATTAATGTAACAACCCAGCACAGCAAGTGAGATAATATCTCAGTTTAGCTAAAATAAGCACTCACCCCACCCACTATGACAATATTAAAGAAAGTTCTGGTTGTGGGAATCTCACTTTTTCCCAAAAGACATTTTTTGAGTACGTAAATAACTGTATGTTTTATTAGTGTCTGTCTTATTTGAGAATGGGCCGGTTCAGATCACCAGCCCATCACCAGAAAAGAGGTTAGGATATCATGTTTTGAGTAGCATGCAAGAAACATAAAACAGGGTTGATCGTGGGACCTGCAGAACAGACTAGTCTTAAGTCACTATTTTTTAATGCTTTTGCCAATTTAACTCTCAATCCACTAAATAAGGCAGTTACACCTGTTGTAGTTTAATTAACATTTAAATAAAATGTTTAAGTTGATTTTGAAATTCTTGTCCGCCCTTTGAGAAATAAAACATCCCAAAATCTTATCTCCAATTTTTTTATTTTTCAGAAGTAGAAATGGAAAGTGTTATTTTTGGGGAGAATTTTGTGTAACATAAATAGGAACAATAGTTTTAATCCTTAAAGCGAGTTGTTTGTATGGTGACATTAAAGTAATGAATACCCTCATTTTTCTCAGCCCTTGCTGCCATCTCAGTACTGGTACTACATCCTGGAGATGAGTTTTTATTGGTCTCTCTTGTTCAGCCTGGGCTCTGACGTCAAGAGGAAGGTAAGTGTCTCATTGACAAAGCTACTTGATTTGTTTGTTCAAAAAATTTTATCCCCTTCCCAAATCCTAATCTTTAAATTGCATTTCTATGTGTGTTTAGTTCCAGATCGTAGCTTTTTTGGGTTTTATAATACATAGAATAGTGTGAATTATGCTCATGCTTGGGCGGCTTGGTAAGTATTTGTAGTGCAACATTGCAGCATCTTTAATTTAGAAGATAATTGAGTCATTTCCTCAAAGGATAGAATTAAAAACAATCATTTTTAGGAAAATCTTTATAAATATACTTGGGTAGGTTGATGATTCTCTCTTGATTTCTTGTAATGATTCTCTCTTGATTTCCTGCTCTGTCATTTACAAGTGCATCGGGTGCCTTTTCAAAAATCAAATATAGATATTTGTTAGATGTTTGTAAACACATACCATCAGAGACACAAAATTATTAGGAGTCGGGTGAAGAACAGGCTCTGGGGGCAGATTGCTTGGCTTTGAATCTCGAGTTAATTGGTTGAACTCCCTAAACTCGATTTCCTTAGTCCCTGACTCCTCTGCTTGCTGTGAA
Source organism: Cynopterus sphinx (assembly GCA_030015415.1). Classification (NCBI taxonomy): domain Eukaryota; kingdom Metazoa; phylum Chordata; class Mammalia; order Chiroptera; family Pteropodidae; genus Cynopterus; species Cynopterus sphinx. Next base: position 8,168,499 of record CM057395.1, on the reverse strand, counting down.
GATGTAAGCCGGTTAATCCCCATAAAGCACTTCCTGACATACAGTGAGTGCTCGGCAAATCAGGCTAATAGTATTTTCATACTTACTCTTTTACTTCGGCTGCAGGGAAAGTGAAACCGTTAAGTATAAAAAAAAAAAAAAAAAACATTTTTATTGAGATATTCACCTGCCATGCACAGACAGATGTATTTCTGTCTAAGAACGGAGTTACTGGGCTACGTGGTAGTTCTGTGTTTAACCTTTTGGGGACTCGCCAGGCTACTTAAAACACCTTTTCACATTCCTGCTAGCAATGTAGGAGGGTTCCAGTTTCTCCATGTCCTTGCCAGCACTTGCCATTGTCTGTCTTTTTTATTATAGCTATCCTGTTGAGAGTGGTTTCTATTTGCATTTTCCTGATGGCTACTGAGTTTGAGCACATTTCCATGTGCTTATTGGCCATTTGTATGTCTCCTTTGCAGAAAACCTTTGAGTTTTTGCGCTCAGTTGTGGTGACTTCCCTCAGCCTGTCTTTATAAGCATAGTTGTTCCACTTTCAACTGTTATTGCTTTCATATGCAATAGCTTATTTTCATTAAAATAGGCTTTAAAGTAGTTTTGTTATATGTCTTTTTCCTTTTCGGAATTAGGTAGGCAGCAGACAATAAAGGTAAATGTACACAGAAGTGTGCGTGTGTGTGTCTGTGCGTGTGTGTGTGCGTGTCCAGTGTGGGGCAGTGGAAGAGCGGCAGATGTTGGGGCTTAGATGACAACCGTTGAACGCTCTGTCAAAGTTAAGTGACTTCATCAGTGAGGGCAGTTCTTGCCCTAGTTCTCTCACGAGGATTACATCTAGGAATTAAAGTGAAAGCATTTCACTAATTTTAGAACATGCAGCTGTAAGCTATTAGTTTCTTATTCAAGCTGTATTAGTACTAGTGTAGCATTAGCTCTTCCAGCGAGCGGGTAATAGCCGTGTTTGCTTAATGGTTTCCGTTGCCCCCTCACCGCGTAGGATTTTCTAGCTCACGTCATCCACCACCTGGCTGCTATCAGTTTGATGAGCTTCTCCTGGTGTGCTAATTACATTCGCAGTGGAACCCTCGTGATGATTGTGCACGACGTGGCTGACATTTGGCTGGAGGTAAACATTGGCCATCAAAATGCTAATGACGATACCATGTCCTAGGTCTCTGTGATGCCCCACAGGAAGCAGCATGTGGGGGCCCTCTGTCCTGAAGACGGGCACAGTCCACAGCTGTCTCTGGGTCCCCAGATCCTTCAAGCTCAAAGAAAAGAAACCTTTAGATTTTTCATTTCCAACCTTCTTTCTCCATGGTGCTCGAGAGGGGGTAATTTGTGGGATTCCACTTGCGGATGTAGATGCTAGCTCGGGAGGTAAGCAGAGATATTTGAAGATGGAAGAAACTCTAATCTTTTAAAAGGAAAACGTGGACTTAAGGCGCTCTGGGTTTTTAACATTGGACGACACCATACACTGATTTAAGCCAAAGCTGAATTCCCATTGGATGCCTGCACTGCCCTGCCCTGCACTGAAAAGCTTTTTTATTCAAAGGACATTTATTTTCTAAGGACGGAATGTTTTGGAGGAAGGGACATTGCAACAAGAGTCTTCCTAATCCCAAACCACACAAAATACAAGGAACAAAGCAAAATGAGGCTCGTTTCCTCTCCACGTCTCTGTTACATGCTGGCTCTTGCTCACCCTCGGGCACTGGTCCAGTGGCCCTCTCAGCTGCCAGTTGTGCTGCCGTGCCCAGAACCGCATCCCCCGGGCTGGTTAGTTCATCATTTAAACATGCTCATTTACAATGGAGCTGGGGACAGGGTGCTAACCCCGTTCACGTCCAGGATTGCCTCTTGGAGAGCCCATTATTAAATATAGGTCGATGCAGACAAAATTAAATGAAAGGTAGTAGGACTTTGTTCTAGATCAGGGTTCAGCAGACTTTGGGAAAGGACCAGATAATATGTCTAGGTTTGTGCACCACATAGGCTCTCTCGTCACATATTTTGTTTGTTCGTTTGTTTGTTTTTTCTTTTCTTATACCCCTTTAAAAATGTGAAAACCATTCTTAACGCCAGACCGAGGCTGGACTGTAATTTGCCAAACCCTGTTCCAGTTATAACCAGAAGTCGTTTGAAGCCATTTTAAAGCGGCAACTGGCTACTATTAAAATATTATCTGTGCGGAGCATTTTGATTCCTGTATGCAATCGTAATCAGACACGCAAATCCCACTCTGAAGGTCACGATTGTTACGTTTGCTTCAGGGCAGCAAATGGCTCGGCCAAAGAAGGATTGTGCCAGTTTTGCATGTGTCACTGCTCTTCAGTTGTGGCCGTCAGAGGGGCCTGTAATGACCCTCTTCTCTGCTCACATCACAGTAACCCAGCCTGAAAGTTAAGGCCACATTGGCCGGGACTTAAAGATTTTATGCTACTCTGTTACTTCCGAACCTCCCGTTCAACTGCCTTCGGTGTGTGACCGCTGTGAAAACGGCTTTGTGGTGCGGTTTAAAGGGAGTCAGATGCTGGAACTGGAAATAAGAAGCCAAACTGTCTCCACCCTCCCCCACCCTGTCATCGATAGGACACAACTCATTAGCTGACTGAGCAAATCGCTTCATGCTTTGTTTTCTATTCTCAGCTGTAACCTGAGAAGCCATATCTAACCCTTGGGCATATTGGGGAAGCTTAGCTCATTACTGTTAGAAAATGTTCTGAGGGCCTTGGGTAAAAAACAAAACAAAACAGAACAAAACAAAACAAAAGAAAAATGAAATGTGGAGCTCAGGTCCCTTTGTGGGTGAACGATGAGAACAGCTTCGTATTGTCAATGGTCATGAATCACTCGTAATGACCAGTCACAATCAAAATTGGGGGTTCAGTGAACAAGGCCAATTCCTCCCATCAACCAGCGATGGAGGCAACACTAAGTGGGGGCCAGTTTTTGACACTCTCCAGGGTGCCTGTCCCACCGCATCCTCGAATCGTTTGCTCCAGGGTGTGTCCTCTCAGTCAAGTTCTGATAGAACCCGACACGTGGTGCAACTGGCTTCCCTGTTTAGACCTCCCTAGAGATGGAGACTGTTAACCTCTCACAGTCCTCGAGACAGTTGGCAGGTCATTTCTTAGCTCTTTATTGGCAAGGAAAAACAGCCTCAGTGTCTGCCATTCACATTCATAAGCCACCTTTTGCCTCCTTTGCACATCTTCCCGACCCTAATTTTCCACATGTTCAAGTTTAGATCCAAGGCCCAGCACTTGAACAGTGTCCTGACCGATGCTTAGCAGAGGAGAGGGTTACAGTCTGAGGTTCATCTTTGCATGGTTGGGACAGGCCATACATGTTTTGCCCAGAGGAGTAGTGCTCCTTGGCCCTCACAAGTAGGCCCTTGTCAGGGCTATGTGCATCTCTGGCTACCCGCCTGGCCTGGCCACTAGCCCTCAGACAGCTCCCCCTCCATTCCAGGCATTCTGAATGCCTGGCCTTTCTCCCCTCGCTCATCTCCCACCCATGTGGTCCCCTCACCTCCTAGCTCACAGTCGAGACTCTTCTCTCTGGGGGCCTCTAGCAACCCCGTAGTCTGATTGTGTCCTTATCCCATGACAAGTATGCAAAAGGCCATGCAGACCCTTCCTGCGGTATAAATATGCTGCCTCTCGTCCTGGCAGGGCCTTGAGCTTCCGGGGCGACTTCAGCTCTGAGAGCGTCTGGTCTCAGCCGTGCTCCCTAGGGATGAGCTATGCTCAGCCACTCGCACCCCCAACTCCAGACACTTCCCATTCAGCTTGGGCTCCACCGGATAATGCAAGACAGAACCCTCAGTAACCTTCTAAGTCCACATCAAAACGCCTTTCTGTAACTCTTGTTCTCCAACCTGATAATATGAGCAGTGTAGGCCAGCTTAAAGTAAGTAGAGAAAATCAGGTGATGTCAACGAGGACGAGGCCCCAAGAGTTGCCTCTGGACTCTGCCCCTTCTGTCACCTGCCCTGACTACAGCACCCCAGCACCCCCTGGGGCTTCTTCACGCATGCCCCAGCCTTCCGTCAACCCGGCTCTCCTCCTGGTCCCATGGAAAAATCAAATCGAAGCCCAAATCAAAAGCATGCTCAAATTAACTATGCTAATTTGTAGCACTGGTGAGACAGGAGTAATATCATTTCAACACACCTTTTCTTAACGTTGGGTTATGGAAGTTTTCAAACATGTGACAAGAGAAAGAGACGAGTGTAATGGACCCAAGGGACCTGTCATCGAGCTCTGACAATTACCAAAATTGCCAATCTTGTTTCATGTATTTGCCCATTCACACTCCACCCCCACCCAGATTATTTTGGTGCAAATCCCAGATATCATGTCATCGATAAATATGTCATTTAAAGGTTTTATACTAATATCACTTAATCTGAATACAATTTTTTTCCTTTGTTTTTAGTCTGCTAAGATGTTTTCTTATGCTGGATGGAAGCAAACCTGTAACACCCTGTTTTTCATCTTTTCTGCCATATTTTTCGTCAGCCGCCTCATCATTTTTCCCTTTTGGTGAGTAGAGAAGATGCTGGGCCATGCCTTTTGGTCACCGTGCTGAGGTGGCCTTGATCCATGGTTGAAGCCCAATCGTTGCCCTTTCTTATGTTGATCTCCAGTTGTCTGTGCCAAGTTCAGTTGGAGAAAAGGTTGTACAGGGGCCTTTTTTATATACAAGTAGCCCAATTCCTTCCAGTGTGGAAAAGGGAGATGGGGAATGTGTAACCCAACGGGTAAGCCGTGACTCTTACTCTGCGTCTCATTTCGTGAATAGGGATCTTTCCTTGCGAGTAGTTAGTCCAGTGGAATGCCATTGGCCAATTATCAGCTCTTTAAAAGAGAGGCATGTTCCACGTCAAAGTTACAGTGGTCATAACCACCATTAACCGCATGCCGGACGCGGGCGGAGGCCCTTCACATTCTCGGCACCGGTCTACACAGCAAGACATAAAGCAGGTGTTATCACTCCCCAGTCACAGATGGGGAAACGCTTCTCCTTTTGTTTTCCACGATCACTGTCTCTGACAGCGGCTTGGATGCCCTTTTAGTACCGATTGGCTCTTGATCCGTCTGTTGATTCTGTTTAGCTCAGGGCTGACAACGCAGAACCCGTATCGTGTCTCCCTGGACATTATTTCTTCAGCAAACATAATCTTCCATGTGTTGATTGACAGAAAAAATGCGAGGAAGCTCTTTAATGCTTTGAAAGAAACGGTTTATATAACTAGCCATAGTTTGGGGCTAGTCTAGGCGTTTCAGATCCTCTCAATTGAAAAACTGGTGCTACCGACGAGCCTAGCTCCAGGGGAAAGAGATGGAGACCCAAGTTCAAGGCCAGATTCCTGGAGGATGACAGCACCCTTGACGAGCACCCAGGGAAGTCTCATCGGAGAGGTGAAAGGGTGCTGCCCTCCCTATGGAGACCAGCTGCATTCTTTAAACCAGGACTGGGCATCTTGATGTGACATTTGCTGGAGAGGAGAAGCAGAGTGCTGTGGCTAAGGCCACGGAAACAAGAATTCAAGTTCTGGCTCCATGCTTACTGCCTGTGTGACCTTGGACTGATCACATCATTTCTCTGTGCCTCAGTTTTCTCATCTGTCAAACAGACATTAGGGGTGTCCCGAGGCTTGCCTGAAGTGACACAATAAAACAGCTTAGAACAGTGTGACACAGTAGGACTGAGTGCATGCCAGCTGTAGTTACTAACATTATTGAGTCTCCTCGAATTTGGAGTTTAATCTGGAGTCACATCTGAGAGACGTTTAAGATACTCTTCTTGGTTGGGGAATCACGTTACCATCACTTTCGCTTTGGCTGAGCAAATATATCTGTGAAATCAGAATATTGATTGATGGTAATTAACGATAGGGTAAGTATTGACTTGCAGATAACAGTTGAGTTTTGGCTTTTCAGCGTGACTTTCAGGGTGCCCTAAATCCAGCGTTTGCCCATCCAGAAGGTCCACATGTCCTAGTAACCTGTAGCTGCAAAGCAAACCATCCGAAAACTTAGTGGCTTCTGACTGTAGTGAGCAAACCTTTTCTGTAAAGGACCAAAGGATAATGATTTTAGGCTTTGAGGGCCACATACAGTCCCTGTTGAGTATTTTTCTGTTTTGTTTCTTTCACGGTCCCCTAAAAGTGTGCCAAACCCAGCTGAGCTCACAGGCTGTAGCAAAACAGGCAGCAGGCCAGATTTTACTCTCAGGCCATGGTTTTCAGCCCTAACTCTTAAAACTGCAACACTTATTGATTATTATTGTCTCTCATGGTTCTGGGAGTTGACTGGCCTCAACTAAGTGGTTTTCATTTATGTGGTTGCAGTCGGATGGGTAGTCAGCTGGAATTTGCTCACATGGTTGAGGGAGCCATGCAGAATCAGCTGCTCGGCGGGGACCTCAGCTGGACCAGTAAGCTGGGACACCTGCCTGTGGCCCCTCCATTGGCCTGAATGCCTCATAGCACGGCAGCCGGTTTTGGTCGGTGAGCAGCTCGAGAAAGAGCTAGGCAAATGCTTTCTCCTCTTTTAAGACATAGCTTCAGAAGTCACACCACGTCACTTCCAATCCCATTTTCTTCCTTGGATCCAGGTGTCGAAGGACAGTTCCTATTTAAGGGAAGAAAAATTAGATTCCCAGATTTCTTGATGGGAGTAGTTTCCGAGATTTCGTGGACCGATTTGAAAGGCACGTGAACTGGAAGCCGTCAGTCTAGGTAGCTCTCTGCGACGCTTCTAGGCGTGGCTCCTGTGGTTGACCTTTGATTTAGCGGTGAAGGACACTGACCTCAGACTTTGCCGTAATTTCTCAAAGTCAACAAGCAAGCGTACCCTTGCCCAGTAAAGATCTGCACGTCACATTGGGGTTGAGGGACTGTTGGGGTGCTGTGCTACTAACCCACACATCCTCAACTCAGAAATCCTAGATTTAAGGACTTAGTTTCTTGCCAGTATTTCTGGATTTCAAGGAGAATGAGTTACATGCATTTGGCTCTTTCTTGATCTTGATACTTCACCGAATTCAGAGGGCAGCCAATGCCACTGTTTGCTATTTTCAGTATTAACAGACTTGCCTGTACAGCATTTTCTTGCTGATAAAAGTCGTCCTATCCTCATGCTGACTAAAGCACATGTTTGGAAGGCTGAGCTAGTGGAAGTTTGGGAGATGGGTCTTCGTGGTCTTTGAAAGAATCGGTTGCAGTGATGCAGTGGGATGCTCCGGCTTAAATAGTCTTCCCGTGGGCTTGAACGTGTCATGTCATCATCTGATGGTGCCAAAGGAAAAAAAGTCGGTTCCTTGTGGTGAGCCTGGCCCCAGCCATCGATCTTAATCTCACCATTCTGCAGACTCATTTTCCAAGGGTATTTTATCGGTCCGGATTTGTTGTGAATTTATTATGGACCTAACGGCGTGCAAATGATGATAGACTTGTTTCAGGATCCAGATGTTCAGAGGCGCTGTGGGAGGCGGTTTGTAATCCCGTTGCTCTGTTCTTCCCAACTGCTGCTGTTGTACGTTTTGGTGGGAGGGAAAGGGCTGAGTCGGGGAGAAAGCTGACCCATCTAAAATTTGCCTGGAAAAGTTGAGAAAAAAAATCTATGTGAGTTTGTTTCTGTTTTGTTTGGTTTGGTTTTGTTCTTTAGATTCCACGTGTGTGTGAAATCACATGGCCTTTGTCTTTCTCTGTCCAACTCACTCCACTCAGCACGATGCCGTCTAGGTCCATCCGTGCTGTTGCAGGTGGCAAGAGTTTATCTAAAAAATTTCTCACGGCTGAGTGCTTTCCGTTGTACCTCGTCGTCTTTATCCGTTCATCCACTGACGGACACCCAGGCTGCCTCCATATCTCGACTGTTGTAAATGCTGCTGCAGCAAACGTATGGATGGATGCACTGTCCCTCTGAAGTAGTGCTTTGGGTTTCTTTGGATAAACACCCAGAAGTGCGATTTCTGGGTTCTTCTTTTCTCTTCTTATGCTCTGCTTTACAGTCTATTTTGTCTGGTATAGTTATTGCTAGCCTACCTTTTGCGTTTGCTTCTATTCTCATGAAATATCTTCTCCACCCCTTTACTTTCAGTCTGTATGTATCTTTCAACCTTAAGGGAGTCTTTTGTAGGCAGCATATGTAAGGGTCTTGTTTTCTTATCCCTTCAGCCCTCCTATCTTTTGATTGGAGCATGTAATCCATTTACATTTAAAATAAGTCTTGGTACGTAGTTATTGCCATTTTATTATTCACATTTTTTCCTACCCCTTCACCGTCTCCTCCTCCTTTTTCTTCTTTTTCCTCTAACGTTTTCTGTAATACTGGCTTGGTGGTGATGAACATCTTTAGCTTTTTTTTGTCTTAGAAGCTCTTTATCTGTCCTTCGATTCTAAATGAAAGCTTTGCTGGGTAGAGTAATCTTGGTTGCAGGTCCTTGATTTCCATCCACCACTTTGAACATCTGCACTCTCACAGCCCTCCATCTCCATCAGCCACCATCCCCGCTGGTTTCCACAGCCAGAGGTTGTGGGGAACACCTCTTCCCAGCATGGGAACCCCGGCCTGGGGAGCCCAGTGTGGGAACAGGACCCCTCACCCCTCAGGAGGACCTCTGCAGTCAAGACATCCTTCCTGATTCTCAAGCACCGCATGTGGGTGTAGGGCCAGCCATTTCCATGTCGCTGTCTCCCCGCCCGTCTCGAGGTGGTCTCTTATGTATGTCCCCAGTTGTAGGACTTTTGTTCCGCTAGACCTCAGGCAGCTCCCAACGATGGCTCTTCTGAAGCTTAGTTGTAATTTCAATGTGGTCATGAGATGAGGCGAGCACCATGTCCGCCCACTCTGCCATCGTGACTGGAAGTCGTCCTCCTGCTCCTTATGGGGAACTTATTTAGCCAGTTCTCAGCCAGTGTCAACAAGAGTTAATTACATTGATTTTTAAAACCTTTATTCTCAACATTAGGCAGAAATTCCAATGGGCATTGTCCAAATTGCTTTAACGAGTTGCCTGGTTACCCCCATTTGTTTGCATTTTTATTCCAAAGCATTTAAATCTCAGGCTTCTGCTTTTTACACTGTATTCCCTACTGTTGTTTTAAAATAATGAATGCTATGTTTTTAAATTATCGTACGTATCTGTCTACGTATACAGATTCCACCTGAGAATCCTTAGTCTAGAAAATCCTTTACAAGGTCGAGAAGTGACTCTCTGACCCCGGCAGTTTCCCGCCGTAAATGTCAGGAACAGATAGTGGTTTGGTCCAAGCTGATCGAAAGGGAAGGGAAGGAGCACTGTGTTTCACCTGAAGTTGGCAGTGCTGGCTCCTCGCTTCGTTCCTTGAATTCGTCACCTCTGGTACAGTGATGGGTGGGACACGAGTCCTGCCCAGCACAAGTTCATAACGGCAGTCGAAGGGATCTTTGCATCCGCCACCTTATCTGTATATTTGAAGACTATGAATAACATTTTTCTTGGATGTTCCACAAAGGAAAACAAAAAAACATTTCCGACGGTGAATAATATTCAAATGACTTCCTTGCCTCCAAGGGTATACGTGCTTGTGGGAACTTTGCTTTCTCCACCTCTGGTTCCCTGGTTTTCTGGTTTGGGCTGTTGAAGATCCAGCTCCCACTGGTGTAGAAAAATGGTACCCCAGGAAGCCTCATGAATGGGAATTTTGCGGGTGATGAGAACATGTTAATACTGAGAATGGCGATCAGAGAAAGAACAGTTTTAAAGAAAAAATGACAAGACGAAGCTGAAGGCATCCAGCATTACTCTCAGCTTCTGCTTGTAAGAAGGAGACAAGAATGAGGTCATCGCAGACCCTTTCTAGCCTCCTAAGGCCTGGGACCTCAGTGTTGACTGTTAAGTCAGGGGCAGAGCGTGGGTCTCATGGTGCCATGGCTGGCTGCCAGGGCCTACTTGGGACAACGTCGTCTGCACAGCCACCAGAGGAAAAGAGGGACTTGTACCGTGTGTGAGTGGCTCTGCCGTAGCTGGGGCCGCTCCCTGGAGCCACCACTGCAGATGAGTATCTGAGAACCAGACTTTCCAGTTACACACCGTGTGAAAGAGGCAGAGGATGCTGCCACACTGTTTGTCACACTTCTCGTCCAGCAGCATGCCCTCAGAGGAGCACGCCTTCCCTTGCAGCCCACACGCACGGCACTTGTGTTGTCTGTGCATTTGTAAGGGACAGCCACCACCGCCAGTCCCTCTTCTTCAGATCAGAGAGTTGGAGGATGAGGGACCTTATGTGTAATTTAATCCCTATTCATTTATTAATTCAGAAAGAATTGCAAGGTTACTGGATAATTTCAAGTATGTTACAGAGAACTCTTCTTATATGGGCCCTTTACCCAGATTTCCAGTCAGAACTTTGCTTTAGCATTTTTTTCTCTCTCAACACACACACACACACACACACACACACACGCACACACACATGCGCACACACATGCACACACATGCACACATGTGCACACATGTATGTATATAAATACTTTTCAAAACCATTTGAAAGTTGAGAATAGCATGTCCTTTTAGTCCTAAATACGTCTGTGTGTCTTTACTAAGGACAGAGACATTCTTTTAGAGAATCGCAGTATAGTTCTCAGCTTCAGTTTTGTCATTGGTCCAGTCATGTTTTTACTGCTTTTCCCCCTCACTCCCCGGTCTGACCAGGATCACATATTGCATTCATTTGTCCTTCACCTGGATCAGGTCCTTACTCCTCCCTTCGCGCTCATGTCATCAGCATTGCGGAAGCATTTAGAGCCCCTGTTTATTTTCTGGGTGAGGAGTTAAGATACTTTCAGCATCACACAGCTAGTTACGAAAGGACCAAGACTAGAAACAGGACGTTTGACACGCAGAACAGATACGTTTCAAGTTAAATTGCTGATATGAAATTTTAAGAGCAGGTATCATTTGCCCTCCATGAATATTTCTTGTGATCTCTTCAACCACAAGGTCACTTTAAAATATAAGACATCTCTGAAATGCCAAGTGGGCAGTTCGTCACCTGTGGAACCAGTATTTGTTATCCAGAAAAGGCTTAACACTCACACCGATAATTAGCAAGGATAAAAGACCTTTAACTTTGAGTTTTCATTAGGAAAACAGCTTTTTGGTGGCTGCTTTTTCTGGGCCAGCAAAACCAAGTACTATTTATACCAGGGAAGTGATAGTTTTCAAACCATCTAAACGCAAATGATTGAAAGAGTAAAGATGAGAAATGAAACCAGAAACCAGGAAAAGGCCGACCAAGCCTCACATCCCCCTCTCCCAAACTAGAGTGTGTCCATCCGATGGGTTAAGGGCCACTGGAGGTAGGAGGCCAGGAACCCAGCGGTGCCTTGGCCTCTGTGAGAAGGGACGTTCTGGGGAGCCAGCAAGGCAAATGTCCAAGGGTTGGTGTGTTCATGCATGTGCCTGCACACACGACACGCGCGGCTTGGGGACCAAACTGAGTGGGACAGATGTGCTTCTTTTTTCCTCCTCATTCCCGTTGAAGGAGGTGAAGAGGTGAGGATGCTGAGACTCATAGGAAGGCTGGACTGAAAATGTAACAGCCGCCCCCGCACCCCAGGGCGAGAGGTTGCTGCCCCCTTCCGGGCTCCTCTCCACTGCTTGGGCCTCGGGTCCCCTCTGTCCTCCTGCAGAGGATGCGCAGGCAGCACAGGGTTCCTGATCCTTCTGAGCGTGTCTGCCTCTCTAGGTGCATCGTCCTCCTCCATCCAAAGCAGAAAATCCAGCCGGCTCGGCAGCCCTCTCCTGGGTATTGCTCTAATCGCATTGTTAATGCAGCCTCTCAGCAGTCGGAAGGGGGTGGTGGTGAGATAGCAGGTGTCATCACAGCAGTGGTAACAGTACTGCGGCGGTCGCCCCTTATCTGTGGGGGACACGTTTCAGGACCCCCAGTGGATGCCTAAAGCCGCGGAGAGTCCCAAACCCTTAAACACTGTGCTTTCCCTATACTTAGACACCTGTGATAACGTTTCATTATAAATCAGGCTGAGTCAAAAGGGGAGGCACATTCTAGGCTAAGCACAGAGTAAGGCACACAGATGCCCAAGGACCCAGCAAATCCGAATGGCAAGTTGGCCTTACGTGTAGTGCTTCCTTTGACTCTTGAACAAAACGGGTTTGAGCTATGTGGATCACCTTATATGCACATTTTTTTTCAGTAAGTACTCTAAATGTATTTCCTCTTCCTTATGATTTTTTAAATAATATCTTCTCTAGTTAGCTTTATTGTAAGAATACTATATATAATTCATATAACATACAAAATATACATTGAGTGTTTCTGTTATCAGTGAGACTTCTGGTCGACAGAAGGCTGTTCGTAGTTAAGGTTTTGGGGAGTCGAAAGGTGTATACAGATTTTCAACTGCGTGGAGCTGAGAAAGGCCTTTTAAAGTACAAAAACCTAGCTATAAAGGAAATAATGGATAAATTTGGTTGTAAAAACATTTTTAAACTGATTTTTCAAAAAAAATCATGAATAAGTTTGAAGGAATCTATGTATGAGAGTTAACATGATTAAAAAGAGTGTTGTTGTCCTTAATATGTAAAGAATGCTTATGAGTCAACAGAAATAGTAGACACCTCAATAGAAAAAAGGATAGATGGCATGAAAAATAGTTGACAAAAGTTTTAGAAAAATATTTGCATGAGGAAAATGGATGAATGGTCATTAACTTTGTCATATAGAGTTCAGAGTTCATATAATTTTTGAATAGATGAAGATCTCAAGCTGATAATTCATTCACAAAAGAGGAATTAAACCTGTTGGCATAGGGAACCATCAGCATTACAAATAATGCCATTTTTGGTTGTTTTTTTTTTTTTGCAAATTAACACAATTTTTAAACCCACTTGATCCTGGTTGGAGCTCATTCTATGAAGCTCTTCTTTGTGAATTTCTGATAAATTGTTATCATTTTAGAAAATAATTTGGCAAAGTCTTAATAGCTTTTAACATATACCTCGAAACAGTAATTTTTCACTGCGGAATATACACTTCTAAAGAAATAACCTTCAGCTTGGGAAAGGCTGCGTACACCAGGTTGTTCAAACAATGTAAAATGTTTTTGATTCACAGCTAAATGGAATGGAACAAAAACACATCCACCCCAATTATACGCCCTTAAGAAATGAAAACTTATAATCACACAGAAACCAGGACATGAACACTTACAGCACTTCTAGTCATAATTGTGCAAAACTGGAGACAACACAGATGCTCTTTAATAGGTGACTAGAGTAAGCTGCGGTACATCCAGACAATGAAGGGACACTGAGGGATCGTGCTGTCGACACCCACAGTGGCGCGGGCGAATCTCGCGGGCACTGTGTTGAGTGAAGGAAGGCAGCCCCGAAGCTGTCAAACGGTGCGATTCCATGCATGCGGCCCACTTGAAAAGACAAAATGAAAGAGACAGAGGACAGATGAGTGGCTGCCCGGTGTCAGGCATGGGGGAGGGTGTGACCGGGTGGGGACAGTCCGGGGTTTTTGGTGGTGGCGGTGCTCACACAGATCGAAGCACGTAGTGTATATAATTCATAGAAATGAACACCAAGAAGTGATCAGCTTTACTCTGTGTTAATTGAAAAATGAACTACACATAGGAAAAAGCTGGAAGACAATACACAAAAATAGCAATGTTAGTTGTTGAATTGGTGGTATTGTGGGCAGCCTCTTTATTTTCCCAACTTCCTATGGATAAATTATTTCCATGATTGGAAGAAAATACGAGCAGACCCACCCAGGAGCTCTGAGATCACAGTAGTGGACGAAGTGTGGGGAGACAGCTGCTGGCGCTGTGCATCCTGGGACACGGGCAGCTCCGGCTGTGTCCGGGAGTCTGTTTATGAAATTAATAAAGCATGCAGTTCCCTTTAGAAAGCAAAAGTGGAAGCAAAAAATAGAGTTTTCATTTTTTGAAAAGCCTCTTTTATCTGGATAATTTACTCTTGTAGAATTCCCCATGTGCTTTTGATGGCAAATTAGTGGGATCACATCATAAGGCAACAATAGCCCCGTGTAAACATCATCATCTCATTTGCTCTGCGGAGCTGGGAAGGTGAGTAGGGTTAGCATACAGTCTTCTGTGTGCAAGGAAGAAGCCGAGATGTCGGCAGGAACACGGAGCGCAGGCTGTGTGGCTATAAAAATTCCATCTGCTTTAACTTTTCTCCCGGGAGGCAGACTGTGCTTCTCTGTGGCTGGCCAAAAATGATAGAAAAGGTAATATCATCATTATCGTTGTCTCTCGAGAATCTCCTGGACACCATGAGAAATGGAAGAAATGCTGCCTTGGGAGAAAAAGTGTTGGTGTTCTCACTGGAAATTTGCAAGTACGTGGACGGTAATGAAATGCTCTCATCTGCTTGGTTCCCCAGGATTTTGTACTGCACGCTGATCCTGCCTCTGCACTACCTCGAGCCTTTCTTTTCGTACATCTTCCTCAACCTGCAGCTCATGATCCTGCAAGTCCTTCATCTGTACTGGGGTTACTTCATCCTGAAGATGCTCAAAAGATGTATATTCATGAAGGTAAGGGCAGTCCGAGTCGTCTTGTTCTCAGCGGGTAGACTTCAGTGCTGGATGGATGGTGAGGCCCGGATACCGGAACATGGTAGTTAGTTTAGTTAACCAGAATCCCTTTTTTTTTTTCCTTCTTGCTCCAATCATTATTGATACAAATTTCTACAAAATATAGCTAGCTTTTTCATTGAGTAGGTCTTTAGGGTGCTTCTAAGAAATTGCTTTTGTCGGACAAGGACACGTTATTGAAAACTTTCCACCTAAAACTTTCTTGTTGCTTGTTAAAGAGCCCTCATGTCTAATGAGTCTAAATTCACTCTAGTTTGGGACAAGCTGTATGGGGATACCCAAGTAATCTTTCCCAGCCCTGTGCTCCAGTTTCCTGAGCATCTAAGTCAACCATACACTCTCCCCACAAGCTTTCTCGGGCTCTCTGAAATATTGCCCATCATTGGGCTGTACGTTTTTTTCCAAAAACATCTTATTCCCTAAATAACAACAAATTGATAATACGTTTTCGACCATAGATGGTGTTTATGTTTGTTTTGAAGCCAGTTCTGAATTTTAACTTCAGAACAAAGGAGAGGAGGGCTTCAGAAACGAGTAAGAGGCAACCACTGCCTTTGGGGAAAAAGCCCAGTCATCTAGTGCGGGAATACTTACGTACTAGCAACGACCTTTATGTTCAGAGGGTCCCGTGCTAGAGAGAAACCCCAGGGACTTGCTGTGGAAGAGAAAAAAGAAATGGACTCAAGGGCACCGGGTAAAGTGTCACTGACTGGGCAGAATATGACTGGAGCCTCGAAGGCAAGTTAAAAAACATCAGATCACAGCTTCTTCTTTGTCTAGAAGTCAGACATCTAAGGGGTCACAAGTAAGGATCTTTCAAGGTGAAAGTTACAACGGCTCAGTTTCGGGGTTGCCATCCACTTCCAACACAGCCTTGTCTCGTAGTCAGGATGAGTGCCTCGGGTGTCACGGATTTGTTGGGTGAGCTCATTTTTGATCGAATCTCTGATTAATTCGTTTTCCTACTGTAGTAAATGTGTCTCGGTGATCGTTGAAGAGCTGACAAGTGACATAGACATTGCTTCTCGGTGTAGAGAGAGGGGCAGGCGAGGGGGCTGCATCTGGATTAATCTCTAACCGAATCCTGAAAGTTTTTTTTGTTTTTAACTAAATTAATTCCTGGCTTGAGCTCGTTTCTCTGAGAGCAGACTCTCTTCATTAGGATTGGAGAGCCAAGAAAAAGTTCCGCTGAGTGCCTCTAGTTCATTAATATTCTGGACAGTTTTCCTACGGTCTCCGCGCAAGTTAGTTTATCTCTAAGTGACTGATAAAGTCAGAGTAACTGAGGGAAAGGTAAGAATGTGACCAGTCGGTCAACTGTACATGCAAGGGCCGGAGGAAAGGGAGGACGCTGAACCGAACCTGTCCTAATTGGGTCAAGCCTTTCCTTGGGTTGCTGTCCCTAAGCAGACGTGGTTTCTGGTTAACTGGGGAGTGACAGTCATTACAGGCCTGGAAGGGACCAGGCCGAACAAGGCTTGGAAGCCAGATTCGCTCTCGTTTGGTTCCATCCTGGCTTTCACGTGTCTGACCTCTGGTGGGTCGTATGGGCCTAATTAAACACCCCGTGGGTCAGAGAGCTGCGGACAGGAATCGCTGTACTTCAGAGAAGCTGTTTTCAATTGCGATTTGACGGCGGCAGCGGAGGCCCCCGCAGCCCGAACCATCGCAGGAGTATGACTTCAGCTGGCGCGCTTGTGCGCTCTGTTCTCCACAGCAGTGGCAAAACTGGCTGAGAAATCAGCTTTTTCCTCCAAAGCCATAAAGCTGCCTTTCAAGGGATGCTATTTCGAGGCCTCGCTGCTTTGCAAAAGGGAGGAGGGGAGAGAGGCAGGACTGGAAATTAGAGGAACAACTAGCAAGTCAGTTTTCAGCTCTGTTTAGTAAACAGTTAGCATTTAACACACCCCTCCATGACTGGTGCTAAGGTGACTAATCCTTGGATATTTAGTAAATAGAATTGTGGAGGTTGGTAGGCCTCCAGAAGTTTCTTTTGAATCTTATGCAGAGATTGAGAATTTGTCCTTTCGTTTTTTTCTGTCTGATAGGCTTTTAATAAGTAATTTTGAATATGTGAATCGTTTTGGGTAGAAAGTTACAAGAGTTTATTGACTTTTTATGGTCTCCATGAGTTTGCATAGTAAACTGAAAAGACAGAAATGATTGTATTTCTTAAAAATAGTAATTTTTGAAATAGTCACATTAATTTTCCTAGGCGATAGGGTCATTGCAGGCATATGATAAATGAGGACCTTCCACCATTTGCTCCCATCGTCAAACACCTCAGAACAATAATATCACTCTGCTCCCAGGACGCTGACACAGATACATACAGCGGGGCTAGGAGGCAGCTTGCTGCTGAGAACAAGACTTGGCCCTGAAAATTAACTGGTTTCTATAAAATGGGCGATTTGGTGATGAACCGCCAGCCCACGCATGACATCATGGTGCATGACGTCATACGCTCATCTCGTCATTCTCTTTGCAAACACGGGAACCGCTTTCAGAGGAAATTGGAAGGAGCACAGCAGGCCTTCGTTTAATACCACCGAGGAGGACTCGATTATTCTTCGGCTTCTATTTTCTCCTCTCTGAGTGTCGTGCTGGGTGCTGGCCGGCTCCGGCGTGTCTCTGTGACATCGCAGGCTGGGACGCAGCCAGGACGAGGCGGGAGGAGCTGCGACGGGCAGCCCTTCGAGTCGGGATGGAGAAACCGGCCGCCTGGCAACCTGCCCCAGCCATCTGCTCCCGACAGGCAGCGTCTCCGACGGTCACAGAACGACCCGTGACTCACACTGAGCTGTTTAGGTTAGAGAAAGAAGGTGTCTAACAGACACGGGGAAACTGAGGCCTCCAGCGCGTGCATGCGGGAATTCCAGGGCAAAGCCGGGTCTGCAACCCAAGTCTCTTGACTTGAGATACTTCTCCTTTTTCCAGTTATTCTTTATTTGAATCATTGTTCTCTATTTGAAATAACCGGAAAATTAATGTAAAATGCTTGCATGAAGAAAAAAAATCGTGACCACATAAACAAATTGAGTAATCAAGGTCGTACATTCAGAGGCAGCACAAATCTTTTCTTTTGGGACTTGTTAAAAGCCTAAGAAAAACGTTTTGTGATTATTTCTTTCATCCCAAAGACCTCCTAGTAGAGCAGTTAGGGTAACAGCGAAGGGCAGAGGCGCCTGACCCAAACTCGGTCACTTCAGTCAGGCCTTGCCTCGTCGTTGCCCCAAGCGGCTTGGCCCTGCCTGGAAGCTTCCGTCCGGTGTCAGCGTGAACTCAGAAGCCTCGGTCTTGTCGTCCAAGAGGATGGGATTGGTCACTGTCGCTCCTCGGGCCGGGTCAGGACCACTGACCCCGTCTCCAGAGCACACACCTGACAGGCCTGGCCATGGTGTCATGGGGTAAGGCCAGAGCCTGCCCCGCGGAGAAACTAAATGGGTGATGACTTGTGTCACGATCTGGTAGAAGTCTCTAAGTCTACCGCAAACTCTCCTTCACCCACCCCTCTGGGTGCACGGCAGCCACCTTCAGGCCAAGACGGCAGCAGAGAGGGGACAGTCATGTGCCTCCCACAGCTGGGGGTCAGAGCCGTCGTCCGCAGGGGCTCTGGGCTGTCCCCTGCGTCCATGTGGCCTCCCACCTCTGCCCGCCCTGCCCTGACCCTAAAGCCAGTCCCTGCGACGAGGACAGCAGTTCCCTGTCCTTTCCATTCAAGGGAGCTTTCAGTTTGTGCACCAGGGAGGGAGATACTCTCCTAGGAGTAACTGCACTCGTGTGTGCGTGTCTCTCTCTCTCACAAGTGACCTCTACGATGCGTCCATTATGGAGAGCGGCACAGGGCAGCTCAGAGCCACCCCCAGATGCCAGCCATCGTGCCGCCCACACCCATGCTCCATCCCCGCAGAGCATTTGCCTGCATCCAGCCATGCCCCCGCCTTGTCACCTACCCGATCCCACTCCAGCTTCACAGTATCTGGATTCTCCTCTCTAGTTATGGTCCAGCTCCAAGGTCAGGCGGGTCTGATGTCTCTCTCTGTGAAAACTCTGCCTCTGTCTGTCCACCGCTGAGTTTTGTTATCGAGTCGCCGCCTGCCACGTTGGACTGTTAATTCGTAGTGACCTTGACATCGGTTACAGTGTCTGAGTCTTTCTCAGACGTCTGGGGACTGTCTGGCAACGGGGGCAGTTTCTGTTGGGAGGTAGTCCTTCTTGTGAGACTGCATTTTGCTTGATCTGACCATTTTGAACCCTTTGTTTAAGAATGGGGAACAGGATGACAGGTGCTCCAACGTGTCTGAGCATCTTTTGTCTAAAAGGCCGATGAGAGGAATTCGGGAGTGTCCGAACATAAGCCGGCTCGTGAAAAACGTCATCGTTATTTTGCCTTGTGGATATTTTGATCGGGGGAGGATGGCGATCATATTTAAGGCTCGTTCAGAATAAGGTGAGGCGCTCGCGGCCAGAAGATTGCCCAGGATCCTCTCTCTTATTTCGGGCCAACTTGTTATCCACGAGCTCTGTGGCTACAGCTGACTACAGTGACCTGTGGAGCCTTAAAAGGAAAACGCTCGCAAGGCCAGGCCAAGTTCAGACCGGCCAGTCAGCACCGATGGGGTCAGCACCAGACCTCGGCACTTTTGACAGTTTTCCTCCAACTTAAGTGACCCTCACACGAGTCCTCACCACCGGCGCACAAGCAGCCATGGATGTCCCTCGTTTACAGGGTCTGCTTTCCGAAAGCAGAGGTGGCCGCAGTCCCCATAGTTGTAGAGGTGCCTAGAGTGACCTCGACCCATGCGCCCAACTTGCAAATTTCAACAAGATTTTCATGTTACGCAGAGGCTCTGAAAAACCTTTATTAGTGACAATGCAGACTTGACACAAGCCCCCGGAGAGTCTGTAGAAAAGCTGGATTCTTGAAATAGCACATTTCTCCGGGGAATCAAAGCCACGACCCGTTTTCCAAGAGGGCTTACCAGCAATTCCTGAGCAGCTGTCTGTCATAGGAAGTGAGGGAGGCACGCGGTGACTTCACATCGCCTTTTTGGACTGCAGAGACCCATGGCAGAGCGACGGAGGAAATCGAAATCGTTTTGAGTCAGGGAATTTTCAAACTCGAAAGACCCCGAGGCAGCTCTCTGCTTCAGTGACGTAGGGGCAGCTGGTGGCCCAGCGAGCGGCCTCGGCGTCACCCAGAGCTGCTCAGAAATGAAGCATCTCAGGCCCAGCCAGAGCCCCCCGAATGCGGGTCTGCATTTTACCAAGCGCCCTCAGGGCCTCGTGCGCACGTGACAGTTTGAGGAGCACTGTCCTCGGGACTTCAGATTCCACGTAACCGACAGGAAATTTCCGTGTGCGGCAGCCGGGTTTCCGAGACTCCAATTTCAATTTAATGCCACCCCTTGGAGGAGAAAAAGAGGAAAAACCCAATTGTGACCTTGTCAACGAGGTCGCGAGCACTAAGTTACTGAAAAGGAATGTGTTCTGATGGCAGCTCAGAGGATCGAGCTCCATGACCGAATACACTCCTTTTCCCCGTAAGTTACAGCTAAAAGTCTGCTTGCGGGACAGCGTAAGATGCTTATTGTGCTGTTCTGTGTTTCGTCGCCAGCTGTGGGCTTAGACGCGGAGCCACTCACGCAGCAGTGGGACGTTATGAGTCACTCGTGACCTCCTGGGCTCTTGACATGACTGTGGAGCCACAGATCTCCAGGAGGTCCGTGACGGCATTCAGAAAGCACGGCTGGCTCCGCAGTCTGGCTGGCACTGCAGCGGCACACGTCGGTCCCCGAGCTGTGTGCCAGTGCCATGGCAGAGCCCGCGTTTACTTCCCACGAACCTCCTATTTTATTAGCATTAGTATGTTTGTTTGTTTGTTTGCTTTTTGTCATCGTCAAGAGTTTATTCTGTTTGGTAAACCTTGTGGCACTTTTTCTGGAGCATAGACCAAGGCCAAATCGTGGTTAATCGGCAAATCGTGGTTAATTGATAACGGCATATATATTCTGAAATCTTAAAATATAAGGGAAAAAATGGCACGGAAATTCAAGCGGAGGCGTAGGCTTCAGGGTTGTTCAACTTTAAATCGATGGCACTCACCTTTCCTTTCGGCGGAGATGCACGTGGCCGTCTTGTATTGACTGAGCGACCTTGGGTGTGCGACGCCCACGCTCCAAGCGGGGCGGTGGCTGCGGATAGGAGATTGTCCTGTAAGATGAACAAGACGGCACGGGCTCTTGATGTTGTGTCGTGTGAAGATCGATGGAAGGAAATGGGAACATTCAGCCTGGAGAGGAGCTAACGGTCTTTAAATGTTTGAACACATAGACCAACACTGGTGGGACGAGCAGACGCTTTTTGGACCATCACCGTAACCACGGAAAAAATGCAGAAGGAGTGGCAGGTCTTTTTCTTGGGTTTGCGAAAGGGCGGAGCATACCGACTAGAAACTGAGTTAGATGAGTTTGAAAGCCCGTCGCAGGCTTCTGGGCGCTGTTCTTTTAGTACGTAACAACCCCCTGCATCTCAAACCGGGCTTCGGGCATCTCCCTCCTGGACTGCGACCACAGCCTCCTGAGTGCTCCACCTGCCACCAGTCTGGACACGCGGGGGCCGGGGGCACTGCTATATGACCACCAGCTCCCCCATCAGACCAGACGTTTTCTGAGGACTGACACCTTGTCTGTTTTGGTCACCCTCATGTTCCCCGTGCCCTGAGCAGTGCTACACAGTGGCTTCCAGCTGGACTTAGAAGTAAATTTCAGCTTCTGACCTTGACTGCGAAATCCGTGATCTGGCTCAGGCGTGGGCCTCGACCCCACCTTGACACATGCTCCATGTTTCCCACTGTGCTTTAGCTGCTCTGGCCTTCCTGACCCCTAAACGTGCCAATGTGTTTCCCATCTTGGGGCCTTTGCACGTGCTGTTTCTTCTTTGCAAAATGTTCTTTACCACAGTCTTCCCCGACCACAAGCCGGTGTCCGTCACCTTCGAGTTCTCCTTCCCAGCACGGCCTTCCTGGCCTCACCCCCAGCTAAGTGGGATCCCCAACGTGGCATTCTCTGCTTCAAACCACTTATAAACGTGTCATTATTTATCTCCCATTATGTGCTTGATGGCTTGGGGTTTGTAAGTCCCTTGAAGACAGTTTGCACAATGCACAGGGCTCAAGAAATGTTGTTTGCACCAGTGAGTCTCAACCGGGGTGATTTTGTCACCCGGGGACATCTGGCAATCTCTGGAGATGTTTTCCATTGTTACAACTGGTATCTGGTAGACAGAGACCAGGGATACCGACCGCTAAACCCCCTACGAGGGGCAGAACGGTCTCCACACAAAGAATGGCCACGACATCAAGGGTGCCCAGGCCCAGCCCCTGGAATGGATGGGCCAACTGTCGGCCCCACTTTGTGGTCGATGTTCCCCAAACACGCCTCGCCCGCCCACCTGCCGGCGCTGTGCGTACAGCGGGGAGTGAGGCTGGTGCAGGAATAGCCTTGAGAAGCCGAGCGCTACTACATAATTAGCCGTAATTAGCCGGCCAGCATCTTTTCAGATGTTGGGAAGTTCTGATGGATGGAGACAGTGAGATTGGCTGTAATGGTTCATTTGTAACTGAGGGAAAATGGTGGTTTTAGAGCAGTGGCATTTCCCGTGTCTTCACGGTTATGTGTGGTTCGGGCTGGGTAGGGCAGAGTGCATGGGGCGAGAGGGCTGGCCGTGCCCCGCGCTGCTTTTCATTCACTCTGGGTCGCTTAGTGACCTTCCTCCCGCGTTGTTTTTACCTCTCACCCCCGTTGAGTGTTGGATCTGAGCAGCAGAGCTGTTCAACCCGGCGGCAG
This sequence comes from Cynopterus sphinx, assembly GCA_030015415.1. Lineage (NCBI taxonomy): Eukaryota > Metazoa > Chordata > Mammalia > Chiroptera > Pteropodidae > Cynopterus > Cynopterus sphinx. Next base: position 8,146,002 of record CM057395.1, on the reverse strand, counting down.
CCGACCCCGGCCTCTTGCCCTGCCTGCACTCACATCTTCCTCCCCCCGGGAATCTCGGAATCCAAGTCTGAGCCACTCGGCTTCTCATCTCAAGGTCAAGTCCACGGTTGCTACGTATTGAAACATTTTGTTCGGCTCCATAGTCAGTCTGGGACACTGTTTCTCAGCCTCCGCCACCCCAGGGTGCCTGAGAAATGGGTATTTCTGCAGTGCCCTGGGGTGAACTCAAACGGCCGCTCCCAGCAGTGGACTGGGGCTCCGGTGGCTGTGCCAAGAGCCAGGCCACTATCTCGGCATGTCTTTGAGCCCACCTGGCACGTCAGGCGGGAGACGCTGGTGTAGAAGAGCCTCATTCTACTGACCCTGCTGGGCTCTGGCCCGTAGGCGGGAGTGTGAGTGTGGGCTGCTGGACTGGAGTCGTCTGAGCAAATTCTATCTCATCAGCCCCAGACAAGGGCAGGTGAGACGCTCTGTGCCTTTCCCTCACTCATAAGTCTCGCCAGTAACAGCAGCCTGGCTTCCCTGAGCAGAGGCAGCAGCACTGTCCCACTGGAACGACCCGGGGTGGCTGTCACAGGCCTTGCTGCAGGTTGGCAGGGGTCTTTGGGGACACAGCCCTATGGGGCTGCTCTCCGAGGACCAGCCTGTGTGGCACAGCGTGGCTGGCTGCCGTGCTGCGCGGTGCCTTGAGGTCACAGGCAGGGGTTGTCACAGCCTTGCCAACTGCATGGAGGAACCTTAAATGCATGTGACTGAGTGAAAGAAGCCGGTGTGACAAGGCTACGTGCTATGTGCTCCCAACTGTGTGACATTCTAGAAACGACAAGGCTGTGGAGACAGTGAAATGGCCGGCGCTTGCCAGGAGTGTGGGCATGAAGAGGTGGGACACTCAGGGCTTTCAGGGCTGTGAAAAACAAGGCCTTTGAAGGACTTTGGTGCCGTTGCTGTTGCGTTACAGATGGCGCATACCTGATAGGATTGACATAATGTGGGCCTCGATTAATATTTGAATCCCACACCATTTCCAGTTTACCGCATTCAGGCTTGCATAGTGTGCAGCCACCTACGTATTCATCGCACGAGCTGTCACCACCAGGAATTCCTTCTGGACTTGATTTATCGTCTGGGCAGTGGTCTTCCAGCTCGTTGGATCCACAGCCCCTCCGTGAGCCTGAAATTAAATTCCAGGTAACATGACTCACCTACAGCCGTACTCTCAAAAAGCAATATGTTGCCGTGGCCGTAATGAAAAAGACACGAGATGAAAGCCCTCTCTGGGAAAATGTGCATTTCACGTGCGACACGTGGGCTTGCCTAACTCCACGCGAGGGTTTACTGCGGCCGCCAGACGCTGTGCCCGTTTCCGTGTAGATGGATCGTGGATGGGGTAGCTGTCTGCACAGGCTGGCACAGACGTGGTGCCCCGGGCACGCAGATGCCCCTGGTAGCGCCGTCATCAGTGACATGGTTTCCTGAAACTGTGAAGTTCTGCACCCAACAGAGCATAGTCTTCCTTGGATTTGCGCACATAGTTGCGTTCCTGGAAAATCGAGACTGTGTCAAAACCATGCAGGGATCGCTGAGCTTGAATGCCCAGTGGAACGAGGGCTTGAGTGGTTGTGAGCGGGGTCTCACCTGCACGCCGGCCTGGCACCATCTGGACGCCATGCATGTGTGTGTGTGTGGGGGGGGGGCAGTGTGCCCGGCATCCCTGGCCGCTGCTCCCTGAAGGTCATCCATACTCCCCAACCTCTGAGCCGATGAGATGCCGTGCATTCCCAAGAGACTGTGTGACTGGGACCTCCTCCTAGAAGAGTGGGTGCCGGAGGGTGTGGCTCGGGGTGGCAGGGGCACCCTCGAGGAGGCAGCTCTGCCAGTCGTGGGGAAACGGTGGTGCGTGCTCGCTGGCTCTTCCAGACAGAAATCAGTTTCTTTGCTCTGATTCAACTTTGCCCTTATTCCCAACAAAAGTCTTTTGAGGAAGAAAAAGCAGGGCCAAGGGGCACCATCCATGAGAGCAAATGGCAGCCGGTCGTGGCCTTTTCCTGAAAGAGCCCCCTTTGGGGGCACCCCTGGCCCTCATCTCCCTGCACACCACAGGGAGCACGCCTTCTCCATCCATCATAGCGGGGGGGACGCCGAGCCCACTCAGTGCTCCCAGTGAGCCTGTGCCATCATGCAAGAGAGCGGAGGGGACAGAGAAGAGCCCGCAAAGTCACATTTCCATGGTGAGGCCAGCAGAACCTGCGGACGTGGGTCTTTTTCAAAAGCCGCGTTTGCACGACAGGTGCACACAGAGAGACACCCCGAGAATCCCCGGAGGTGGCAGTGTTGGTCTGCAGGTCACAGACGGAAGGAGCAACTCAGAGGGCTGTGGACGTCATAGGTCAGGAAACAGCCCCCGCCGTCATCAGAAGAGATGTCTGTGAGCTGGCTGAGAGGGCGAGGGCCGCATCTCGCACTGGCCTGGCCCAGAGCCTGGCATCTCAGATTCCAGTGGCCCACACCATCTCTTATCGTTCACAAGGAAGCCTCGTGTGTAGCAGTTCCATCTGCCTTCCTCAGAGGCAGTGTTACCCTCCCAGGTGTTCTCCTTGCAGAAGTCTTTCGAGAAGACCACAGGGAAGGGGAGAACCACAGAACCCTCAGTCAAGAACGGTCCCAGAGCCCCTGCAAAGAGGAGATAGGACACGTCCTCATTACCAACCACAAAAACCCTGACAGTCAAACCGTCCCCTGAGCAAGACTTTGCTTGGCCAGCGTTTATTGGGAAAGCCATGCTATCTGCTTTCCAAAGAGAAATATTTCTGAGTTTTATTTTAAAACTTATCCTCAATAAAAATGACTTTTCCCCCCTTGGTATATGGCTCTAAGGATTTTAACACAGGCGCAGATTTGTGCAGTCATCACCATCACCAGGACAAGGACACGGGACGATCCCCTCCCCCTGAATAACTCCTTCCTCCACCCCGGCAGCCGGGCATCTGTTCTCTATCCCTCCAGTTTTGTCCTTTCAAGAACGTCACGTAAAGGACATCAGCATGTCGTGATAGCGGGCAGCCTTTAGAGACGAACTTTTTCACTCCGCAGAATGCCTCTGAGATTCATCCCACTTCTTCCAAGTGTCCGTAGCCTGTTCCTTGGTGTTGGTAAATAGTATTTCATTGGATGGACGGGCCATGGCTTGTCCACTTACTGGTTGGACACTCGGCTTGCTTCCAGTTGCTGGCAGTTGTGACCGGAGCTGTTGTGACCATCCGTTTCCTTTTTAACACAGTGCTCATTCCTCTAGGGCGGAAAGTCAGGGATGAGACGGCGGAGGCACACGCTCAGCCTACGTTTAGCTTTCTAAGTGGCTGTCACACTGTTTCTATTCGTGCGATATCTGCAGTATCGATAATCACTTTCCCTTTTTATTTTCAGGTAATTTGTGTCTTCTTTCTTTTTTTTGCCAACCTTTCTAGAGATTTATCAATTTTACGGATCTTTTCAAAGAAGCAGATTTTGGTTTTATTGCTTTCTCTCTCTCTCTCTCTCTTTTTTTTTTTTTTCCACATTCATTGATTTATCTTTATTATTTCCATCTGTTTACTTGCTTTGGGCTTATTTTGCTTTTTTTTCTTTTGCCTTTTTTTTTCTTTTGCCTTTTTTTTTTTTAGTTTCTCAAAGTGAAAGCTCAAGTTCTTTGACACTTGTTTTCTAATATTAACATTTGATGCTATAAATTCCCTTGTAACCACTGCTTTAGCTGCATCCAACGGATTTTGAAACTTTGTATTTTCATATTGGGTTCAAAATGTTTCCTATTATCTCTTGAGACTTACTCTGTGATCCATCGATTATCTGTGTGTTTAACTTCTAAATGTTTTGAGATGTTCCCATTACACTTTTGATACTGACTTCTAGTTTCCTTCCACTGCGACCTGAAACGTGCTTTGCATAGTTTCAGTTCTCTGAGTGTGTGAAGGCTTGTTCTGTGACTCACAGTGAGTGCGGGCCTGTGCCTGTGTGGCGGTTTGGATGTTGGGTTTTCTTCGAAAGGAGCCCCAGCTCTAAACTGGGCCTGTTTGTGTATTCACCCAAGATTTGCTGGAAAGTCGTCACTCACAGTCTGTCTTTCTTTTGTCTAGAATATCCAGGATGTGAGGAGTGATGATGAGGATGAGGATGAAGAAGAAGAGGAAGATCCAGAGTCCGAGGATGAGAAAAAGGAGGAGGCCACCAAAGCTGACGAGAAAGACTGTTTGAAGAACGGCCTTGGGGCCGACATGCACCTAATCCCCAACGGCCGTTAGCTTGTCACCCACATAGCTCTGGGGGCACAGTGGCCAGCGCGGCTGCCAGGAGCCAGATGTCACCATGGCCCTCAGGACTCACGGGGACCCCAGCTTCTGCCCTTCCTTTCTAACCACTGCCCTCCCCCTCCTCCTGAGATGTTTTTAATGAAATTTTGTTGAAATGTGTTAAAACGTTAAGTGTAAGCGTCCCCACAGATGTTATGCAGTTAGGACTCAGACTGGTCAAAGATTTCAAAGATTTCTCCTGAGAACCGTTTCAGTTCTAATTGTGTTCATTCGCTGGGGGCGTTTGGCTCTTTAGGAGCTGGCCCTTTGGTGGGCCTTGTCGCTGTCCCCCTGCCCATCCTCAGGGTGGCGTGAGAACTGCCAAATTCACCCACCTCCTCCAAATGTGTCTGGCCACAGAGAGCAGCTGGTTTCCCAAGAATGAGTGAGAGGTGGCCTTGGAACGGGGACAGAGGGATCGCACCAGGACACCAGGTTCCGGGCTCATGGGCCACTTTCTGCCCCGGACAGTTTGTTTTAAAGCTTCCAAACCCTGGTGCTCCGCGTCTCCAGCAGGAACCGTAAGACCTGCCTGGCTGGCCCCCAGCGTGGGGGTGAGGAGCAACCAGATAGCAGACATGAAAGTGTTGTTGTCACCTGACCCTCTTTTCACTTGTTTGGGGGAGAGAAACCTGGAAAAACTTGGCGCTGAATGGGCCTGAGTGAAAGACACTATTTAAGAAAAAAAATTCCTTATAAATATGTCTGGAGATACCTGGGAATGCAGATCCCCAGAAGGCTGTCTCCGTTTTATTCAGTAATTATTCATTCGTTAGCCCCCCGAGGGTGAATTTTCTTCTCTAAGCCCCACCGTGGAGGGGAGGTGCGGGGCCCAATCCTTCTTACTTTTGCTGGGCTCTCATTTTTTTTTTCTTATCTAAGAGGGTAGTGTCCTTGCTGCTGTCCTGAAGTGTCCCCGTCCTTCAGACCAGCCTAGCAACCAAGCAGGGCCATAGGGTCCCCCTAGGGGGCTTTTCTGTTCTGAGCCATTATTACCCAGGAGGCCTAAGCCCGTGGGGCGTGACACCCTGCGAGCTCCTGACCCCAAGGAGATCTTGGCAGCAGATAGAGGAGGATGCCACACGATTTCATCTCTGCTCCCAACCCCGTCAGAGTCATAATAGTGAAACAGAAGACACCGAAGCCTGGAAAATACGCCTGAAACTGTCCTCCAAGGATGGGTGCTAGAGTCAGTGGCAGCTCCTGGGCTGCCTGCCTCTCTGGGAGGACAGAGAGGGGCTGGCGGGTCAGTGGCATCTCTTGGCCCCCACAGGGCACAGCTCCTGAGCCCAGTAGGCAAGGTGGGCCTCGGAGACTTCCCAGGCTGAGCGGAGCGTGTACCCTCCCTGCAGCCTCTCGTATTTATTGGTCACGTTTTGCACCTTCACCTTGTTTCGCTCAGGGCCGGTGTCACAAAGCCAAGGAGATTTAGGACCGTGGGAACCAGTACGGGCTCCGGTGACACGGGCCAGGGCCATGGGCCATGGCCCCTGGAGCAGGGCGGCCACTGTTCACAGTAAAGATACCGGAATTTCTGTTTTTCTTTTTGGTTCTTCTTCTTTTTTTTAACCAAAAAGACATTTTTAACACTAAAACTCAAACCAAAAACTCTTCAGAATCCTTTCCCCAACAAAAAATTTCCTTTCGAGGAATCGTTGGAACTACAGAAAAGCATGTGTCAGGTTTTCTCTACATAATAATATTTGTTTTTATGAGTATAATTCCATATGCGCCCTATGTATGTTATGTGATAAGCCTTAAATGCCTCCACGTCGGAGCGTAGCTGTTGAATTATTAAATATTATATTTTTTGGTGGAAGAATAACACTAAGATATTGTTTGGTATTTTCTTTTTATGTTTCCAGTTAGACTTTTGTTTTTTTGATTTATTCTAGTGTTGTCTCTGTACCAGATATTTTCTTGCTTAAGGTAAAAAAAAAAAAGTTTATTTGCTGCTCTATGCTCCAGTTCTTTTTATTATTATTATTTGAATGTCAAAGATAAAATTGGTAAGCCAATCTCAACTCTCTCTGATATCGCTGGAAGCATCAAAGGACCTCTTAATAGGTAGAAATGCGTTTTCATCGCGTCTCTTAGGACTTTTGTGGTTAATTTTAAAGGTAATGTCTCTTTCTGCAGGAAAAAAGGGCTCATGCTGCGGCAGATGACTTTATAAAAATGCAGTCCACTGGGCCATTGATATTATTATAATGGTGACGACACAGTAAAACAAAGACAGGCTCGAGGACGCATGAGATGGAGCGGACTCAGCACACACCTTGCTTGGCTTCTTAGAGAGATCGTTAACTTGTGTCTAGCGGAGGAAGCCAGCATCTGCTGGGGATCAGAGGGGACAGCGAGGAGGACAGAGCCAAGTTAGGGCCTCAGGGCCACTGGCCTTGGGGTATCAGATACTAGACAAGAGGAAGGGAGTTGGGCTTGACGGGGGTGAGCCCCTTGCCTATGCGTGGCACCTAACCTGGGTCATTGCATCTGGGCCACGAAAGGGGACTCATCTTAAGGGCATTTTCCCGGCTGCCTTTTTCAAACCCGCCTTCCAACAGGGCGGAGAAAATAGGGTCTAGACTGATGGTTCAACTGGCTGGCTGTCAGCATCACCTGTGGAGCTGAAAAAACACACTTTGCCTGTTGCTCGCTCCATGTTTTGTCTCAGTTCTCCTGGTGCGAGTAACAGAAATATCTGCCTTTTAACCGAATCTCGAAGCTTCTGACGAGCAGTCAGGATTCGGTGTGGCCCCCGTCGTTTATCCCCACTAGCAGTTCCATGCGCTAGTAGATGGGAAACTGCCGTGATACAGAATATTTAACCCCAAATACATCCGTCACTATAGATACAACAGACATTGCACAAAAAAAATAAGGGAATGTGACGAGCAACTTTACGTTAGTGCCTCTGAAGGTGGAAAGCAAGTGCATGTGCTCCTGGAAAAATACAACTTGTCAAAACTGGCACAAGAAGAAGGAGACATCTGAATAGTTTTCTCTATTTGCAGAATTAAATCTGCTCCCCCACTCCCCCAGGTAATCCCTATTGACACCGAAAATAACAATAATAGTAATTAATAATGATGATGATGCACGGGCCCCGTTAGAACCTCCAGCGCATGCAAAAAGAACCTAAAAATATCTCGATTGAAAAGCGAGAAGCTCTCCGAACAGGCTCCCAAGAAGCAGCACTTTCCACGTTTATTGTGTGATTCCTCCCAGAAACGTTCTCAGGCCTGTTTAGCACGGATGCTGCCTCCCCAAGCACCGCGACGCAGCCTGTCGCTGAGACAGAGCCCCCCAGGGAGGCCTTCGCTGCTACGACGTGCTTGGGACCAGCTAGGTCAGGACAGTGAGATGAACAGGCTCGGGACAGGTTGCAGCACAGACTCCTGAGTCTCCCGTGAGATGAAAGGTCTGGGGCGCTGTCCGTCGAAGGGTTGATGCCTCACGTGCGAAGGTTCCGAAGTGGATGAGACAGTTATTGGCCTGGTAAGAGTTTTCTGGAATAGCTCAGTTGGGCTAAGGAAGACGGAGACAGCGCCGTGTGGCCGTGGGTGGTCTGGGTTCTCGGGGTGCAACTGTCCTCCTACGTATGCACTTGTGATCGCTTTATCTGTGTGCACTCGGCTCTGACGTGCCCAGAGGGGGGGGAAATGAAGGCATGGAGGCGCCTTCTGTGTAAGCCCCTGGGACTTGGACCACCCGGAGGGGGCACCTTAACGAATTCGCACTGAGGCTCCCTGCAGGGCGATGGCCCCCCCCCTACACTGTGCCATCTGTGCGTCCTGCTCACTTCTCATCAGTACATCAGCGACTGTCCATATTGGCACACGTGGACCCACTCCAGTGCCATCCGAGGGACCCAGTAATCCTCAGAAGTTGTCCCCACGTGTTTGACCAGTGTCATCGTTGGCCTGGGGACTCCACGTGGAGCGGGTTTCACTCTCTGTCGGCAGACTGGAGGGACGGAAAAGCTGAACCATTTGTCTCCCGTTTTGGGGGGCATTGGGGAAACAGCAGCCTCCCGCTGAGGGTCCCCAGGAGGGTGGCTTTTAAAATGAGAACACCTAAGCCCGGCGAGGTGAAGGGTCGGGCCCGGCAGGGACTGTCCCAGCTGGTCCCAGGTGGGCGCCCTCCTCTATCTCAGCCCCGGCTGTGGCAGCTGGCCCGGCCAGCACTGGTGGCGTCCCTGCAGAGAGGCTGGCGCTCCCACTTGACATTTGAACAGGGGCCTCCGTGCCTTCCTCCCAGGCCTGGCTCCGCAGCCCGCACTGCCAGCGGCTGCTTTCCTGGGCAGTTTTCCTGGCGCTCAGCCCCACCCCCCAGTGACAGCTGTATCCCCCTCCACCCTTCCCCAGAGGCCCCTCTGCCAGCATCCCCAGGGGCCCCGCAAAACAGCCCCGCTCAGCCCCAGAACGTGTGAGAAGGCAGTGGCTTGGCCTGTCCCACGCAATGGGTGGGGGCTTCCTTGCTGTCGAGCTGTTGACACGCACGTCTGTCCTGTGTCCCGCTGAAGCAAGGACCTGCCTCTCTCCCCAGCTGTTGTCTCAACCTGTGGCTCTGCAGAGGCCCTTCGCCTCGTCGCCAGACGCTCCATTGTCTTCGTGAAGAAAACCCTCCAGCAGGTGGCCCTCGTGTCCCTGTTTAGAGGAAGATGTGGGGGGTAGGGGTGGGGGGGGGACAAAATCCATAGGTTTTTTTCAGGGAGAGAGAGAGTAGGTGACGGAAATTAGAGCCTTGACCAGGGCTGTCCTGGAAAGACAGCTGTCCCGGGGCGGCCGCGTGGGGAGCCAGCAATTCATCAGGGATTGAGGACAAAGGCCATTGTTCCAGCCTGGGCATCGCCCCACGTGTCCTCGTCCCCTGCCCACTGTGGGCATGATGCCCTGGAAGTCCCCACCGCCTTGCCCTCCGGGTTCACTGACAAGTCCTCAGTTCCTAGGGCTGGGCCTTCGTGGACACCCACTCATGATTCCAAAAAAGAAAAAATCTCTTAATTGGGAATTAAATATCTTTAGATAAAATACATCGATAACGTAAAAACTCCACCCAACGGCATATGCATCGTGGGGAAACACTGAAACGTTTCCCTCGAGATCCAGAGAGACAACGGCGCCTGCTGTCACTGTTTCCGCTGTCGCGCGGGGCCTGCCAGCAAACTTGCCTGACTTTTGCCCCCGAAGGTGACATTATCTGTATCACCGGGGGCAGATCTGTCTGATAGGAAGACACCACCCTCTTCCGAGGGCGTTGCCAAGCAAATACCCTCAAAGAGTTAGTCGGGGACACACGTTTCCAGTGTCGCTTGACAAGAAATGTGAAAGGCCCATGAGAATTCTCTTCCGACAGCCCCGGGCAGACGAGAAATCAAAACGACTAAGCATCTCGTTCTTTCCTCCGCGGAGGGAAAAGCAATGCCTGGCCACGCTAGGGCCCCGCCAGGTGCGCCAGGTGTGCCAAGGCCCGCGTGTCCTGGGCTCGATCGTGACCTTGCCCGCAGACTTTGCCAGAAACTCCCAGGTGAGCTGAAACCCAACGATGACCTGGGGGACCGAGTGCAGCTTCTCTTCCACTGAAAGCCTGTCCCCAAGGGGCCGTACTGCTATTTAATTCCCCCAAACTCAACAATATATAATTTGGGGACACACACACACACACGTGCTCGGGATGGCGGTGGCCAGAGTCCAGGGTGCCAGGGAGGCAGGGCTCCAAAGGTGCAGGTAGGTTCCAGGAGGTTCGTTTCATCCCCGAGGCCACACGCGCTGCCTGTCCGTCAGCGACAGACCTCAAACCCGGCGACGGTCGCAGAAGATCGTGGCCTGACCATCTAGCGACACTGTCGCAGCACACCCCCTGGTGAAAGCATGGCGCAGGCCATCGCAGCTGCGGGCTCCACCGTCTGGGTCTGCGTGACACCCCCCGACGACGCTCACACAGCAACAAAACCTGTCCCGGCCCAGGTCCCCGTTGTCACGCGGCCCAGAAGGGACACACACCTTCTGCGGACTCTCGTGTACAAAACACTCATTTTACTGTTTTAAAGACGGGGGCCTGGAGGTCTGGACTCAGAGAAGTCCACGTTCCGCCTCCCACCATCTGGGGGGCCAGGAGTTTCTCTCCTCGGCTGCCCCTCAGCGTTTTTATTTATTTATTTTTATTTTTATTTATTTTTTTTTTGTTATAACTTGGGAATAACCGTATATGCAGTGCAGCTGGCAAACGCTGGCAGGGAAGTCTAGCTCCTTCTCCCTCCCCGCGACAGCACTCAAGAGTGACACGATAGGGCCTGACGATGGCTGGTTTTTGATCCCTGATGCCACTAAATGGGCAACGACCAGCTCATTATACCTATCTCTAAAAGAGAAAAAAAAACTGCAATGATTTAATAAATCGAGTCAAAGTCCAAATGGCTTCGGGGCCAGGAGGGACAGCAACACACACAGGGCTCCGTGTGGCCCCTGCTTAGAGCATCTCAGGAAAACCCCTGGGCGCTGGGCACTGCGGGGAAGGGTCTGTGGTCTCCCGAGGGCGCCAGCTGGGTGTCCCCAGGCACCCATGGCGGGCACCTAACGCAGCTGCTCACGCAGGCAGCTGCACGAGCGACCTAGCTGGCGAGGGAGCAGAGCAAACCAAGACGAGAGAGAGAGAGAGAGAGAGAGAGAGAGAGAGAGAGAGAGAGAGAGAGAGAGAACGAGAGAGGGGACCCTCCCCCCGCCCCCACCCGCCCCCTGCAAGGCCCCACTCCCTCCCCCCTCCCGGTCCCCCCTCCTGGTCCCCTCTTTCCCACCCCCACCCTCCTCCCCTGGCTGCTCCCCTCCCCCCATTCCTCTCAGCAGTGTAATCCGACCACAGCTCTGTGCCCTGGTGGCCCCCGCCATCTGTCCACCTGAAGAGCCCCAGCTGCGTTTGGCCGAGCTTTTTGACTTTTGCTTCGGTTCCAAGAACCTCATTTTATCGTAATAAAATATTTCCAGACCGAGGAGGGTGGGACCCGTCGATGCCTCGGAGAGCAAGCCCCAGCGCCTGCCAAGGTCAAGACCCACCGTCTTCGCCTGGCCCATGCGCGCGTGCAGCCGCGCCCCTTCCCGCTCCCCAGCACCCCAGCAGGCGACCCCAACAAGCCAGGCCCTTGGCCCGCTCCTGGAAAGGTGGCTCGGGGTGGCCCTGGGGATGTGACCTTGCCGCTCTCAGGACTTGGAGAAGCCAGCAGGGTGGGGCAGACGGGAGGGCGGCCTTGACTAAAAGAGGTTGGGGCCCTGGCGAGGGTGCAGGCCCACCCCAGCCTCCTCTCCTGGCTCGGAGGGAAGGGAGGAAAAAGTAGCCGAGGGTGAGGACCACCGAGCACCAACTGGGCCTGTCGTCTTCAGTGGCCAGGAGCAGCCGGGGCTGTGCCTCCATCCCGGCCTCCAGGATTCCTACAGCTTTGTGAAACCCCAGCACAGAGCATCTCTCCTTATCATGTTCCCATCATGTTCCCAGGCCCCACCCTGTCTGCGGGATGGGGGGAGCGAGAGATGATGAAAGCAGCTCCCGGGGGAGGGAAAAAAAAGAGAAAGAGACCAAAGGGATGGATTTTCCCTTCCTGTGTTTGCAACCACTGCCAGGGGCCCCAGGGGAAGGGAGCTGATAAGCACGACCTTCACCCTCGGAGAGTCTGGCCCTTGGCCACACGCACGACTGCAGAGACGAAGGGGGAGTCATTTCCACAAAATCCACTCACACTTCTGCTGGGTGTGTCCGTGTCCGATTGGGCCACACTGCCTGGTGTCCTCAGAGGGCCACCCGAAGCCTCATTTCACTTCTCTTTTCTATTATTCAGCTCTTAATCCCCGTCTCCCCCTCCCCGCTAGGGAAGTCGCATCTACATGTTCCCCTGGGAACAGCGTCAAAATTTCACCCCATTCTTTGCGTTTTAAATTCAACATCGCTCTGGATGTTGGGACAGAGTTGACGTATGACATGGGACAAGCTGCACACAGGTAAAATGTCCCATTCGCTACGTCGTAACAGACAGGGAGCGTGGCGATCAATAGGGTAGGCCTCCCCGTCGCCTCCAGAAGCTGCCTCCTGTCCCTCTGTAGTCGGTCAGTTTGTCACTACTGTGACTTGCAACGACTGGTTTTGGACTATGAGCTCATGACCCTGTAACGAACATCCCTTTTGGGTCCACGTGAGCTCCTTGACTTTCCGATACTAGCAGCACAAGGTTTTTTGACACATATAATCTGGTTATTTTCAGATCCGATTGCGGTTTCTTGGCCCCACTTTCTCGGAAGAAAGTTCTGGGTGACATATATAAGAAATCCTGAAACTCTTGGTGATTTGGTGACTATTTGTTGAGCAAATGGCAAGGGCTTCTTTTTCTCTTTTCCTTCCTAACCAGCAGGGGGAACTTTTTAATTTTAAAATTAAAATTTAAAAAAAAAACAACGAATATGAGCCTGGTGACTTCAGATTATCCTAGGGAAGAGTGACAATCGAGGAATCCCAAGGATGAGATGGTTTCCACGCTTCATTATCTCTGCCCACCTCCCAAGGCTTCGACGCTTCGAAAAATCTCTAATTTTATCCGTTTTATTGATTCATCTGTTCAATACGCATAACCTAGTTCCCCTCACGGCCAGGACTCCCTTAGGCCCCTTTTTTCTCTCCGAGGATTGTCTGAATTGCTAACATCCAGTTCAAGTGCAAGTTCGCAAGGGAGACACCTCGGATGAGAACAGTTGGGAAGCATCTCGCAGTGTCTCCATCACGATGGCTGTGTAAACATTGCGCTCGGCAGAGACAAGCACAGATCATAATTATGTTTTCCTTCTTGTTGTAACAGTTTGGGGTTTTTTTTTTTCTGAGCGTTTCTGCTTGGCTTCTGGGTCCTGGGACTCCCAGTTTTTCTTTCTCTGATGGTGCCAAACGCCATCATCGTCCACACTCATGCCTCATCCCTGGGTCTGGGTCAAGGCCTGGCAGAGGTGCCCTGTGCAGGGACCAACCAGCCGCTTTGCTGCTCTTTTGGCAAAAGGTTGTGCTAAAATCAAATATAAATTGGGGTCTTTTCTGTTTTTCAGGCTGTCCTTGCACTGAATGGCAGGCTAGTTCTATCAGGCCAGCTCCTTTCCGTGAGCAAAGGAAGAACTGGGAGAGGAAGGAGGTTCTAGAACCCTGAGGGGTGATGCCGACATCGGAGAAACATAGCAAAGTAAGGGAACAGCATGTTGCACAGGGACACATCACGTGTGGCTTTTCTCAGTCGTCCTCAGGAGAGAGAATGGCCATTTGCAGGAAGCTCTATGCTTGTGCCTGACACCCAAACCCTCATCCTGCTGATTCAGAAACATGGGAGCTGCCAGGGCCGACTCCTTGTCTGTCATAAGGTGCCTCTGGCCTACACCAGACGGGACATGAAGATGGAGCTGTCTTTGTTGATAACAGGGACATTGAAAAGTCACAGACACGCAGCTCCAAGCAGGTTGAGACTAGGTTGGGGCCAGGGGCTGTCAAGATGTTAGGGAGCCCTGGAGTCAAGGATAGGTAGCTCAGCAGAAACCCCGAATGAACTAAAAAATCAGTATTTTAAGGACTGGTCACTTAGACTCAAGTGCGACAAAGGTCTAATGGGGTGAGCAAGAACAGAGGGCAGCAGGCTCACCAGGGTCAGGCACAAATGGCCTCATGCGGCTAGGGCACCCACTCATGGTGGAGGGGACCCTGCGGGGGTGCGGGGGAGCATGCAGATTCACTCAGGAGCTTAGGGTGCTGGCCAAGGAGCTGCATTTCGGGCCAGGATCCAGGGAAAGGGTGAAATAGAAATCAGGAAAAGACAGGCCTCTGGGGCAGAGAGCAAGAGTCAATGCTTGCAGTTCAGACCCTTAGGGTCCTGGGGACAAAGTGACACCGCACGACCCCTGCTGGAGGGGATGTGACATCCCACTGGCTGCCGAGGAGAGAGTTGGTCGTTGTCTCAAGAGCTCAAGAGCCGCAGGTGAATCTAGTCTGGAAGGCGAGGTTGTCACGTGGAACTGTCACCCTTACCTCCCCCTCCCCCCACAGCCACACAGGGCTTTCCTCCACCTGCAAACGGATCAGTTTGGTCTTGGCACCTGCACACACCCATGGGCAGTTCCAGAAAGCCCCACATGCCCCTTGCGTACTGCCCAGGCCATGTCTTCTGCCCAACGTGGAGATTCTTGGTGCGAAAACGTCCATAACATAAAAAAATCCCCCTCTTAACTGTTTTAAGTGGACAGTTTGATGGCATTAAGTATATTGACGCTGCTGTGCCACCGTCACTAATGTCCATCTCTGGAGCTTTTTCCCATGTTCCCCAAAGTGAAACTGTGCACCAAGTCAGCAGTAACTCCCACTCCTCCTAGCCGCAGCCCCTAGCGACCCCCCATCCTACCCTCTGTCTCTGTGAATTCAAATATCCTGGGTCCCTCAGTCACGTAAGCACAACCACATAGTATCTGTCTTTTGGGGACTGGCTTATTTCACTCAGTGTCACGTCTTCCTTTGGCTATATACCTGGAGGTGGGATGGCTGGATCATAGATGGTCGTATTTAAAAAATTTAAAGGATCCCCCCTTCCTGTGTGTGTTCACAGTGGCTGCAGCGACTTCCCTGCCCTCCAACAGGTGCACATCCTCGCGGACACTTCTCTCTTCTCTTTTGGCCGACGGGCATCCTAACAGGTGTGAGGGGATGGCTCCCTGTAGGCTTGATGGGCATTTCTCCACTCCCCAGCAATGCTGATTAATTTTCCAAGTACCTGTTGGCCGTTCACGTATCTTCTTGGGAAAATGTCTCTTTGGGTCCTTTACCTGTTTTAAAATTGGACTCTGTGTGTGTGTTTACTCTTGAGCTGTATGAGTTCCCTGTATGTTTCGGATATTAACCCCTTATCAGACATGTGGTTTGAAAATATTCCCTCCCATTCCGTAGGATGCCTTTGATTTTGTTGACTGCATTATTTATTTATTTATCTATTTATTTATCTATTTATTTATTTATTTATTTATTTATTTATTTATTTACTTTTGCTTTGCAGATGCTTTTAGATTTTGTACAGTCCCACTTGTTCTTGTGTGTGTGTGTGTGTTTTATGGCGTGCACTTTTGGTGTCATATCCCCAAAATCATCACCAAGACCAAAGTCAAGGAGCTTTTTTCCTATCATTTCTTCTATGAGTTTGACAGTTTGGGGTTGTACATTTAATTCTTTAATCCTTTTCAAGTTTATGTATATGGGTGTGTGTGAGTAGCATAAGATAAGGATCTGACTTTATTATTTTGCTTGTGGTTATTTAGTTTTCTCATCACCATTTATTGCTCATCACCATTGAAGAGATGACTCTTGAGTACTGTTGAGTACCCTTGTCAAATATGAGTTGGCCATATATATGCATTGGTTTATTTCTGGGCTCTAGAATCTGTTCAGTTGGTCTATGTGTTTGTTTTTATGCCAGTTCCCTACTGTTCTGATCATGACAGCTTTGTTATATAGTTTAAAATCAGGATTGTGATGCCTCCATCTTTATTCTTCTTTCTCAAGAAACCTTTGGCTATCTTACAAATTTTAGGCTTTCTCTAATTCTGGGGGAAAATACCCATGGAATTTCAATAGGGATTGCATTGCATCAATAGATTGCTTGGGAAGGAAGGGTTAACCTTTTAATGGTGACTGATGAACACAACGATGAAGTGCAAAGAGAATTCGAACTCATCTCAGACAGATTATGACCTCTACTTAGAAGGTCTGTTTCCCACTTGCCCCTTTCCACATTCTGCTTTTAATGGTTGAGACTGAAAGTCTGCAATCCACACGCTGTGACTCCATCACCTTTTCTTATGTTTCCTCTTAGGTTCTGCCAAAAAAAAAAAAAAAAAAAAAAGAAGAAAAAGAAAAAGAAGTAGAAGAAGAAGAAAAAGAAAAAAGAGGCCATGGCAAGAGGTCAGATGGCAAAGGACAGAGATACAGGTCCAATGCATCAGCTGCTGGTGTGACCATGGACATGCGGCCCTGGTCAAGGTCGCACATCTAGTAGATCCAGAACTGACTGTGATGGTGGCTTTAGTAGTGCAGCAATGGGGACAAGCCCCTGGGGTTAAAATGCATCCCAGTGGCAGGGGCTGCATATAATGACTGAACTTACCCTTTTAGCCCTTCCCAACCTTTGTAGAACATTCTGTGTTAACTTCCCTCTGCTTGAAATACTTAGAATGGTATCATTTATCCCAGCTGGACCCTGATAAAGCATCCTTTCATGATTTAATATAAAAATAAGGCTAAACCTTAAAAATTTAGTGTGTATCCTTTCAGACTTTTCTATCATTTCACCATTGTGTGTTCACTATTGTGTGTTTACACAAATATTATTTTATATGCATTATTTTACAACTCGACTTTTACACATTTGACAACCAATCTTGGAGGTTTCTCAGTGTTGTTTTAAGTATGAGAGTGTTACATTTCTTTTAATTGATGCCTGGAGGTCTGCTAGCCTTTTATCTAATAAGGGGCATTTGGGTCTTTGAAATTTTTTGTTCTTTATAGTGTGATTTTCTTGCACTTGTGGCAGCGTTCCCCTGTGGAAGTTAACCGGAGCCAGGACTGCAGAGTTGGAGGGTGTGTACATTTTAAACTTTACTAGTTTGCCAAATTGTCCTTCAGAAATGGCTGTGCCAATGTACACTCCCACCTATGGGCAGTCTAGAGGATGAAAAGGTATGCTGCTGTTGTTTGTGTTTGTATATGAATAAATGCACTTGATTATTGAAAATGACCACTTCAGGCTGATTCCAATGGTGGAAATAATTCTTGAGGTCAGTGTGGCCGCTACTCCATGGCTCTCAGTGGTGGACCTTTGAGGTGACTCTTTTGTCAACAAAGTTGTACCCAAAGCTCACCATGATTTCTTGTGCCACCAGAAGGTGCAGCTAAGCCTTCTATTAGCTGAGGCTGCTGTCAAGAGGGAGGAAAACAGCCCTGAGGCTGGCCATGAGCAGGATCTGTGCTGGGGTGTCCAAGAGCTGCAGGTAGCCTTTATGGAGGGCATGAAAGGACTCCACCAGCCATATGCTTGGGGGACACACAGAGCAGCAAATCTGCAGCGGTGAGAGTGGGGAGCTGTACTGAGAATCAGGGGGAAGCTGCACAGTGTTCGCTTCTGGATCCCTTCTGATCACAGGTAATTTTGTGATGAATTTTAGATTTCGAGAGGCCCACGCAGAGTCCCTTAGGAGTGCTGCAACCTCTCTGCTTCGAGAAAACAGAAAATAAGCGAGGAGAGACCTGATCGTAATTATACTTTTTTGACAAGGCGCTTCTCAGGAAGCTAAAGGAACCACTTTTCTTGCAAACCTCATTTGCAGTCTGATGACTGCAAAAGAATGAACTCATTCCATTGTGGGAAGACGTGGGTTCGAGTCCAGGCTTTGCCACTTTGTACCCCAGTCTCCTAACTGGTAACACCAGGCTAGTATTCCCGCCTGCCTGCCTTGGGGGGCTCGCGCTGTCAGCAGTGAGCAGAACAGGGCTAGAAGCCAGGACTGTGGATTCCAGCTCTCCATGGGCAACTTAGCAAGCCCCTTGAGCTCTCTGCCTCAGTTTCTCCGTCTGTAACAGCTGCGATCACACCTGTTTCCCTGGCTTCCCTGAACATAAAGATGACAGCAGGTGTGAAGGATCTGGATAGCGCCGCTAACGTCGGATGTTAGCCGGCAGGTGCCAAGTCAGGTGTGCAAGGCAGTGCCCAGCCAGAGACAAGCCAAAGTGCAGAGACGCAGAGAGCGTGTGCTTTTGATGGGTGACGCCGGTGGGCCGGGACGGTTTCCGGGCATGAAGACAGCGGCGCGGCAGAGTGAGAACGGATTGATTTCGAAAATGAGGGCCAACTCCCATCCATCCATCAATCTTCCCCGTCCTCATCCCCATCCCCATCCCCATCCCCAGGGGTGTCCTCGCCCATCCCCATCCCCATCCCCATCCCCATCCCCAGGGGTGTCCTCGCCCATTCCCATCCCCATCCCCATCCCCATCCCCATCCCCATCCCCAGGGGCGTCCTCGCCGGTCCTCCGGGATCGCGAGCGCGCGCGCGCGCCCCCTGGCGCCCCGCACCCGCCACTGCGCAGAAACCACGTGTAAGCAAGTGCTTACAACCTAACTCCGCACCCTGCGGGCGGCCCGGCCTGGCCAATAGGGCGTGAGGGGGCGGGGCGGCGGCGAGCGGGAGCCCAATCAGCGGCCGCCGTCCGGGCCAGGGGGCGGGGCCGGGGCGGGGCCCGAGGCGGCGCCCAGGACTTCCCGCGGCGGCGGCGGCGCGCGGGCCGCAGTCCGGCTGGCGCCGCCGCCCCGCGCGCTCCTGCTCCGCCGCGGCGCCCGCGCGGGGCGCGGGGGGTGGGCGGCCGCGCGGGACCATGTGTGACGGCGCCCTGCTGCCGCCCGTCGTGCTGCCCGCGCTGCTGCTGCTGCTGCTCGTGCTGTGGGCGCCGGACGCGGGCGCAGGTAGGCAGCGCCCGCCGCGTCGCTCGCTGCGCCCGGGGCCACCTGAGGCGGCGCGGGCCGGGGCTGCGGGCGGGCGGGGTGGAGGGGTGGAGGGGTGGTGGGGGGATGGTGGGGGGATGAGGGGGGATGATGGGGAGATGGTGGGGGATGCTGGGGGAGGGGGGTGGTGGGGGGTGGTGGTGGGGTGATGGGAGGATGATAGGGGTATGGTGGGGGGAAGATGGGGGGATGGTGAGGGGATGATGGGGGATGATGGGGGATGATAGGGAGATGGTGGGGGGATTGATGATGGAGGGATGATGATGGGGGAAAATGATGGGGGGATGATGGGGGGTGATGATGGGGGGATGATGGGGGGATGATGGAGGGCGGCCGGGCGCGCCGCGCTAAAGTGTCTCCTGTCCCTCCCTCTCCCTCTCTCCCTCTCTTTCCCTTTCTCTTCCTCCCTCCCTCTCTCTCTCCCCCCTCAGCTGCGGGCGACGCGGCGGCCGACGTGGACGTGGTGCTGCTGCCGCGGCGCGTGCGCCCCGACGCCGCGCACCTGCCGCCTCCGCCGCCCGCGGGCGCCGCCCCCGCGCCCCGCCGGCGCCGGCGCCACCCGCCGCGGCCGGGCGAGCGCGCGCTGCTGCTGCACCTGCCGGCCTTCGGGCGCGACCTGTACCTGCAGCTGCGCCGCGACCTGCGCTTCCTGGCGCGCGGCTTCGAGGTGGAGGAGGCGGGCGCGGGCGGGCGGCGCGGACGCCCGGCCGAGCTGTGCTTCTACTCGGGCCGCGTGCTCGGGCACCCCGGCTCGCTGGTCTCCCTGAGCGCGTGCGGCGCCGCCGGCGGCCTGGTACTGACTCACCCCCCCCCCTCGCGGGCCCCCCATCCCCACCCCCGGGTCTGCCTGTCGGGGCGCAGGGGCGCCCACCCCGCCCCCCGTCCCGGGGTGGGCACCTGAGCTTCCTGGGGCCGCCCCGCCGCCCACCCCCGGGTCTGCCTGTCGGGGTGCGGGGGGCGCCCACCCCGCCCCCCGTCCCCGGGGTGGGCACCTCAGCCTCCTGGGGCCGCCCCGCCGCCCACCCGAGGGCCACACGCCGGCCAGGGAGCCTGTTAGGCCCCGGGACTGAGCCGCGCGTGCCGCCCAGGTGCGCGCTGTTTGCTCGCCCGCGCCCAGGTGCGTGTCCCGGGCAACAGGCAACACCTGTGTGCATACGCCTCCTGTCTCGGGTGTGGGGAAGAGGAAGAAGGTGAGCGCTCCCGTTCCTTCTGTCCTTTGTGAGGCTTTCCGTACCTCGGAGAGGAATTTTGGAGGGGTCCCCGCTGCTCAGGCCACCAACCCCCTCTCGTTGAGCCGCGAGGACCAGCGAGCGGGAGGGTTGTCTGTGTCCCTGTCCTCAGACGCCCCAAGCAGGCATTTCTCTGGCACCGACCCTGAGGTAGGCCCGAGGGGTGCTTACCTCGGCGACAAAGCCTCCCTGTCCCCAGAAGCTCCCTTGCTGTGGCAGTGGCTCTTCCCCTGCCCTCAGGACCCTGCATTTGAGGCACCTGTGACATGCTGTGGGGGCAGGGGAAGCTCCTGGTGCAGCTCTGCCCTTTCTGTGCTCAGGGCAGTCACTCGGCTAGGTTGGTGCCCAGACAGGTGCTCTGCACCCTGACAAGGCAGCCAGTGTCTGGCAGGTGGGCTGTCCCCAGCAGAGCCTGTTTATCTTCAGCCAGGGCCCGCTGATGGGGGAGCAGTTTCTGATATTCTTTTGTGTCTGCCCTTCCCCTACTGCCACCTCGCCAGGCTCCACCATCCAGAACCCCCTATCCTTTACCCACGTACTCAGCAGCGAGCCACCTCAAATCTGCAGCGAAGTCAAAGCCTGGGGTTCTGGGTGTTTGTGCGCACTTCTGCTTTCCTTGGCACTGTAGCAATGCCCTGGGATCCGCCTTCACCAGTGCCCCTTTCTGGACTATTCGGAGTCCTGATCCAGCTGTTTTGGTCTAACAAGGAAAGTGGCTCGTGGAGGGGGTCTGGCGGGAGGCGATGTAGAAGGCACGGGCAGAGACAGTGTGGGCACGGAGGCTGCAGTCGGAGTGAGGAAGGTTTGGCTCCCTGTAGGACTCGGGTCAAGGCTGTATCATGTTCTGGGAGGGACTGGAAGGCCCACATCATTTTTGCTGTTTTTGCCAAAGCATTTAAAGTCTCGGTCACATCACTGTACTGTACATGGAAACATCTGAATCCCATTTGCTGCGGTTTCGTGCATTTCTGCCGAGGTCAGAGTTTATACTTGTCGGTGTAAAGTTTCCAGCGAGCAGCTATCTGTGAAGGAGCCGGGGGTGGAAATCTGGATAACATCGATGTCAATCCTCACAGTGCGTGCTGGGCCCTCGCGCAGATGGCATCCGAGCAGGGCGGGTTCATTTCAGTCCTCCGGGCCTGCGGGGCTGTCCTTCCTGTCGGCACCATGTGAGGGCGCTGTGCTTTAGATAAAGGAACCTGGCCAGGAGGCTGAGTTCAGCGGGTGCCAGTGTGGCGGGTGGACCTCGGAGACTGGAGGTTCTCAGTGCCTGCTGGAGCAGACCCTTCTGTCCAGTGTGCCTTGTCCGTCCCTTTCACGTGAGCTGGACGTCCCTGCTCAGTACGCTCCGTAGAGGGAGGGCTGGAGGCAGGAAGGAAGAGACAGGGTGGTGGCTCCAGGTAGAGTTCTTGGTTACGAAGTGGTCGCAGGACGCACAGAGGAGAAGAGGAGGAGCAGGAACCCAGGCCAGCCGAGCGTATTGCACTCCACCTGCTTTGCTTCTGTCCTCAGATGTGCTTGAGATAGTCAGGGGGGTGGGAGGTGATGTGTTCCTTGCTCTTGACCAAGGTAGAAGCACAGCGAGTTGGGGATGTGGGTGTGTGCGTGCGTGTATGTGTCAGGACAGGTCGCCTACAAGCCATAGGAGAGGAGCAATGTCAAGCAGATCACTTTTGGTGGCCGCAGATGGCGGCATGTAGACTCACAAAGAGCAGGAGTGGCAAACTGTGCAAAGGGGCCACATATTTGAGGTGTGGCGGGCCCTGTGGTCTCTGTCACGACTACTCAACACTGCCCTTTCAGCAAACATGCAGTCCATAAACGGACGGATGAGGCTGCGTTCCACAAAGTTCACGCCGACGTTGCGTATCAGTGAGATCCTGCCACGCCGACCACCCCACAACAGCATAGTGGCGAGTGTCAGGTACAGACGCCGGGGACACGGGCTCTGTTCTCGGATGCACAGGCTCCGTGCTGTCTCCAGGGATGGCTGGAGTCTATTTCAAGGAGGTGCACCATGAGAATAGCTCATCACTGAATTGTTTCGGGGATGGCGGGTAAATCTCGGGTTGCATTTTGCCCCACTTCCCCGTTTGCCAGGGGACAGGGCCATGGGCCTGCGGTGTCCCCCCTCTGTGTCTTACTTTGGAAAGCTGCACTTTTGGGATCTGCAGAGACCACAGGCTCAAGTGTTAATTGTTGTCTGTCTGTCTGCTTTGAGGAGAGCCCTCACACTTAACGCAGGGTTTCGGAAGCGTGCCTGTAGCTGTGTAATTTCAAGGCAGCGATGCTGGCGCATGCGAGGCTGGTGTTTCCAGCTTCAAAGGCTTTACGCAAGTTTGGGCCAGTCACCTCCTGTGACTGGGACCAGGAATTAGAATCGGAATCAGGTTATGCATCACCAGAGTGGGCAGTGGAGATGGCCCTTCCATGGGGTAGAATGAGTATCGGTCTCTGACTCTTCGTGCTGCTTGTCCAAGCAAGTTGCTGGAGGGGCTGTTTTCCACCCCTGCTCATGAGGAGAAGTGGACAGAGACAAGAGAATTTGATCAGCTAAGAAGGGGCCGTTTTGCCGTAGATGAATATTCGCCAGCTCTGGGCAGTCTACCCACTAGGCTCCGTCCACCCCTTCTTGGCTGAGGCCATGGCCTGTCAGGAATTTGTTGTGTGCGAGGTGTTGGGACCAGACAGGACATCAGGAGCTCTGGGCTGCTTCTAGAAGGTTAAGTAGCCATGCCCACTTTCCAGGCCATCCAGGCAGACAGAGTGAAGGTCAAAGACGCTCTGAGCATGCCTTCTTTAGAGTCACAGCCACAGCCCACAGGACTCTTGCAGCTCTCGTCCAGGTTGGTCACCTGGGCCGGCCTAACGACCCAGCCAACTCCGGCTCTGGCTGGTCAGCCAGGCCGCTGTGCAGGCAGCCGTTTCTGTAGCACGTTATTTGTAGTGCTTCTCACATTCATAGTTATGACAGCTCTTCCAGTCCACTTGGACAGAGGTCCCCAACCCCCTAGGCCGTGGACCGGTACCCATCTATGACCTTTTAGGGACTGGGGTGCACAGCAGACAAGCGAGTGAAGCTCCATCTGTATCTGCAGCCGCTCTCCAGCACTAGCATCACCGCCTCAGGTCATCAGGCATGAGATTCTCATAGGAGCACTTGTCCTGGGTGCCAGCCACAAAGGTTGGGGACCGCTGTGACTTGGGAGTTTTTGCAGGAATGCTCACCTCTGTTCCAGCGGGGAGGAAGTGTGGTCAGTTAAGCCTGGGGGGAGAGTGAGGTCAGCCAGTCTGTGGGCAGGTGACAGGTGGGCATACCGTTACATGCCTCCTGTGACAAAGGGCCAAGTCTCCCTTCACAAGAGAGCTTTCTCTTTGGATTCGTTATAAATCCACCCTGCTTTTAATGCAGTGCCACCTGATCACATACAGCAGAGCAGGAATTAGTCTTGGCAAAAGCTGTGTGACATGGAGACCATTGGGAAGCGAGCAAACAGACCCGATTACACTCTCATACGTCACTATGTCGATCCAGGTGTCGGGGAGGCACACAGTCCTAAGGGCCTCATCCGTTACTGTTACTGAAGAGCTTACGTGCAGCATAAATATATTTGCAAAATGCAGAGCACATTTTTAAAGCTTTGTGAAAAGAAACGATTGAGTGGAAGTTAAGGCAAGCGAAAAGGGAAGGGACAGTTGTGAGATGTGGAGGCGCAGAGGAACCAAAGGGAAGAACTCGGATCAGAGAATCCCGAGGCCCTCACTTCCTCTAGAAGGACGGTCACATGGCCTCCTGGTGACTTTGTACACCCACCACCACCACCCACGGGCATCAGGCTGCCCGCGACCATCCGCTAGGGTATGGAACTAGAGTTCCCCAGTTGAACTTTTGTTTCATTGGCAACATTTAAAAAGAATGTGTGAGATGGGATGATGAACTGAAGACGTCTTCGGCCGATTGCATTCTTGGCGTTTACTTCCTGCACTTGAAATTCTGCAGCTGCCTGACCCTGGATGTGGCCAACGGGAGACGTGTTTGCAGCCAGTGCCTTGGAGGGAAGCATGCAGAGCCACCGGTAACCTTGCCCTGTGCACGCTTCTGCACACAGGCGCGTGCGTGGTCACCCTCTTGACCTTTAGGAAATGAGGCTGCACAGCCGTTCGGAGCTTAGAACCACCCAAGGAGCCACACACAGCTCACACAACATCGGTAGTCTGCAGTCACGTGTGAAGTTCAGAGAGAGCTGGCACATGGGGCATGGAAAACACGTCTCTTCTCTTGCCCTACGGGTCATTCCCAGACTTTTCCAGTTGTAAATCAACCCCTCAGTCAACACCGTTGGCAAAAGGATCAGATCATTATCACACACCTGCCATATGTAGGACACCGGTAGCCTCCCTTTGAGCCTCAAAGAAACACAAGGCAGGCCCTGTCTCGGAAGGCAGTCTGGATTTGCACAGAAAGGGAGGTGCCGTGGAGCCTGCAGGGTGGCTGGGGGGTGGTGAGAGAAGGAGGGAGCTGAAGGGGGTGGGCCTTAGGTTCTAAGAGGGAGGGAGGGGCGATGGCAAAGCCACTGGGCCAGATTCTTCCTGAGATATGGGGCCCATGAGTTGGCTGTAGGGTGGGGGTGGGAGGTGATGAACCGAATGGACAGGTGTGTGGGTCAGGTGAGGCAGGGCCGTGTGTGTCACCCTCGAGCCTGGAGCTGGCACCAGGGTTCCCTGGAGGGTTTGTCACGCTGGTTGCCAAGACCCACTCCGGCCTGAGAGCCAGGACTCCTAGCAGGTTCTTAGTGCTGCTGCCACCACTGGTCTGCGAGCACATTTTTGAGGATCATGCTCTAGAGGGAGGCGATGGGGAGCATTTGTGGCTAGCGACTGGGGAGTTCTCGGTGGTCGCATTGGTTAGCATTTGAAGGCACGAAGTGACAAGCCAGCACGTGGGTCTCTCCAAACAAGGCCTACAAAAGCAAAACCTCCCCAGGGGTGTATCTGCAGCAGTCCCCAACCTTTGTGGCACCAGGGACCTGGGCTCCTGTGAGAATCTAACGCCTGATGACCTGAGGCAGAGCTGAGGCGGGGACGCAGATGACACTTTGCTCTCGCTCGCTTGCTGCTCAGCTTCTGCTGTGCGATCCGGTTCGTGACAGGTCATGGACAGGATTTGGGGACCCCTGCCTGTAGGATTTCTCACCGAGGTGAGAGTCTCCCTATATTGTGTCACATCAGAACTGCCTGCTAAATGGCCTTCTACACTGCAGCTTGGGAACGCAACCACCAGATTGAACAAATGATGGCGTTGCAAGTGCTACACCCAGGGGGGCCTTTGACCTCCCACAGCCTGAGCATTTCGGGGAGGGTCAGACCCCTTGTTAGAGCTAGGTGCCTTCTCAGGGGCTCGGGGCCCCCTGAGGTGTGGACTCATCCTGCCAGCTTTATTTCCACCAGGGGAGTTTTCACCCACAGTCCCCGAGGTATTTTGCACTGAGGCTTTCCTTACGCCCAGCTCCCATGGGGCTCTTTGTATTCCCCCCTCACAGCCGTCCCCTTCTGCCTCCACTTCTTCCGTCTCCCCAAAGTATTGTCGCGAACAAAGTCACGTTTGAACTTCAAAGGAGAGGGGAGAAAGCCGCGCTTTGCTGCAGGTCGTGCAGTGCCACTTCGAGACAGTTTGATTGGGGCAGTAAAACCCCTGAGTTGTTCTTGGCAGCGTTCCGAGGACTGAAACCCTTGCAATCCGCTTAGAGCCGGGAATGCGGTCTCACCCTGTGTTTGGGGCACTGGAGGTTGTAGGCAGTCTCATTAGCTGATCCGATTGACTTTCAAAGAGGCTCGGGGTCAGGGCCTCCTTCCCGGTAAGGCCAGGGCTGTGGTGGGGACGGGGTGGGGAGCAGTGTCACGTGGGGGTGCCCAGTGAGAAAAGGACTCATTCCCGGTCCCATCCAAGACCACCGGGTGATGGTGATGCACACTGTGGTTGGAGAGCCAGCTTCAGTATGTCGTGGCTTTTAGGGAATAGGGATGGGAGAGAGCCTGGGACGGAATCTTTGCTGGCGAAGGCAGGCCTGACTGTGGTCTTGTTGACTTGTCATCAGAAGGGGAGCGAGCGGCAGGCCCCTTGGGAAAGGAGGACAGATTGTTTTAATGCTGTCAGCATTCTTTCCAAGAGAGGAATAGAGTTCTCTGCATTTTATATTTATATTTATTTTTATTTTTTATTTTTATTTTTATTTTTATATATTTTTTATATATTTATATTTATATTATTTATATTTATATTTATATTTACATTTATATTTACATTTATATTTTTTATTTTTTTACTTTTATTTTTATTTTTATATATTTTTATATATTTATATTTATATTATTTATATTTATATTTATATTTATATTTACATTTATATTTACATTTATATTTATTTTTATTTTTTTACTTTTTATTTTTATATATTTTTATATATTTATATTTATATTATTTATATTTATATTTATATTTACATTTATATTTATTTTTATTTTTTTACTTTTTATTTTTATATATTTTTATATATTTATATTTATATTTATTTTTAATTTTTATTTTTATATATTTTTATATATTTATATTTATATTATTTATATTTATATTTATTTTCGCACACACACATGTATATATCTTCAGACTTAATATTTACTCTATTAAAGCGACGTTGAAAATCCTGGGTCTTAAATTTTTGGTTCAATTGAAAAATCCCGTTTATCATCTGCAATCCTTCTTGAGAGGGCTTCGGATAACGTCTGGCCCCATTTACAAAGGTGGCGATTAACAGCTTCCAAACCCTTCCGACTATGTTTAGAAATGTCACGTATTCGATCTGATTTTCAAGTTCTTTGGCGGCCCGATTGAAAAACTGCACGTTCTGAAGTGCTGCTTCCAGACCCAGTAAGTTAGCCTGGTGAACATGGGAAGGTTTCGGTTCCCTTATATGTTCTGAGGCTGCTGATCAGCCTAAGAAGTTTTTTAAAATCACAAGTCTAAGCTATCGGTGCACTTTAAATTCGAACTACAGCTCGAAGCCATCAGATATTTTGCCAAGTCCTCTTCAATGATGCCAGTTCTGACAAAACGCCCAAATCCCTGCTCGCAAAACTGGTGATAGGACAAACGTGACTTACTCTGTCCTCTGTGTAATGCTAAGTATTCCCAGGGAGAGAGACGTTTTCCCACTAAGGATGTAACTGTATTTGTTCCCAACACACTGGGGGTTGCCACCTCAGGTGGATTATTGGGGGGTCCCGATTTTAAATTTCAAGTTTGCTTTTAATGATACTAAAATAATGTATCTTCTTTGAAAGCAAACCTGGAAAATGGGTGCAGTTGCATATATTGCTGTATCCCCCATCTCCTGTCTGTCTTCCCAACACTATGGCTGCTGGGACATTTCGTCCCCCAAAAGCTCATTCTTGGGCTCGGTAAATTGGGGCATCCGGCAAAGGAAAAGCCCAGATGTGGGAACCAGGCCCAAGCCTGGTGGCCTCGCCTGCCCTGGGGCTGTTGGGGTCTTGGTGTGTGTGAACAAGGGTGACCCATGTCGTATTTTCCTTTCCCCGGGCAGGTCGGCCTCATCCAGCTGGGGCAGGAGCAAGTGCTAATCCAGCCCATCAACAATTCCCAGGGCTCCCTCGGCGGGCAAGAGCATCTGATCAGGCGCAAATGGTCCCTGACGCCCAGCCCTTCCATCGGGGCCCAGCTACCCAGGCAGCTCTGCAAGGTTCTCACAGGTGAGTCTGGCGACCAGCACGTGGTGGCCTCGTGACACAGCCCATTCAGCATCGTGGTTCGGCTCAGCACCGCCCCCCGCAGTGCCGCCAAATGCTCTGAAGTCATGGGAGCAAGAGTGTACCTTTCTCTGTATTTTGAAAGATTTCTTTGTTATTTTTTAATTATTATTATTATTAATTTTTTTTTACTGCCATAAGGCCCCTTCCTTTCTGTGTGGCTGAGTGTCAGCAGTTCATGATGTAGCAGCCCTTTGCAAAAGGTGTTTCTGGAAGGGACCCAGGTTCTCATTAATGCAAGTGTCTTAGTTTCATAGATGGGGAGCAAGGTGAGACCCCAAAAAACCACGGTGGCTTCCGGTGGCAGAGCCAGGGTGAAAATTCCTGCCCCTCGGCACCCTGGCCGGAGCTTGTTTTTCTACCACGGTGACCCTCAGTCCTGGCTGCTCTAACGAGAGTTGCCAGGCACCTCGGAGGCAGGGGTTCTCAAAGCGTGGCCCCTGGGCCGGCAGCATTGACCCCACTTAGGAACCCGTTAGAACCCACGTTCTCCCCACGAACCCCCTTTCCGGATCTCCTGACTCAGAGACCGTGGGACGGGTCCAGTCTCAGGCCGGCCTGGTCAATCTGACGATGCTCAGGTGTGGGAACTGCTGCTCTAAACATACCGTGCCCCAGCCTGTCCCCTGGAACTCCAGCCTCATCTGTGTGGGGTGTGACTTGGGCGTCGGTGCTTTCTAAGGGAACCCGAAGAAGCCGCTCCGGCTGAGAGCCCAGGGTGCCTATACTTTGTGCCGCTGCTTGGGCCACCTGCCGATTATCTGGTAGGTGTTTAGGAGCATTTCCTGGGGGCTGTGTCACTGGCAGTCTGCAGGACCCCATGCTGGCCCCTGGGAGTCTTTCTTGGTGTAAAAACACGGTGTGTCTCGGCTTAGTATTCCGGCGACCTTGGAAGTAAATCGATTATGTGACTCTCTCTCTTCTGACAACTGTGTCACTTAGGAGTGAGCCTTGTGGCTGAGCTTGGCAATTTCGGGCTGCTGCTGTCTTGTGGTTGTCCCCTTGGCCCAGTCTGCGCTCGGCAGGGAGGCACAGGAGGCACTTTGGCTGGGTCAAGGTCACGTCCCCTTTTTTGGCGGATCTCACGATGGACCGTGTGTTTGTGCTTGATGCTGGTGCGTTATTTTAGACATCGGCCACCTGACCTGACCCGGGTCCGTCTTGGAGTATTTGTTTCTTTATCCGCTCTCCAAGTCGATGGCTGTCGGTCTTCCTGAGTCTCCGGGCGCGTTCCGTAGCTGATCCAAACATTGGGTTCAGACGTGGGCGTCACTCTAGGGCAGTGGTGCTCGGCGCTGGCTGTCCGGGGCCATCGCCGAAGAGCCTCATGGCCACCTGCACCTGTGTCCCTCCCTTAGGGGGTGGCTCCGTTTGGCCTTGGGGCAGCCTGGGCGTTGGTGAACTTCAGAACTCTCCAAGCGGTTCCGAAGTCCAGCTGGCGCCGAGAATCAGTGTGCTCAGGAGTACGAAACACAGGTGCCCGTGGGCCACCAGGAGTGCGTTTCTCAGCTGAGGACAGCCAAGCAGGGCACTTGCATGAAATCCAAGGACAAGTATGTTTTATTATTTTTCCCCGACTCAACCCAGCGCTCGTCAGCTGTGGGTCAGTGCTCAGAAGCCCAGGGTGCATGTGACGGCGTCATGACCACCAGCTGCCTTCCTCTTCAGGGGTGTGACACCAAGGCTTGTGACAAAATGATAAACTGTGCCCGTGTGTGCATTTTTGTCCCTGAGGCTAGTGTCACGGTAGACGGTTGAGCCTATAATGGAGAAAGTGAAACCATAAGCAAACTGGGGTGGGAGGATTCAGGGGAAACTGAGCTTAAACGGGCAGCCAGGCCAGGGGACAGAAAGAAATGTCCAAATTTGCTTAAACAAACATGTCCCCTTCCCCATCCCCGAATCTCACCCTGACGTGGTCTGCCGTGTGGGTGCCACAAGTGTGTTTGTGTCGTGCCGCCTCCGGCTCTGCCTGGGTGAGGACACAGACCCAGGTGAGAGGCAAGTCTCGCTGCTGGGCCTTCCTGCTTTGCGTGAGGTGCCCAGTAACCCTTGTCACCGCGTCGAGACAATGAGCCTCGTTAGGCTTAGCTAATGAGCCGTCAGTTAGGTCCTGTTTAGTTTGGATTCATTTTCAAACATCGAGAGTTTAGACATGGGGGAAATTAATTTAGTGGGGCAGCAGCAGAATACATCCTTGACGTTTCCTGGAAAAATTAATCAAATTGATATAAAATTCCCCCATGGGAACATGTTCTTGATGGCCAGACACGGTGGCCAGAAGTGTCACGGTGCCTCGTCATTAAGCGTGTGTTACTGCAACCTTGGGCAAGGCCTGGGAGTCTCCGGCTGGCTTATGTAGGTGACAAGGAGGCTGATAGCCCTTTTTTCCTTCTTGGAGCACCCCATTCACCTGGAAAGAAAGTCGGGCTGGGTAAGCTGCCATGTTCTCTTGAGGGTCAGAGGGTCTCGCACAGTGAAGGCCACCGGGAAGGGACCGCAGCCTCCTCCTGGGTACTGCTGAGCTTGCATTTCTAGCAGCCTTTGGGGCTCCCGGCGAGGGGACAGACTGATCCTATTTCCTTTATAGCTCCTTATTTTTAGGACCTTATAAACCGATTCATAAAATATCACTCCAGTTTGGAAGGTTGAGACTTGGCATGAAAATATGGAGTCTGCAAGCTTTTTCTTTTTTTTCTTTTTTTTTTTCTCAGTTGTGTTTTTTTGGTGAGAGCATGAGTTTTTGATGGCTTTTTGGCTCCTCAACAAAAATGGTGCTTTGGCTATTTTGAAATGTTTTTTACAGTGGTTATTTGAACTTTGAAACTTTTCGTCTGTCTTCTGTGCTTATTTTAATTTCTCCCTTCGGATTCAGGTTAGATTCTTTTGACTCTTATGGTCCCTCCTAACGGTTTGAATCCGTCTCCTCCTCCTCGACCGTAGTAGATGTGACATGTAATGGTAGAGGTAGGTGGTAAAATACTAAAAGTAATTCACCATGAGGCACTTTCAAAGTAGGAATCCTACAATGTTTTGAGTGGCGGTGGGCTCCTCAGAGCTGGGGTCCCCGACCTCTGGGCCGTGGACTGGTACCAGTCTGTGGCCTGTTAGGACCCAGGCCGCGTAGCAGGTGAGCGACAGGCAAGCGAGGGAAGCATCGTCTATCGGCAGCCGCTCCCCCGCGCCAGCATCACCGCCTCAGCTCCGCCTCAGATCATCAGGGATTCTCACAGGAGCTCCAGTCCCTGGTGCCACGAAAGGTGTGGGGACCGCGGCCTTAGAACACATCCAACCGAGGTACCAGTCTATCTGCTTTATCGTTTAAGCTCTGCTATGACTATTTTAAAATAATCGAAGTCATTGCACAGTATTGTCTGGTTCATGGAGAGCATTATACAATTAATTTAGGTCAGTCCTTAGAGGATACGGGGACTGTTCAGCAATTCTGTGTTGCTGATTATGCAAGAATGTTCACGTATAATAACATACGGGTATGCACTTTAGTAAGTAATTGATTAGGACTTGGGCTTTGTGTAATTTGGTTGGAAATAACAGACATCTCCGCCCCGGGCTCAGGGGACCGAGGAGTAGAACAGGAGGCTGCACCTGAGCTAAGGCTTAGGTAGCCAGGCTGGGCCTCTCGGCCGTTCTCTCTCGATGTGACAGCTTTGTCCTCCGCTGGCTTCTTAGCAGCGAGGAAGTGGCAGCTGGACCAAGCAGATAAACTCTGGTCCCTTCTAGCTTCCGTAACCGTATCCATCAGATGCTGGTTGGCTCCTCATCCAGCCTGTGTGCCCTGGGGATGAAAGTGGCTGCTGGGTTTTGCCCACTTAGCAAAGGCTCGATTTCACCGAAAGTTGGTTGCTTTAAACTTCGAGACTTCAGTTTTATGGTGGATTAAATAAAAAAAAAAAATAGATTTTGCCATTTTCCCAGTGTATTTGGCCATTTCAATGGCACTGATGGTCTTCCACGGTCTTGCACATCTTGATGCAAATCCCCCAAAACGTTGGGATTTCTTCCTGGTAATATTTTAAGTCTTTATTTAT
This sequence comes from Cynopterus sphinx, assembly GCA_030015415.1. NCBI lineage: Eukaryota > Metazoa > Chordata > Mammalia > Chiroptera > Pteropodidae > Cynopterus > Cynopterus sphinx. The sequence goes on along the minus strand of CM057395.1, from coordinate 8,114,012 downwards.
ATAGCAAATATGTAACTCCAAAAGGAGCCACCCGTATTTTAAGAATTATGGTTCCTGGAGCAAGCAGCACAACACTGTCCCCTTGGCTGTGGCCCCAGGACAGTCGGTGGCATCTCTGTGCCTCTTTTTGGTCTGCCGGGCTGCTGGAGCCACGTGCCACGGCCTTAAACGTCTGACATTTCCTTCCCCACGGTTCTGGGGGCTGGAAGTCCAAGGTCAAGGTGTTGGCTAGGAGGCTTCTTCCGAGGCTTCGCTCCTTGGCTTCTAGGTGGCCGTCTTCTCTCTCTGTCCTCCTCACACGGTCGTCCCTCTCGTGCATGTCCGTGTCCTAATCTCTTAGGAGAATCACGTCGCACAGCGTTATAGCCCACCCCGATGGCCTCATTTTACCTAAATTATCTCAGTAAATGACCCATTTTCCAACTCAGTCACAGGCTAAGGTACCGGTGACTTGGTTGCTCCATTCGGGCTATTTCACTCTAATATTAATCCTGGTAGGCAGTCTTTATTTTGGTCAATATCTGCCTAATATTTCTTTTTTTCTTCGTTTTATTTTCAAGCCTTCTCAATCTTGATGTTTTATTTATGTTTCTTAACAGTAATGTGTATCTGGATTTTTAAAAATGTCTAATCGGAGACTGTCTTTTCACCGGCAATGTTCATATTTATTAAGAAATATTATTATCGTTCTTCCATTTTATATTTTATATTTACAATACCATGAATCTCTTCTGTTTCTTTTTCCCTTCTTTCTTCATCCAGTTTTCTTCATTTCTCCTTTCTCATGCCGGTATAGAAGGTTTATAATCTATTCACTTTTTTGTTGTTGTTCGTGCCTTAAACAAATATATTAGTCCTAAGAACGTCTAACGGGATCATATCTTTCATTCGTCAAACGCTTCAACTTTCATTTTCTGTGTATTTTAGTCTACTACTGATTTTATTTGGGTTTTGTCCCCTCTCGTTTATTATGTATTTTTAAAAGTTAAAATGATTCAGATTTATTTATGCAGTTGCCGCCTTACTTAGTGTTATGTCTTGCAGCCCATTTCTCTGTTTAATACCCACCTTAGGGGACATTTTAATCAGGATTTAGGAGTCGTTATTATCTCTGCTTTTTTCTAAAACTGTATTTCAGCCTGACACGTCATGATGATTTAGCTGAATACAGAATTCTAGGTCGAGTCTTATCTTTTCTCAGCACTCTGAAGATATTGGTCCATTGTCTTCTGGCTTGTATTTTTGCTACCAAAAGGTCTTCTATCCGTTTGATTTTAGACGCTGTGTAAGTAATCTTTTTTTCTCTGAAGATTTAAAAAATGTTACCACCTTGTGTTTTATTATATGTGTATGGCGGATTTCCCATATTTACCTCATTTGGACTCAATGCAATTTTTGGATGAATGACTTCTGTCAATTCCGAGACAGGCCTGGCTCCATCTCCCCGAGCGCCTCTCCCCATTATCCGCTCCTCCACTCCCAGAGCCCCTGGTGGATAGATGTGGACTTTCCTTTTCTTTCCTCCACGTTCCATAACTTTTTTTTTTTTTCTTCATGTGTTTAGTCTCTTTTTCTGTGTATTCCGTGTTCTGGATACTTCCTTCTCATTGGTTTGCCAGGTCGCCAGATTTCTCTTAAACGGGGTCTGAATCTCCGTTCAATCTATCCACTGAGTTTTTAATTTTAGTGATCACATCTCTACTTTGAGAAGTTATATTTGATTATTTTCCAATTCTGGCTATTTTTTTTTTTAAATATAGTGTCCTGTGTTTTCCTTATAATTTTACCTTTTTTAAAAAAAAAAAATCACTTTTGTCATTGTTGACAATTATTTGAAGTCTTTTTTGAATTATTCCACTTTCTGAATCCCCTGGGGCGCTGATCTTTCTGTTTGCTGTTGTCTGCTCACTCTCCCTGACGCTGGACCGTTTTCTTGCGTGGATTGAATTTTGCGTCATGAGTTCAGTTCAGGCTGATGTGTCCCCTTTGTCTCCCACCCCCACTGCCCCATCCTCTATGGCCGCGTCTCAGTCTGGATTATGGAAAAATCTGGGCTGAGTCGTTTCATACAGGCTTCTGTCAGATGCCCTAGCACTTTTTCACGCGTCCAAACCCAGTTTCTACTTTGGGCGTTTTGCTTTGGGAAATCTGTACCGTAGTGTGTGGCACAGGCCCAGGGACTTACACCAGAGAGTGTCTGCCACTCTCCTGGCACTCAGAGCTGGGGACAGAGACGAACTTCCTTGTGCTTCCTGTGCCTGCAGGTGGGGCTGGCCAGCCCCTCTGGGTGCCTGACCTCACGTCTGACCTCAGCGTGGCCGTGTAACACTGACCCCTCGCCCTTCGTGCCGGGTTTTGGGTCTAATGTCTGCTGGGTTGTTGAGGCCTCTGGTGACTCCTTTATACAATTCTCAACATGTCTTTGCTATCCTTGATGACAGGACCTTCCAGAGGGACCGTGGGACCTGGGGCCCAGCTTAAGGTCCTGCCTACCCTTTGGGGGCTACAAGTGTGGGGTGCCTTCCTGCTGCTCAGAGAACCCAACCTGGGGAAGTCTCCCCTTCTGCTCCTGCTTCTTCAGCCCTCGCCCCTTGTCTCCAGGGTACCTACCCCTTCGCCTCATGTTGACCTTTTCGGGGAGGTCAGGTTCCAAAAAGCACAGCTTGGCATGGTGGTCATGCCCAGACAGCTTCTGCTTTTGGCCCTATAGAGTGCCTGTGCGGCACAGGACCCCGAAAGCCACCGTATCACGGTCGCAGAAGAAAAAAGCCACCGAAATCACTCATTGCTGCTTTCGCCGACCTCGAGTACAAATGCCACCATCTCCTTGTCACGGCTGTAGGAAAATACTCAGTGTCTAAACAGTCTGTGGACCTTGAGTTTGTTCCTGGGGGCGAAGTGTTTCTTGGGCATCCTGCGGCACTTCTGATGTGTGCCCACCACCTGAGCTGGAGGCATCGGTCCTGGACGCTGAGAGGGACAGACAGACGTCCTGCCCCCTAGGAGGCTGGAAGCCCACCTGCATGTCTGGTGGCCGCCTGGCACTCCTGGGGGCACCTTGGAGAGCACCAGAGAGATGTTTCTGGGCCTCCGAGTGGTCCGGGGCCACTGTGCACACGCCCTTCTGCGCTGTGAGTGTTCGCTAACCACCATTGCAGCGTTTGCTGTCGCGTCCCAGGCTTCATTTTCACGAGCGTCTACAGAAATCTCTAGTCCTGCCATTTGCTTTATATGAACCACGTGTGTGTTCGAGTCCTTTTGAGCTCGTTTTCATTTCTTTTTCAGACCAACTATTGAGGAAATCGTTTCGATTTTCTCTCGGGGGGTGTCTGGGTGGGCGAGAGATACTCACTAATCCCCCGTTGGGAAGAAACAGTTGAAAACCCGATGATGTGGCTCCATAAAAAAGAAATGATCCATTTGTGGTTGTTGTTGCCGCTATGATTCCCGCAGGCTGAAGGATGGTGGGTTTGGGGCCTGTGAGATGATGTGAAGGGGACACTGCCCACCGCCTGCCAGGAGGCCTGGGCGTGCATGAACCCAGCCGCTCACTGCTCATTGGGATTGGCCCTTGGTGGCACTGGGAGGGGACTGACGCCGCTGCCTGTCGTGCAGAGGTGCTTACATCAGCTCATTTCTTTGATTTCAATATTTCCTCACCTGCGGAAGAGAGGCGGCTCTTCTCTCGAGACTTTTACTTCACCAGGTTGCTGGGAGTAAAGTGACTCCATCCGCGCAAGTGGGGTTTCACTGAGTAGAGGAGAGCGGGTTCCCGAAAAGCAAAGTCCGGAGTGAGACTTGGGTGCAGCCGGTTAGTTTGGGGGAGGGCGGGGCCCTAGGGAGGAGGAGCGAGGGACAGGGAGTAGGAAATCCAGTGGGATCCAGTGGAAAATCCAGCGGAAGGTGTGTGTGTGTGCGCCTCGGTTGTTGCTATAGCAGCAGGGGCTGGGCTCCTAGAATGGGAACTCTGAGAAGCACACAGAAGCCTCTAGAATGGATGGTGGGGTGCTCTCGTGTCCTGAATTTCTGGGCTGCCCTTGTGTAGGTTGGATGGGCTTCTAGATACGAGAGCCTGTGAGAAGGAAAGGCCAGGGTCGTGTACTTGACAGGCTCGGTGGGCTGTTCGTTGTCGTTGTAGCTGATGCACTCTGTTTGGAAGGCAAGACTTGTGTGTTACTTCTGTAATGCCACCAACTTAGTGGCATTAATGGCTACTTAGTTGCTTAAAACAACAAACACGTGTTATCGTAGAGCTCTGGAGCTTGGCGGTCTGAAATCACTTTCACCGGGCTGGATCCGCTTCCACATGTCAGCCGGGCTGTCCTTGCCCCTGGAGACCCTGAGAGGGGATCCAGGTCCTCTCGTGTCCCCACGTGTCCCTTCTTCTGGGTACCACCCGGTTTCTCTGCGGCCTCTTCTCCATCTCTGATGCCCACGGTGGGCGCTGGAGACTTTGTCACGCCGCGTCACCCTGACAGCCCTCTTCTGGGGTCACCCTGCATGCAAGGACACGTGCAGTGACGTGCGGCCTTGCCTCTTCGCAGGAGCCTTCGCTCATCTCACGGGCACGCGCTCTCACTGTGTGAGGATTATTAAGACAGGGCTGTCTTCGGGGACCCGTTATCCAGCCTGCCCCGATCACAGACACCGTCCCCATGTCGCGGATGTCATGCCTGTTTCTCCCCTAAGTCTGCGCGTTGCCATCACATGAGCATTGAAGAATTCTGCGTCTTCCTTGTTCGTTGGCCTTTTGGACGTGCTCTGCGCGAGAATCCAGAAGAATCGGGGCAGGGCAAGCACGCTGGGCCTCTCGGATGTTCCTGTTAACTTGATTCAGAGAGGAAATTGAAACTCAAGCATTGACGGGGGGTGCAAAAAAGAGGGGACCGGGCTGTTCGCGTGTGCGCGTGTAGATGTGTGTGCACGTGTCTGCGTGTCTGATCCTTCAGCGGGGAGCGGTGTGTGTCTTCCCAGCTCTGCCCTGTCCCCTTCACAACCCACTTCAGTAACTCAGAGCGGAGACGGCCTCCAGCTCACATAGGAAAATCTGCCGCGAGCTGCAGACGGATCAAGAATGCATAGTTTGTTATTTAAAGTGCCCGCGGCCCGGGGCTGTCCAAGTGGCCCAAGGAAGCTGCTGGCAGCGGGTGCAGCGCCCCCGAGGCTGGAGGAGGAGGAGGAGGAGGAGGAGGAGGGATCGCCATCCCCAGAAGGCCGGGCCGGGAGGTGCTGACTCGGTGTTCCAGGGCCGTGGGAGGCGGAGAACACGACGGCCCCTGCCAAGGCCCGCAGGAGTGTCTGATTTTTGAATCAGCAGCCTTCATGTTCCCTCCAAGCGGGGAGAGAGCTGAGAGCTGGAGAGGACGTGTGACTGAGCAAAGGAGCACGCCCGGCTCCCCTCCCAGCGGGAGGACTCCGGCCAGGACGTCCAGCGCCGCCGCGGAGGGAAGGGGAGCAGACACCCCGTTTGGAGGGCCTGTTCGGGCTTTTGAAGAAATGCCTTGAGGGCTGCATTTTAGCCCAGCCCCCCACCTCTCCGCAGGAAGGTCTGGCTTTCTCAGCACACTCCTTTCTCATGGAAAAGCCCAGCAAAAAAAAGAAAAAAAAGAAAAAAAAGAAGTCTCATCAGGACATCTGCTGCCCAGTTTTCTTGGGTGGCCTCCAGCCACGAAAGCAGTGGGCTCGCTTGGCAGAAGCCGCTTGCTTTCCGAGCGGCGGGCGGGCAGCTGCTCCTGCTCCCCCAGACAGGGAGTTCGCCCTCTGCAGCGGGGATTGGGTTGCACGAACCCGCCTGCCGGCCCACGGGGGCCCCGAGCTCTCTCAATCCATTAGCAAGTCGTCCGTCCAACTCCCTGTCGCTGGCTGGGGACAGAGCTGGCTGCTGAGCCCCGCTGAGTGAAGTCCCCACCCCGCGGGGCAGGAAATGTCAGGCGTCCCTGGTGGTCAGCGGTGGTGGTGGCGCGGATGGCAGCCGGGACCGGTCGTGGAGGGCCACAGCCCCTGAGTGGGGACACAGAAAGACCCGGCTCACATCCGCTGTGGGGACTGACGCCACACCCTGTGCCCAGGGACACTCAGGGCTCGGGGAGGGGAAAGGGAGCTTTTCTCCTAGGGAGACACAGAGCTCGTCCATGGATCCCTTAGGGGTGGACACTTGGCCTCTCAGGCCCCCACTAAAGGGAACGAACATTCTTCATGTCAATGTTTAAAGCAGTATAACTTGCTTCCAGAACTTTCTTCCAGAAAATAAACTGTAGCCCATCACGGCCTACGCGAGCTGCCGCTTTTCTGACGCTTCCTCGGGGGACGTTGGATGTCTGTGGACGACGGTCTCTGACCTCCCAGCTCTGGCACAGGAGTGGCTTCTCCCCGTGTGGGGCAGGCGCTTGGTGGCGGGGAGAGCTAAGCATGCAGGTTTCGTGCCCGCTCTGTCTGGGAGGGTGTTGTCGTCTGAGTCACAGCTGGACCGTCGGTCCCCTTTCGTGAAGCAGTCCATCATTTTCCTTTTTTTTTTGTTGTTGGTTCGGTGTTCACAGCAGCACTGAGGCCCAGGCCCTCAATTAATTCCTGCCCGGGGCCTTGCTGGCTGGCCTCGGCTTTGACAAACTGCCTTTTTCAGGATAAATACGTGTTCTCGGTGGTGAGGGGTGTCCTGGCTGTTCCAGCCACACAAAGGTCTACTTTTCAAACCCTTGAGGGAAATGTCCCTCGGCAGCAGGTTGCCTGTCCTCAAAGCTTTCTTGTCTTCCCTCCCCGATGTCCTTCCTCAGACCTGCCCCTTGAGGGGTCTTCAGGTCCCTGCGCATCCTGCATGAAGGCGCCGAGTTTTCTCTTCATCCTCAGTTATTCTTTTCTCCAGTTTTAAGTGCCACACTGTGTCACAGCGTTTGGGAAGTCCTCTTGCGAGCCCATCCAAGTGCCTTTCCTCTCCTCCTGTGGCCAGGTTGTCCTGGGAAGGCCAGGCCCGCACAGGCGTGCTGCAGAGGGTGGCGGGGCCCACGGAGAAGGTGTCCCCAGAAATGGCTGAGCCACACAGGTTCCAGCTGGGGGGTGGCAAAGGCCCTGGGAGGAAGGGGTTTGGGAATGACAGCTCGTGACGTCCATTCATTTGTGCACGGTCAGCACACCTGGCGCCAGCCAGAGGGAATGGTTTGGGAGTGGCAAGAGGGCTCCGTGGCAGCCGGCATAGGCCCTGCAGAGGCTGGAGGGAGGCAGGCCTGCTCTTGGGGCCCGGCTCCAAGGTCGCGCTGTGCTGTGTGACCTTGAGCAGGCCTCACTCCTCCAGACCGCCGTCCCCTCATGAGATTACTGTGAAGGCTCCGTCCTGGGGCTGACCACTGGGCTGGGTGCCGGAAGAGGGTGCACGTAGCATGGACAGGCAGAGAGTTCTCGTGGCGTGCAGTCCCCAGCCGTGACGGAAATTATGGGGGTCAGTCATGTGATCAATCACAGCTCTCTTTGGGACATCAGTGCTGTGACAGAGCACAATGCTCCCCTTGCCAGTCGGGGACAGATGATTGCTAGATCTGGGGACACAGAAAGAAGAACGAGGCCTCATGGCCCTGAATCCAATGTGGCTTCCTCGCCTCGTCTGACCAAGCATCCAGCGCCTGAGGTGCGTTCCCAGGTAGATGACATTTGTCCCTGTGTCCCCGGGGTGGCCTTTGCTGCCACCCGGTCGGGCCCCCCAGCAGACCCCCACAACGGCTCATCCGGTGGAGGAAGCAGGCTGGGCTGGAGCGAGAGCAAACTGACTCGTCCAAGCCAAGGCCACGTTTCCTCTCCCATCACTTTCTTCTTCACGACTCGGACACAGACAGCACAGACTTGTTGACGACGTTCCAGTTTCAGCCGTCCGTGTTCAAGAGCAGTGACTTGAGGTTCTGATACACACACCGGTAACTGCCTAAAAAGGGAAAGAACTGAGCAACAGCAAAAAAAGAGAAGAAAACGGTTCGAGTCAAGAACATCACTCCAGTTACTGCCAGTGTCAGCGACGTGGGCATGGTCCTTAAGAGGCTAGAGACCTCAAGCAGCCTGTGGACGATGGCTCTGGGCCCCTGGCTTTGTCTTTGGGGATCCTCATGTGCATACTGTCACCTTGTGCGTCCTCCCCTGCCAGGGGTCTGTGACAAGCAGCCTCTAGCAGGCCGTGCTCCAGACGACTGAACATCATTTCTGGCTGCCAGATGAAATGCAAGGTTTTAGAGGAACTTTTTGACAGGGCTCTACTGTAAAACAGTGCGTGTGTGTGTGTGTGTGTGTGTGTGTGTGTGTGAGAGAGAGAGAGAGAGAGAGAGAGAGAGAGAGAGAGAGAGAGATTCGGTAATAGATGTCACTGAGAAAGTTGTTTAAAAAGTGCGAGTTCTGCAAAGCGAACCAGATTTTAAACTAAGTACAGGAGCTTACCATTTTAAGAAAATCTGGAGAGGAAAGGGGAGAAGTTTTTGGCAGGATATGTACTGGCTTCTCAGAATGTGCTTGTTGGTGGCTCCTTTTCTTCATAAAAAAAAAAAAAAAGCATAATTGTTTGTCTAGACCAGATCTGTGATTTTTTTTTTGGGGGGGGGGCTCTCAGCAGGCACTTCTGTGGTTGGTGGGCAAGACTGTTTCCAGGTGTGGCTACTGCACGTGGGCACAGCTGGGGACAGCTAATCTGTAGCTCAGAAGAGGGACCACTCACCCTGGTGTGCTATTCCGGGACATGGGGGACATCAGCCATGCACCGGGGCCCGTGCCAGGAACATGACATCCATCACCTCATTTTATCCTTTCTCCGAGGCTCAGCTATTTCCGTCACTGTAGAACTTGCGACATGGTGCCCACATCAGCTGAATAAACCTGAAAGAGCATTTAGGGACCAGGAGCAGGAGGGGGCCCTGCGCTGATCAGGCCTCTCTGGCTCAAACTAAGCCCCCCACCAAAAAATAAATAAATAAAAAAATAAAATAAAATAATCAGCTCACGTGAAGAGCCTGTCAGGTGTCCCGAATTTCAGTCATGGCTGGACTCAGGATCTTTAGTAACGTGGCTGAGGGTTTGGCCGATTCTTCCTGCCATCTCTTGGTTCTGTTTCTCTCTATGTGAGCTTAATCCTCAGGCCGGGTATCCAAGGGTGGGCCACAGCAGCATGAGTGGCCCATGAGACCAGTCACTCGGAACAGAAGCATCTTCCATCCCGCCGACACAGTGTGGTCAGCATGCAGCAGCAGGGTGGGGCTGGCGACGGGGGCCCCCGTTGGTTTTGTGTGGTCCAAGGTGACAAGGAGACGTTCTGTGGGCAAGAGGAGGCAAAGCTCCAGGTGCCTCCTTAGGTGGCATAGATCACCCTAATCTTCGGGCTGTGGACCGGTTCTGGTCCGTGGCCTGTTAGGAACCAGGCCGCAGACCAGGAGGTAGTTGGTTTTTGCAGCTGCTCCCCAGGGCTAGCATCGCTGCCTCAGCTGTGCCTCGATCCTCAGGTTCTTACAGGAGCCTCGGTCCCTGGCACCACAAAGGTTGGGGACGGTTGGCATAAACCCTTTTGTCGATCTCTACTCTTTTCTCCTAGACCAGACCCCTGGAGTGGCCTTTGCCCAGGTGTCTGGAAAGGGCAGCTCGGTCTCTGACACACTCAGCTTAGCTTCTTCTTTGTTCTCACGATGGCAGAGGAGGAAGGGAGTTACGTTCAAGCTGCAGGCTATGCTCAGATGAGAGGCCTCGCCTCCCCGGGAGGGATGCTGTGGGCCTGTGTTCATGCACGATGCCCAGGTGCCTAAGTCTGGGGCGGCTCAGGTGACAGAGGCGGGTGCTTCGGAAGCCTAGCAGGGTATGTGAGCTTTTGCCTAGCTCGGTGTGGCAGAAACCCACCAAGTCACGGCATCTGGCTTGTATCAGTTCCTGCTGCTGTGTAACAAATTAGCCCGGAGCCTGGTGACGACCATATAAATAATGTTTTCTACAATTCCTTTTTAAGTCGGTTTAGAGAAAACAGGGAAGAAACACACAGTTATATACTTTTCCAATCCCGTGCCAACCGTTACTGTTTCGTTTTTCGTGTGGATTTGAATTGGCATCTGGTCCTAAAGGACTTCTTTTAGTATTTCTTGTAAGGGGAATCTGCAAAGAACAAACTCTCAGTGCTTGTGTGTCAGAGAACATCTTTATTTTACCGTCATTTTTAAAGGACAGTTTTGCTGAATATAAGATCGTTGGTTGGCAGTTTTTTCCTTCCGCGCGTTGAGCATGTAATCCCACTCTCTCTGGCCTTTATTTTCTGATGAGAAGGCTGCTTTTTTACTTCTCCTAAGATTCCTTCTCAGGTGATGAGTCACTTTTCTCTTGCTGCTTTCAAGATTTTCTTTTTCTTTGGCTTTGGGCATTTGAACTATGATGTGTCTGGGTGTAGGTCTCTCTGTGGTTATTATGCTTGGAGTTTGTTGAGCGGCCTGGATGTGTCAATTCATGTTTTTCATCACACTTAGGAAGTTTTCAGCCATTATTTTTTCCAAAAATGTTTTTAATTTCTTTCTCTCCCCACTCTTCCAGGATTCCCATTACGTGTGCGTCACTGTGCTTGGTCCGCACGTTGCTCAGAGTATTAACTTTTCCCTTTTTTCAGATTGTATAATTTCTCTCAATATATCCTTAAATTACCTGATTTTTCCTTCTAGTTTAAGTCTATTTTTTTTCCCTTGTAGTGAAACTTTCATTGGGGTTATTATGCTTTTCTAACCCTTATATAATTTTAATTCATTTCTTTAAAAAATATTTCTATTTATTGGTATTCTCTGTTTGATGAGACATTATCATCATAGCTTTCTTGACTTCTTTGAGCATTGTTTTCTCTAGTTCTTTAAACGTTTTTATTGTGGCTTCTTTGAAGTCTTTGCCTGTTAATTCTGCCCTCTAGACTCTCTCACAGGCAGTTTCTCTTGCCTGTCTTTTTCCCCAGGCATGGGTCGTACTTTCCTGTTTCTTCGTGTGTCTCATAATTTGTTGTTGTTATTGAAAACTGGATTTTGGAGGTAATAGTAGTAGGAACTCTGGGTCCTGGTTCTTCTATCTCATCTCCAGGGCTTGCTTTTGTTATTGTTTTGCTTGTTTATTGATTTATTGACTCAAGACTATTTCAGTGATACCTTTTTTCTCCTTGGAGAGCAAAGCCTTTAGTTGAATGTAAAGCAGTGTGGGGCAGGTACACAGTGGCTGGGGTGAGGGTAGGGGGGTGACTGGTTTAAGCCAAGCTGGCTTTTCCCTTGATCCCTCTGTTAATCTGTCCTCTTCATTTGTCACAGCACCCAGCTGGGAGTCTTCACTGTTTGCTGCCTAATTGCTCTATTGTTTTCAACAATACCCTGGGGCATATATTGCTCCATAGTTTGATGCAACTAAATTCATTTTGGGGCCAAGTCTTTGAGGTTTATTCTTACCCCAGGCAGGCTCTCCCTAGTGTCTTCTCTCCTGGCTGTCTGGTCAACCAGCAGGCCTGTTGTTGAGCTTACTGATCTTGATTATACAGACCTGTGGGCTTCATATCGGTTCCCCACTAAAATCCCCACTGTTTTCAGGAGCTCTGGTAAGCTTGAACTCACCCACGCTGTTTCCAATAAAGCCAGTTCTTTTAGGGAAGGCACAGGAACCCTGTTCCTGTGGGCTGCCATTGCCCCCCAGGTCGTTCTCCGAGCCACTACTGTGGGCAGGGTCCACAGTCTGGTCGTTTTAGCTTGCCTCCCCTGGCACGGAATCTGCCCTTTGAGCAAGCTGGCATGAACATTGGTAGCCATATTATTCACAATAGCCAAAAACAAACTCAAACGTCCATAAATTGACGAATATAAAAACAAATTGGTATATCTGTGCAATGGACACTTATTTGGCAATGACAAAGAATGCAGTGTGGATCCACGCTAAAACGTGGAAGAATCTTAAAAACATAAATGAAAGAACTTAGACATAAAGGACCACTCATTATGTGATTCCATTTATATGAAATGTTCCGAATAGAGACAAAGGAGTTAGTGATTTCCTGGGGCTGAGGGAGAGCGGAACGAAACAGAAGAGTTGCTGATAGGCGTACAGGTTTTCATTTCACATGATGAAAATGTTTTATTATTGTGATGGTTGTGTAACTGAGAGTATACTAAAGTCATTGAACTGTATATTAAAAATGAGTGAATTTATGCAGTATGTAAATTATGTCTCAGTGAACCTTTAGTAAAAATTAAGAGAAGATATAAATATAAATGACAATACTTTGATAATAATTCATACCTCTAAGTTAAGAAATATTTAAAATCAGATAAGTAGGAAAGGTTACAGGAACAAAAAGTAAGATGCTTGAGGTTTTTTTTTTTTTTGTACAAAAGAGAAAGCCAAAATTCTGTGTTTTTAACGTGGGTAATCGGAAAGCTATGTAAAGAATGTTTCTTACGATTGTAACGATAACCTACCTGTAGAACTGCCTCAGTGCTAGGGATGAAATATAGCTTATGAGATAAGCTGTAGAGGGGAAATGTAGCCTAATGAAATGCAGCTCAGATAGGAATTTATGGAGAGAAAAAGGACAGAAGATCAAACATGATCGGTTTTTGTAATAAATATAAAGGCATTAAAATTCTCTATTCAGTGACGAGGATTCAGAAAATGACGCCAAAAAGTTACCATAAAAGCATGGATAAGTTATTAGCTATCTGTGCAGGTGATCAAATTCAGAAAATACTTACCATAATACTAGAAAGTCTCATATTCTTTTATTTTCTCTGTCATCCACTCATTTGAAAACTATTTATCCAACTAGTATTGAGAGAGAAATCAACTGAACACGGTTTCTTCTCTCATTGAGCTTCCTGTATAGGGGAAAAGACTAATTCTAAACACAGGACAATTGATGACAAATTATGGAAAATGGATTACCAACCCAGGAAAAGTGGGCTGTGCTGACTTAGATGGGGATGTCCAAGGAAAGTCCCTTTGAGGGAGTGGCGTTTGAGTTGTAAGTCCAAGTTAGTCAGGTGACTGGTAGGGAAAGAACTTTCCAGAAGGGGCTACAGCGTGTTCATAGGCCACGCGTGGGAAAAGCTTCAGGCGCTTGAGCTCACGCAGGCCCGTGTGATGACGTGGTGGGCTTTTGGGGTTTGAGAGGAAGCCTCAGGGCGACAGAAGGCGGCTGTGGGAAATTGGGCACGAGGGATCGAAGTGGCTTTGTGAGTTGGCCTAACAAGGATTTCCTTCTCGTCCGTCCACTGCGTGGCTGGTTTGACGGCCCTGGCAGAGCCCAAGGCTGGTTTCCATGGGCAAGTCCAAGAAATGGCTGGCCTGGCCATAAATGGACCGCTCACCTGTCGGTGGCCCACGGGTGGTGGTGGCAGAAGCTCGGCATTAGGGGCCCCATTGGGTGTGGCCCCGGTGTGTCCTTGGCATCTGGGAGGGGCGTTCTTCGGGGCAGAGGCCTAGCCTGCTGACTGGGTCTGAGCCGCAAGAGGAGCACATGGACTTATTCTCCCGCCTCGAGGCTGGGTGTCGATTATTTGAGCCCCCTCTCCACGTGGGAGGGGACCTCTGGGTCTTCGGTGTCACTCAAGAGGCCGTGGAGGAGCGGAGGGTGTTTTAACGTGTCTAGAAGAACCCTGACATCCGAGAGCCCTACTGGCCAAAGAGACGTTTCTGGCTTTTCCCAAGCGCAGTGGGGTGCATTGTCCAGTCCTTTTGCTTCGTCTGTCGTTCACTGACACATTCAAAAACAGCGACTGGACGCCGACCATGTGCCAAGTGCCCTCCTCCCTGTGGGACATTCGGAGGCGAGAGAGGCCAGCCCCACTCTCAACACCCGGAAGCCTGGGGAGCTGGCCCCCCAGTCACCCCGTGGGGTGCTAAATGAGACGGGGGTCCTGGCGGAGGGGCGGGAGGACAGAGGCTTCGGAGGGTAGTTTCGTGCTAAAGCAACGAAGTGGAAGAGTTTGAGCTTCCCTGGCCGGCTCGCCTCTGCTGGCGGAGGCGGAGGAGCTTCTGGGCCACCTGAAGCTTCTCGTGCTTCCCTGTCGGAGATGAGGGACCCCCTGGCCAAAGCAGCGACACCCCCGGCTCCAGGTGCAGGAGACGCCTGTGCAGGCTTTGGTCTGTCCTGTCTTGCCCTGGTTGAAACCTGAGCACCTTAATTAATTTCTTCCCCCGGGCTGAGTGTTGGGGGAATGTTCCTTTCTCGTCTTCCATCACTTTCGAAGATAAAACTGTCACGATCCGGTAGGCGAGAGTCATCAATCGTTCAGCAGGAGACTTCATTGAAAAGTGGCTGAAAAAATGAATGCGAATTCCAAGATGATTCCCAGCATTTGTATTCTTATTTTTTTTTTCTTTTTGAATTTGCCAAATGGGTCTCGCTGCACCTCGAAGATGATTGTCCTGTCCAGGGATCGCCACGCTGCCCTGGTCCTCGTGTTCTGGTTGCACACACACCTTTGTCCTTTCCCGATACAGGGGATGTGCTTTTCCTCCCCTTCTCCTTCTGGTCTGAAGCCAGCCGTCCCCAGAAGCCCCGGGCTGCATCCGTGGGTGTTTGTAGGACTGGTGAGCTTTTGCACGCCTTTCCCCCTCCCCCGAGAGCAGCCCCAGCCCCACAGCCTGGGCCTGACTGTCGCCTGTTGCACAGAACTGTCCTGTTTGCTCAGGCCCGTGAGGTGGGCCTGTGCGAAGTCTTCGGGGTTCTTCCTTGCTCTTTGCAGAGTCTGGCCTTCCTCTCTTGGCCAGTACAGGGTGGGGAGAGCAATAGAAGCAGACTGAAGATGGCAGTCCCCCGTGGGCCAAGCTTTCATCACCAGAGGCGCCAGTTTTTCCCAACGCAAGGAAATCGTCCCGGTGTTCTAGTCCTTTCCAGCAGCATCCCTGATTTCTCTCCTTCCAGACTGCGCCAAAGTCTGCACTATTTCCTCGCTTCCCTGTCCCTTCTGTACCCCTCCCTGGTCTGGTTTCAGCCGCCACCCCCCTCGCCCTGCCTCCACTCCAGTGGAGAGCTCTTGCTAGGACCTGCAGAGAACCCCCTTTTGCGCAGTCCAGTCCCCTCTTGATCTGGCCCCTTACCGCCCCCACCTCGGTGCCATCTCTCCTCTGCAGTCTTGTGGTCCCTGAAGGGTCAGCCTGGGGCCACTGACCCCTGATGCCCGTCTCTGACCTTGCCTTCGCTCCTTGCTCCAAGTCTGCACATGCAACAGCCAACTTGACCTTTCCACTCTGGCACTTCAGAAGCACCAGAACCGTAGCTGGGCCAGAACCCTCAGTGCCTGTTGACTGTTTACACTTGGTCCTAGTCCAGTGGTCCTCATTAGTGACCAGCACAGCCATTCCAGACAGGCGTCATCCTGCCAGCCCGTCTTCTCAACTCATCCGAAGACGCTCAGATTCGTTGGTTTTCCCTTCCAAGTAGCTCCTGGCAGTTTCCTCTCTCGTTCAGGGACGGTCCCCATTTACCTGAGCCTCCCTAGGAGTCATCTCATCAGTGTCCCTGCTTCTGTGCTGGCCCCTGGCATCTGTTGTATTCACAACTGCCAGTGTGACACGCTCAAAGTGCAGGCCCTGGGTGGCTTCCCCCTGCTCCTGGGATAAAGAAGAAAACCCTGAACGCGTTCCACAGGGTCCTCCGTGGTTGCCCCTGCCTGTGACTCAGGCCTCTTTGCCACCACACTCTTCCTTGCCCTTGCTGTCCTGCAGTTTCCAGAACACGCCATGCTTCCTTCTGTCCCCAGGGCCTGTGCACATGCTGTTCCCACTGTCCGAACTGCTTTTAGCTCCTCTCGCTCTGGCCCCACCGTGTACCTCTAACTTGTCCTTCTCATCTGGGCCCCCGAGTCACCTCCTCCTGGAACTCAGTCTAAATAGGAGCCGCTCCTTTATATGCCTTCAGAGCATTATCTGTCCTTTCCTGCAAGCATTTGCTACGTTTGTAGGTTTTTTATTTATTCATCCGTTTGGGTGGTTCATGCCTCTTCTTTCCAGACAGTCACCTGCATTGTGTTAGCGCCTCGCACACAGTCGTTATCAGTCAGTATTTGGTGGCCGAGTGAGTGAGCATCTTCCCACCTCACGCACAGGCAGCATTGCCTGGCTGCGTGGTCCCTGCAAAGCTCCGAGAGCTCAGGTGGAGCCAGCACGGAGTTCCCGCCCTTGACCTTGTTTCATTCCAGACCAGGGGTGTCAGCCATGCCTCCTGCCTAGCTAGGGACCGGTTCTGAACTCCAAGGTCCATCAGTTCTTCATTTGGAATCTTAAGCAGAAAAAACCCCAAAAACAAACAAAAAAAAAAAACCCCTACCTTTTTTTCCACCTCTCTTTGTAAGGAATTTACAAGAAAAAAGATGCCTTTCATAAAAAGGACTTGGCCTTGGGGGAAGTTATTTGAAGAATTCATCCTTGGAGAGCGAAACTTATATTTTTTCTTTTTTCAAAAAAAAAGAAGGAAAGAAAAAAGAAAAGAGAAGGCCATTATTTTCCCAGGGTTTTGGATTTATGCAACTGCCGAACAGTTCACCTGGCCGAGCACTCGTCTGCCCACGTGGAACGATCGTTTCCAGTTGAAAAGGCTGTTTTTCTATAAACAGACCCCTTGGCAGGAGGAAAAAAGCGATCAGAAAATAATCATCTTGGACCTGACAGTTTGATGGGCAAGTAGGGTGTTTGCAGGTCTGCGCGAACCCGTCTGAAAACCCACCGCCGGCTCCGCCGTTAGTTTTGTCTCCTCCTCTGGACTTTCCCCGTGTTGGCTCTGGATCCAGAGGCGCTGTCCCCAGGTCCCCCGATGTGGCAGCGATAGGTTGTCAGGACCTCGATGGCACACACTGATGCTTGCATTTCCTTTGCGAAAAGACCGAGACTCAGATTGCAGGGCGCCGTGCCCGTCTGTGGCGGTGGTCTGCACTGGACGGTGCTCCCCCAACCCCCTAAAACACCCCTGGTGGAAAAAAAATAAATCCTCAGCTCCAGAACGGGGAGTCCTGGAGGCCTGCATGAAAGTGGTCTCGGGACCGGGCCTCTCATTTGAGGCTCCGTCAGTTCGTGCGTGGGAGCCAGAGATCCGAAACCAGGCCGGGTACTTCTAACAGAGGGATTTAACGCGGGGATTGGGTGGCATCAGGGTCAAGGTGTGTAGGAACAAAAGGAGGAGCTGATGGAGCCCAGGAAACCAGGGCTGGGGACAGGAGAGGGAAGAGGCGCCTTTCTCAGACTAACCAGCCCGAGGCGGGGGTCTGTGGGGCTGGGGCTCAGACCTCTGGGCGCATCAGACCAGCCCGGGGCTGGAGCCAAGCTGGTATCTTACAGATTCATAACTGAGATTTTTTTTTTTTTTTTTTACTTGGCCAAGAGCAAAGCTGGAAACGACAGTAACAATTTAGGTATCTGCTCAGTATTTTCAATAGTCCCCACACGCTTAGGATAAATAATAATTTGAGTGTTTCTTCCCTTTTCTCTCTTCTTCCGCTTGTTCCCAAAAGGATTGGGGGTATCTTATGTAAACACAGAGATGTTTTGTTTTTTTTTTACTGGATAATTGGGACAAAGGGAAAATAACCTCAGAACACGACTACGAAGCCAGAGATTGAAAATCTACCTCGTCAGCACCAACGCCAGCAAAGGGAACTGCTGTGTGGGAATGGAGGATGCTCCCTGGTGTCTGTGACGACAGGACAGGCTGAGGTCTGCCCTCCTCAGTGGGGTGAGGGTGCTTCTGGTGTCCCCAAAGCAGCAGGAGACAGCTCAGTACTGAGCTGGGGGGATGCCTGCCCAGCCTGAACTTTGACCTCTCCGGTGAGATCGAAATCCGGCACCCATGATATTCTGGAATCGGTGTTTTTCTTTTTACTTTTTCAAGGTGCCTGTAATCTGGTTATTGGTACCGGTGAAACTTTGTCTGTTAGGGTACATTTATAAAGTTAATGGAATTAAAGGTAAAAACAGGAAGAATTCTGGTTCTGTCTTCCCTATAGGGAGAGAATCATTGTCAAAAGTGATGACGATGGTCACTGGGAGCAGGAAGGGAAGACAAGGGAGGACAAGCTTGTCCCCCTCACGCCCCTCCCAACCTTTGTTTCCCTCTGCCACCCCCCGCCCCATCAGAAAAACACCTGCATGGAAAGAATACAGGTCCTCAGTCTCTGACCTGCAGTTCCCAAATCCAGGATTTTTGACTCAATTAGCGGTAGGGCTGGCCTGCACTGACATGAGGCTGTCAAGAGTCTCTGTCCACGCCCCTCCCCACTGTTCGTTCCCCTGCGGGAACAGTGGCGCCTTCGATGGTGGCGCCTCCCTGGGAGAGGTCCTTCAGTGCAGCGCGCACACCGCACGGCCTTGGCAGCTGTGGAAGACTCTGAGCTCCTGACACCCATCGGCCCCACCCGGGGGTTGGAAGCAAGGCTTGGGCCTGCTCCTCTCAAGTGTGCGGGACAGAACAAAGCACTGGGGTGTGTCTGGGAGTCACCAGCCAGCCTAGCGTGGCTCTGGTGTGACAGCCCCAGTCACTGATGCTCAGTGCGGGGGAGCGCCCTGCCTTGTGGGATGATCATGGTGCAGCCGTGAAGGGCCCGGAGCCCAACTGCCCAGAGGGGGGGCTGTCGCTGACAGCCGCCCAGGGGAGCGCGGCAGCAGCAAGATCAAGGTCGTGATGCGCATCACAGAATCCTTTCCTGCAGAGTTTTCTGCACCCCGCCCCCCATCCTCATGTTTAAGTCCAGAGGGCAGTGAGGAGCAGGTTGGCACGCATGGCAGAGCAGGTGGGGAGAGCCGCAGCGGGCGGCAGAGCTCCAGGGCCTGACTCCTGCTTCTCCCTGATTCATCCTGCCCCCGATTCATCCTGCTTCGCACTGGGTAGGGGACCGATTAGTTCACACCAAGCGCTCTCTACGCCAGGGACCTGGGGACAGTGATCGGGACACATGATGCAGCCAGAGCGAAAACCCTTTAAAACCCGCAGAGCCCCCGGAGCGTGCGCTTCTGGTGACCCGCAGCGACCTGCCACCCCCCACCACGGGGTCTGGGGGTGGTGGGCTGCTTCTCTCAGCGGGTGCTCAGCTCTCCCATGCCCGAACTTGCGTCTCCCAGACAAATATGACTCGTGCGTCCTTTTGGGCTGAAAGTACGGCTTCTTCCAGAGGAAGCCCTGCCAGTGTGTGGCACGTTGGGAAGCGAGGTACCGAGCAGGCATCGTGGGGAACGTCTGAGGAGGAGGACGTGAGTGGGCGCCTCTGAGAGGTGGCTTCTACGTACTGACTTGGAAGAGGCTGGTAGTGCCGTGTGGCTGCGCTGTGTTTCCCAAACTGAATGCTATTTTAAGTAAAGTAATTATTTCAAATGAAGTTCACTGTGTAAATGTGGAAAATACAGGGGGGAAAAGAAGGAAAAGCGAGATCACACGTCACCTACTGTTTGGTTGAGTTTTTAGGTTATTTACTTACTTGCCATCACCTTTGGGTGGAAAGTCTGCAAAGTTGGGTAAATCTGTAGGCACAGATTTCTGTCTGCTTCTCGCTCCGTCACTAAATAATCCTCAGAAACGTGACTCCATTGCCGGCCGCCGCCGTGGTCGGATATGTAGATTGTTTTCCAGGTTTCACGCTCGTGCGTTTTGCTGAACAGAGACTTCCCACTCGTCCTCCGGACCTGGCGTGTCGGGCCGCGTCCCGGTGTGCATTTGGGGCTCCCGCGTGACTGGGTTGTTCCGGGTGGGCTGGTGTGAAAAGTGGAAATAATAGTTATCAAGTTAAGAGCTGCCTGTCGACGCGCACCTGGAGCCCCCGAATTCCGATCGGCCTTCAGCGCTTCCGCACCGCAGAGTGTTCTGACGTCCCGTGCGGTGCCACTGGGTCACCATAGCTGTGTGTCGAAGGACGACCGTGTAGGGAGGCGCACAGGATGAGTCGCATGTCAACCCGTCGCCCTTCCCTGGGGCGAGGAAGGACCCCCGGGCATCGCGGCCTGGACGTGCGCCTCGTGCGATTTTGTTTCTGAAATGATGATGCTTGGGTGCCCCCGCCCCCGACATGTATGACTCTTGATTCATGACTCTCCGAACAGTCCCCGGAAGGCCAGCCTCCAGGGGAGGGTGCGGTGGGTGTCCCCACCTCCTGCTTCCTGGGTCCCAGTTACGGCAGGGGCTCTGCTAGGCCTTTCCCATCTGGGTCACCAACCCCAAGGGGCCTTCTGACCTCTCCCCACTGGGCCCAAGCTTCCTGCGCTGCTCTCCTTGTTCCTCTTAAGTGACACCGTTTCCCTATCATGACACCCAGGGCCACCCGCCCCCTCTGCTGGGGTGGCGTCTGGCTTCCCGAGCACCCTGGCTTCCGCCTGTCTGCTCCACCTCCGTCCGCTGTGACGCTCTAGGTCCCCATGCTGGCCGGTGGGGACCAGGCGGTCTCTCGGGAGGCCCCGTGCAAGGCCCACACTCTGGTTTCGGAAACTGACGTCTTCGTCGTTTTCTAGAAAAGCAGAAGCCGAGGAAGGGCAGGCGGGAGCGGCGGGACGCCATCCGGCTCACCAACGAGCACACGGTGGAGACGCTGGTGGTGGCCGATGCTGACATGGTGCAGTACCACGGGGCCGAGGCCGCCCAGAGGTTCATCCTCACCGTCATGAACATGGTAAGTCAGCAGCACGGTCCTGGCCCACGTGGGCGCTGTTGCCTCTGGGCCAGGGGCTCTGACCGCTGGCGCTGTGTCTTCTCCGCGGTCAAGGAAGAAACTGGGTTGGGACCAGGGAAGGGGCTGTGTCTGCCTGTGACTTGGTGGACGGGGCGAGAGGGGAACCTTCACGGGACAGGTGGCCAGGGGAGGGGCTGCGATCCTCGAATGTCAGACACAGGAAGATCTTTGAGTGGAGTCCACCTCCCGCATCCTCCCACCCTCCTCACCTCTTCTGAAGACCTGGCATCGTCACGCGTCGGGCAGTGGAATAGGAAGGAGACTCGGCCCTTCCCTGAGAAGGCAGGGCTACAGCGGGCCAGTGAGCATCGTACTGAGTAGCTGCGGGGGCTCCCGGGCCCTGGCTGGGGCTAGCAAGTGGCCACCGACAGCCCAGAGGCGTCAGGAAAGGCTTGGTCCCTGAGCTGTGGGGATTTAGATGGGGAGGGGCGGCAGGTCACACGGGGGGTGCAGCCAGAGCTGCATTGACGGGTGCGGGGTGGGGGTGCCGGCGTGATGCAGCTGCAGCAAGAGGCAGAGGAGCCTTGAGCGTGTGGGCGAACTCATGACTAGGATGGGTGTGGCAGGGCGGGTGAGACCCCTAAGGAGCGAGGCCACTGGAGGCAGAGAAGGGGACCGTGCCCGGGGTGAGGATGGGGGGACAACCCAAACCGCTGCACGTGGATGGGGGCGGGACAAGGCCAGGAGGAGTGCAGGGCTGGAGTGTGCGCGGGGACAAGGTGGTCGTGCAGAGAGGAGGGACACACCGGGATCGGTGACTGGCAGGGTGCAGGGCCGGGAGAGGCAGGTGGAGAGGGAAGCTAGAGGACGCCGGGCTGCAAGGCGACGGGACCTGGGTGGGTGGGGGTGGCGGAGCCACCGGCGGGAAAGGGGGGAGCAGTGCATTCCGGGTATGGGAGGTGTTCCATTCCAGACCAGCCGGATTCGAGTTCCCAGGGGAGATCGGGATGGCGTCCCGGCTGGAAGTTAGGACCAGGAGCTGCAGTTGTGGTGGCGGTGGCCCGCCTCGTCCATGTGGGGCGAGCGGAAAAGCGGGCCACACAGGCCCGGGTGGCACAGGGCGGGAGCCGGCAGGGGGACCGACAGACTGGGAAGCGGGTGTCCCTAAGGACAGAGGGAGGGCTGCAGGAAGGGGCTGGTGGACCATGCCAGAGGCGGGGTCTCTGGCGAAGTGGTTTTGGGGTTGTTGGAGGTGGAAGGCGGGTGGGGTCGCACCAGTATGAGAACAAGAAGAGAAAAAGGAGAGGTGGCAGCTGGAGGAGGGAGAAGAGCCTCGCCGGGGGAGTCCAGGGCTGCGGACTGGTACCAGCCCAAGGCCTGTTAGGGACAAGGTCACACGGCGGGAGGTGCAAGAGCACGAGGCAGGGATCAGTCCCACGGTCACACGAGAAGCCGCAGGCCAAGCCTCTCCCTAACTGGCCGCAGGAAAATAGATGCTCAGGAACCCCAGCCCTGGGGTAACCGGGATGCACCCCAGAGCCCTCCCGAGGGCTGTGAAGACAGGACTCTGGTACCCGTGTTTGTCAGGGAGCCTTTGGGGACACAGGTCTATGTGCAGGCCGTTCCGTCTGTCTCGTTTGTGCCCACCCCAGTCTTGCTCTGCCTGCGGCTGAGGCAGCTCTGGTGGCGCCTGGAGGGCAGCGTCTTCGCGGCGAGTGACCGTGGGGACTCGCACACGTCCTCCCCGGATGGGCTCTTCCTCAGAGCCCCCGGCAGTGGGGCTCCCCACGTGGCCCTCAGCCGGTGATCTGTCGCCAAGACGTGGCCTCTGTGGCCCCTAGTCCCCTTCCCCTTCCAACTGGGGAAGTCGTGGAGCTCCGTTCGTTTCCTCCCTCCCTCACTCCCTTCTGCTACTTTTTACTCTTCCCTCAGATTTATTCTTTTTTAAGGAAAATTGTGAAAAGCGCCCTTACCCACAAACACGTTTACGTGGCTGCATTAAGGACACGCGCGCTGTCGTGTCACCATTGCCACCACGCATCTCCAGAACTTTCTTCACCGTGCCGACGTGAAGCTCCGGACCCATTCAACACTAACTCTTCCTTCCACCACCATTCCACTTTCTGTTGCTATGAACTGGCCTGTTCTGGGTGCCACAGGTGAGTGGCATCGTGCAGCGTTTGTCCCTTGCATGCAGCACGATGTCCCCAAGGTTGAGCTATGCGTAGCGCGCGTCAGCACGTCCTTCCTCTTTAAGGGTGCAGGGACCCCGTGCAGGGACCGGCTGCCCCTCGTTGATTCACCCGTCCGTCCTCAGACACGGGGCTGCCCCCCTCTTGGCCGTTCGAACAGCGCCGCCGGCCGCCTGAGTCCCCGCTTCGGGTTTCTGTGGCCCTGCACCCCGCAGTGGAGTGGCCTCCGTTACCTTTCAATGGCACTTGGCCTGGTTTCTGAGAAGCACTTCTGTGCGCTTCCTTTGGGTAAACGCAGGTGGCCGGGTGGCGATGGGGCCCAGGGTCCCAGCCTGCCCAGCGGACACCTGCGGGGAGGGCTCGGTGGGGGCGGCGGGGGGCTGGCTGGGCACCAGGTTCTTCCATCTGTGGATAATCTCACCTCATTTATTTTGGCTACAAATTGTCCAGGGCCCAAGGACAAGCAACTAAAGCGGTCATAAGGCAGAGCTCCCGCTTGGATGTTTCTTGTGTAATGTGTCGCCTGGGCTGGGGCCGGGGGGGCGGGGGAAGGATGTGGGAGCGTTGCCCTCCCCGCCATCCAGGGTCTGTCAGGGCTGAAGGACAGGGACAGAGTGGTGGCCTCCTTCGTTCCAACACATTTCTTTCTTTCCCGGCTGCAGGAAGTAGTGTCACCCCCTCTCCTCCCTCCCACTTGCGTCTCTGTGGGCAGAAGCCCAGTCACCTACGCGTGCCGTCCTGACCACCCCTCCTCAAGGCTAAACTTAGGTCCCTGTCCCCATGGCAAGCCGAGTGCCTCTTAGGGCCTTGCTGTGTGACACGTGCAGAGCTGAGAGGATTCGGTGTCAAGTGTTTGCTCACGGTTGTCATGGCATCCCCTAGTTGTGATGTGTTAGTTCAGTGTCAGTCACCGACGGCCCGTGTTTGAGAGGAGGGAAGGAGAGAAGGAAGGAAGGAAGGAAGTGAAAGCCTGTGATGAACCAACGCGCCCAGGTGACAGTGGTGATCCCATGTCACTTCCTCTTCAGGCCCGGTGGATTTCATCACTGGTCTTTTACAGAGAGGAACATGGGAAGCTTGGGAGGAAAGACAGGGGACAAGGATGCAGAGCCAGTGGGGACGCGGCAGGGCGAGGACGCAAACCCAGGGCTGAGGGACCCTGGTCTCGCCTTGTTGGAGATGACGAGCACGTCTGGAGCTTGTCATTTATCTCCACCTCCAGCGCGGACCGGCCGCCCTGGTTTCTGGCCTTCACGGCCACAGCAGCTGCTTTGCTGGGCTGGTGACTTCCGTTTTCTTCGTCCTGAATCCTTACGGCTGAACAGCCAACAACATAACATCCTCATGCAACAGCACGAGGACTTTGTCCCTGAGAGGGTGCTCAGCCTGTTTGTGTCTTCTCTTGCGTTTGACATGGAATCCCCCCTTCTTTGCATGGCCCTCTGAAGCCGTGCGCCTGGGCCCACCTGCTTCCCCTGACCCTGGTTCCCTTCACCCCATCAGCACTGACTCCTGCCATCTGGACCAACATTTCTCAGGCACCCCGAGTTCTTCTCAGACTCAGAATCTTCAAGAATGCGCCTCTCCCCACTTTTTACAAAGCCCTCTCCTCTGTCTTTTAAACCTCCACGTAAAGACCCTCTTGGAAGGGGGCCCTCCTTGCTGCCCTCTCTCAAAAGGCCAACTGATTTTCTTCATCCTCGCAGCTTGCTTTCTACTTGTGGGTTCTCGTCCTGATTTGTAATTCCATGTTCATTTGCTTTTTAAAAACCATCCTGTTATAGTCGCATGTGCTGTTGAATCGAAGCTTGTACAAATTCACATCGGAGTGTAATAGCTCTAGGATGTTAAGTGCAATCCCCATGGCAACCACAAGGAAAATAGCTATATGATACACACAAAAGGAAATGGGAAGGGAGCTTAAAATTTCATAATAAAAAAAAAATCAACTGAACACACGAAAAAGTCAGTAATGTAGGAATGAGGGACCAAAAATAACTATATATAGAAGACAAATAGCAAAATGCAAAAGCCTCTTATTAGTTCCTACCTCAACTCTAAATAAATAGGTTAAACTCGCCAAGCAAAAGAAATCGGCAGAATGGACTTTAAAAAACGTGACACAAGGATATACTGTCTACAAGAGACTCATTTTGGGATCCAAAGACAATAAGTTGAAAGCAAAAGGATGGGAAAAGGTATTCCATGCAGAGGAGAGGAGAGGAGGGTGGCTGTACTAATATCACACAAAATAGACTTTAGTCACAAAAAGTTTGCAAGAAACTAAAAAAGAACATCATTCATCAATAAAAGTTTCAACACAGCAAAAGGTAACACCAGTTCTAAGTATTGAGACACCTGATAACAGGCCATTAAAACATATGAAGCAAACATTGGTAGAACCGAAGGGAGAAATGTGCAGTTCTGTAATGACAGAGACTTCATTTCCACTCTCGGCAGCGCGACAGAAGATAAGGGAAAACTTGAGCAACAGAATAAACCAACTAGATTTAATAGACACACAGAACACTCTCCCCAATTACAACAGAATATTCCTTATTTTCAAGTGCACGAGGGATGTTCTCCAGGATATACCATGTTTTGTCATGAATTAAGGCTTAATGGATTTCAAAGATACCAAACTGTCAGCTCTGACTGTCGTGGGACTAACACAGAAATCAGTAACAGAAGGAAAACTGGAAAATTCACAAATGTGTGGAAATGAAGCAACGTACTCTTAGCCGGTGGGTCAAGGGAGAAATCACAGGGGAAATGAAAAACTTACATAAAGAATGTAGTGACAAACAATAATGAATATAAAACATGCAAAAGTGTATGAGACGCAGCCAAAGCAGTGTTCAGAGGGACATGGATAGCTATAAAAGCTCACATTAAAAAAAAGATTTCACATCAGTAGCCGAATTACAACGTAAGGAACTAGAGCAAATTGAGTTCAAAACAAGCAGAAAAGAAATCATACAGATTACAGCTGAGATAGAATGAAGAATAGGAAAAAAAAAATAGAGAAAATCACCCAAACAAAGAGTTGGTTCTTCAGAAATGGCAACGGACTAATAAAAAAACCTCAAATCACTAAAATCAGAAATAAAAGTGGAGACATGACTGCCAATTCTATAGGAACAAAACGATCATAAGAGTACTGTGAGCCGTTCCTTACACACTGACAAATGGGATAACCTAAGTGACTTGGACGAATTCTTAGAGTCACAAAACCTACCAAGACGTAATAACGAAGAAACAGAAAATCTGAATGGACTTAGAACTAGATGGGAGATTGGATCCGTTATCAAAAATCTGACAAATACAGGCCCTGGGCCTGATGGTTGCCCTGGTGAGTTATACCACACTATCTAATAAGAAGTACTAACTCACCAGTCATCCTCAAATTTCTTAAAAAAACCGGAGGGAACACCGCCTGACTCTTTCTGAGAGCAAGATGAAGACACTGCAAGAAAACTGTAATTCCTCCCAAATGAGGAAACAGTTTCCCTCGTGAGCATCGATGCAGACATTCTCAGGAGAAATACTAGCAAATCGAACTGAACAGCATGTTAAAAGGATAATGAACCATGGCAATGTGGGATTGATTTCTGGACCGTGCGGATGTTTCAGCAAACAAAAACCAATCGCTGTGATTTCCCACGTTACCAGAATGAAGAGAAATAAAGCACAGTTGATGCAGAAGAAGACATTTGAGGAAATGCAACACCGTTTTGTGATAAAAAACGTGACAAAACGGGAATAGAAGTGAACTACCTCAATGGGATAAAAGTCGTATGTGAAAAACCCGTAACAAACATCATATTCAGTGGCAGATGAGAAAGCATTTCCTCTAAGATGGAGAATGAGGAAAAACTGCTTGTTTTTACCACTTGTATTTAGCACAAAACTGGAAGTTTTAGCCAGAGCAGTTAGGCAAAACAAAGACATAAAAGGCATCCGAGTAGGAGAGAGAAGTAAAATGATCTTTTCACAGATGACATCATCTTATATGTAGACTACCCTAAAATTCCACAGAAAAAAAAATAGAATTAATACAATAATTCATCCAAGTAGTAAGATACGAATCCACCACTAATTGCGTTTCTCCACCTCAAAAATGAACAATCCAAAAAGGAAATTTAAAAAATTCCATGTACGGTAGCATCAAAAATAATAAATTACCTAAGAATTAAGAGACGAGAGACACGTATACTAATAACTACAAAGCGTTGATGGAAGAAATTAAGACGTAAATGGATAGAAAGGCATCTGTGTTCATCAGTTGGAAGACTTACTATGAATATATCAGTTCTACCCAAAGCGATCTATAGATTCAATGAGATCCCTAGCGGACTATCAGTATTTTTCTTCCAGCAGAAATAGAGAAATCCACCTTAAAATTCTTGTAGAATCTCAAGGGATCCTGAGCAGCCAAAAACTTGAAACACGCATGCTTCCTGATTTCCGTTTTTTTCCTACAAAGCTCTAGTGTGATGCTCACATGAAGACAAACACTAGAACAGAGATCCCGGCAACACCCCCCGACATGGTGGTCAGGTGGTTCCCAGTAAGGGTGCCGAGACAATTCAATGGGAAAGCGACAGCGGTCAACAAATGGTGCTGGAATAACTGGATCTCCGCACGTAGAAGACATTTTACCTAACACCATATACGGAAAATTCATTCAAAATCGAGCCAAGACCTGCACATAGAGCCGAAACTGAGAAACTCCTAGAAGAAAAAAATAGGGGAAAAGCTTCACGATGCTGGATTTGGCAGTGATTTCTTAAATATGACACCAAAGGCCCAGGCGACAAAAGAAGCAATAGATAAACTGAACTTAATCCCATTAAAACATGTTTGTGCTGAAAAGGCCACAACCAGCAGAGGACAAGGAGAGAAGATACTTGCAAATTACACAACTGATAATATCCAGAGCATCTCGAGAACCCCTAAAACTCAACAACAACAAAAACCCTGAGTTAAAAAACTGGGCTAAGGACTTGAATAGAAAAGTCTCCAAAGAACACATCAAATGGCCAATAAGCACGTGAAAAGATGTTTAATGTCACTAGTCATTAGGGAAACAGAAAGCAGAACCGCAAGGAGATGCCACCTACTGCTCACTGGGATGCTGGTATTCCAAATCCCAAGTGTTGGCAAGGGCACACCAACTGCTGTGAAGACCCAGGTGAGCGTGAGTGACAGGCGGTCCCCGACACTGCCACCATATATAAGGGAAGGTGTTAAGTTGCGAGCTAGTGACTTCTATCTGACATTTAAGAAAGAGGCAGTTCCAGGTGGGGCATGGGGAGGGTGGGCTGGGTGCCAGGGGTGCTGGCCGGCCTTGCAGGCTGGAAGGCCAGGGCCAGGGGGCAAGGAAGGAGGGGAAGAGGTGGGCTGCACTGCACAGGAAATGGAAAGCTGCTGCGGGGGTTGAAGTAGATGAGTGGCACGCGCTGGTCTATGTTTTAAAAGATCCCTCTGGTCTACGGCCAGGCCACCCTGAACAGGCCCGATCCCGTCTGATCTCGGAAGCTAAGCAGGGGCGAGCCTGGTTAGTGCTTGGGTGGGAGACCACCTAGGAAGACCAGGTGCTGTAGGAGAAAAAAAAAATTAAAAAATAAGGGATTGTAGGGTGACAAGGTCCTTGCAATCTGTGAGGTCAACCAAGGGTTGCCTTGCCTAAAATATACATATAATTAATAATAATAATAATAATAATAATAATAATAATAAAAATAAAATAAAAATGAAAGATGGACTCTTACTCCTGGCTCAGTGTCTGCAGCAAAGCGTGCACCTGAGCAGGTAAACGTGGAGGGGGAGCCTCTGCCAGCCCGGTCTCCCAGCTGCAGCGAGCCCCAGAGGGGTGCGGTGGCCCCGGCTGTTGCCGGTTTTCCAGATGTTCTGCAGTGTCTTTTTCGCATACATAACTTGATTTCCTTCTGGTTGGGTGGTGACCCGGGGACCGGAATATTTGACGGAGCAGATTGCAGACAGAAGCAGGTGGTCCGACGCTGGAAACCCAGGGTGTGGGCAGCCGCGTTGGAAAATAGGGCCCCTTGACAGCGTTTGGGTTGTTTTCAGCTTCCTTAACGACCACGGGGTGGAGTGTAACCCTGACATGTTCCAGGCAAGCTCCGTTTGCAGGGAAAATGACATCAATTTTACTCACTCACCATGAGAAACCGACCACCGGCCTCTCCCGGCGACCAGAGAAGCGAGCGGGGTGTCAGCGGCCCTGGCTCTCGTACCCCCCGCCGTCCCCAGGCAGCTGCTAGGCTCTTGGAAAGCACCAGCAGCCGGGCCCACCCCCAGGTCTGTGACTCAGTGAGTTCAGGGTGGGCTTCGAACCAAGCATCTCCCAGCGCCCAGACGAGGTTGGTGCTGCTGCTCCAGGACCTCCTGTGCAGAGGTCTGAATGGTGTCCTGTGTCAACTGCAGCCCCTGTCTGTCCTTGGGGGGGCCCTGAGTCCCACAGGTCGGTGGTGCTCCTGTGAAAAACCCTGCTTAGCTTGTGACCAGCCTCTCCCCGGGTGGCCCTGTCACCCTTTCCCTCTCTGGTCGCTGTCTGCCCCTCCTCGACCGTATCCCCCCGTCGCCCAGCCAGGAGAGCCGCAGCGTGTTGCTGGCAGGCGGTCCACCCAGCTCGGCCCCTAGGCTGCCAAGGAAATGTGACCAATGCAGCCAGAGCTCTGAACCCTCGCCAGGACCCAGCCAGAGCTGGACGCCGGAGACAGAATTTCCAGACGAGTTGCTGGGCCATTCCAGGTGTCTCCCGAAGCATCTCATGGCCCCTGCCTCCAGGACTTCTCCTGAGCATGAATTTCCATGGGAAAAAACGTCGGGAGACTTTGTGACATGTTTTTGAGGCCCGCTGCTTTGCGTGCGGTGGCTGTTGGCCGACTTTGGCTGGCGTGGTGGGCGCCGGGCCTCCAAGGAGACCCTGTGCGTCTTCCCTGTGCTGTGCTGAGGTTTGTGGGACCACAGTGTTGTCCCCTCAGGTGACAAGACACGTTAGTTGTGGTCAGACCCCCCCCATCCCTGCTGTCCTGGATGCGAGTGCCCTGGCCCCACGTCAAGGGGAAATGCATTCCTCTGGGCTTTGGACCATGTCGTTTAGAGCCTGGAGCTTTTCAGTTCTTGTTGTTAAATTAACAGTTTGTAATTTGTGAAAATACACGTCGCAAAATTTAGCATCTTAGGCATTTTTTAAGGGTACAGGTCAGCATCGTTAAATACATTCAGCTCGGCTTTAGCACTTTGTCTTCTTGCAAAACCAAAACTCTCTACCCATGAGACGACAGCTCCCCCACCCCCTCCCTCCAGCCCCTAGAGCATGAGGCTTGTTCTCCACCTTTAGTGCATATTTTTTGTACATTTGACTGCGCCTCTGGGGTCGTGGTGTGTGGAAGGCAGAGAATTCTCGTCAGCCCAGTGGGGAGAAAACGAGATGGGGACGAGGAAGTGTTTTGCTGTAGTTGGGTTCTTTCTGACTCACACATCATTCCATGCAGGTTTTTTGTGGTCCTTCCTGTGGCCTGTCTGAATGCCCCTGAGAATTCCTTTACTGCGTTGTTTCTTTAAAGGGTTAGGGCTCTTGAACGTTTTTTTGGCTGGAGCCGCCGACGTTGCAGACAGTGTGTACATGGCACCTTGAACCTTTGTGCAACTTGAATTTTCTCCTCCTCACACTATGGGTTTTCATTCTTCCTCATTTTCGTGTTTTGAATTTGAGGTTTTCCAGTCTGGGCCCAATCCTAATGCTGAATATTTCTGGAAAATTTGAATGAAAGCCATTGGGTGGTTCTCAAAATATCAAAACAGGGAAAAAGTGATGTGCTTTTTTTTTTTTATCCTTCTTCACCCAGGTTTGGGGATAGGTAATTAAGACATGACTTCAGAGTTGGCCTATGGATGGATGGTCCAGTATTAAAAAAAAAAAAAATGCTATTTTGTTCTTAAGGGAAGGAAATTTGGGAGTGGGGAGTGAAAACAGGACAACTGAATATGTTCCATTTCTCCTGGTGGGAAAGAATATTAAATTACACTATTTTTTTTTCTTTCATAATAGTCTCAAAGAGTAAAATTCAAGCAATGACACAGCTAATTCCTTTGTCACACAGATGCCCAAACCCGGTGTGCTCTGATGTCTGTGTGCTGGAGACTGCGTCCAGCTTCACTTGGCCTGAGTTAGCTGTGGCTACCCTGTCTGTTGTGGTCATTATTTTATGTTTTTGCTGGTATTCTGATGAATGCACACCAACTATTAGAAGTTTTAGTGCCCCCCGCTGGAAAAATTCTCCCCCTAAATTATTTCTACTAGAAAAAAAGAAAAAAAAAAAACAAGTAGAATGTCTAAAACCAATTGCCATAAGTCAGAGGAAAACAAATACTGTATGTGGAATCTAAAAATTCAAACTCAGAGACAGAACAGGTTGGCAGTTACCAGAGGTGTGGGGGTGGGTAGAAGAGTTGAAGGTGATCAAAAGGTTCAAACTTCCAGTTACATCAGGGGTCCCCAACCTCTGGGGCATGGACTGGCACCAGTTAGGATCCGGCCCACGCAGCAGGAGGTGAGCAGCCGCTCCCCAGCGCGAGCATCACCGCCTCAGCTCCGCCTCACATCCTCAGCTATCGTCTTCTCATAGGAGCTCCGGTCCCTGGTCCCGAAAAGTTTG
The DNA here is from genome assembly GCA_030015415.1 of Cynopterus sphinx. Classification (NCBI taxonomy): domain Eukaryota; kingdom Metazoa; phylum Chordata; class Mammalia; order Chiroptera; family Pteropodidae; genus Cynopterus; species Cynopterus sphinx. Next base: position 8,082,536 of record CM057395.1, on the reverse strand, counting down.
GGGACCGCTGAACTGCATGACAAATAAGTTCCGGGGATGTCATACAGAGCGTGGTGACGACAGTAAACATTACGGTGTATTGGAAAGTTGCTGTGAGAGGAGATCTTTAAAGCTCTTATCACAAGGAAAAAGAATTACGACTGTGAGGTGATGGGTGCTAACTGAATTTATTGTGATCTTTCTACAACATATGCGTATGTCAGATCATCATGTCGTAACCTAAAACTAATACAGTGTTTTATTCTATTATAGCTCATAAAACTGGAGAGAAAAACCCCAAACAGTACATAATGAAATATATAAATGTATTTTTTCAAAAAGCAGAGATTCTGATCCATGTCTCACTGTACCTTATACCACCCGCCACCAAGGTCACTTCCCATTGGCCCTCCCTGCCTCCTGTTTTCTCCACGTCACAGAAAAAGAACTCGGGAGGGACAGGAGACCTGGGGAGCCTCAAATCAGTGGGCTCTTTGCCCACGTCAGTTATTTAAGGGTTCCCCTCTCTCTTTTTCTTCTGTACATTTTTTTAACCAAGTGATTTCTGGCTTAGTTGTGTGTTTATGTGTACATCTGCACACACGTATGTGTTATTCCAAAGGGTTTTTTTTTTTAATCATATACATCTTCCTTTTGGGGAATTCATATTTATGGGAGTTTTTTGGAAAAGTATAGCCTGGATTATATTTTTCATATATATATTTATATATATTTATATATTTATATTTATATATTTATATATTTATATATATATTTATATTTACATATATTTATATATTTATATATATTTATTTATATATTTTTATATATTTATATATTTATATACATTTATTTATATATTTATATTAATATATATTATATATTTATATTTTATATATATATTTTGTTCCAATAAGACTTTATCTATGAACACCGAATTTCATATAATTATTCTTTCTCTATATTATTTATACCGGAAGAACATGGCTTTTTAATATTAATTTTTAATGAGTAGAATTTTAATGAATGGAATTTATATTTTATGTTTTATTTATAAATACATTTTTATTTTGTTTTAGATTTTAAAAAATTGAACCAGTAATAGAGTTTTCATACCATTTCCCCTATTCGTATGCATTAGTGTGGCGTGTTTCCTAATGGGCAATACTGATACGTTACTATTAGCCGAAGTCCATAGTTTTTTTTAGATTGTCTTGGTTTTAACCTATTATCTTTTCTCTGTTCCAGGATCATATCCAGGATACCACTGGAATTAAAAAAAAAAAAAAAAACTTTTTACATTTTCATCTTTATCTATTTCTCTTTTCTCTCTTGACAGGTATACAACATGTTTCAGCACCAGAGCCTTGGAATTAAAGTAAACATTCAGGTCACCAGGCTTGTCCTCCTCCGGCATCGTCCTGTAAGTCCCCGTCGGCGCCCTTCACACAGGAAGTGGGCCTGGGCTTGACCTTTCCTGGCTGCCGGTGGCCGCTAAGGAGGATCTGGGGGGTTGTGTGTCTGTTCCGCTCTCTCTGGCTTGGCAGATGGTGACAGTGAGCCCTGGGCCACGGCCGGGGGTTGCTGGTGAGAGCGGTCGTTCCTAGAAGTGCACGTGACCTGCTCTGTCCCAAGGGAGCCCTAGCAACAGGCTCATGGGCATCCCTCCGTCACCAGGCACGTCTCACCTGTGCTGAGGCCCGGTGGCGAGGTCTTTGGGACCACGGCCACTCTCCTGGAGCTATGTGAGTGTCAGTCCAAATGTGGAGTCACCATAGCTTGGTTCTCCGGTCTTCTGATTGACAGCATTACCTGCAGAGTCGGGCAGTGCACGTGACAGAAAGGGTACGCAGTATTTATTTTGCCAGAGAAGAAAAAAGCTTTTCTTTAGTGGCATAGTCTTCATTTGAACTTATAAGTCGGTCCCTGGCCGGCTCACTGTCTGGCGTCTGCATCTGCCCAACAGTGTTGGGTCTGTATCTGGGGACTGGGGCTGGGGTGGCATCGCTGAACGCTGTCCCAACGAGCAGCCATCTCCATCCCCACACTGGGGTCTGGGTGGGAACTGTGGCTCCCATGGGCCTTCCCTTCTCTAAAGGCCCTTTAATTTCTTTTAGGCCAAGTTGTCCATTGGGCACCACGGCGAGCGGTCCCTGGAGAGCTTCTGTCACTGGCAGAACGAGGAATATGGAGGCGCGCGTTACCTCGGCAACAATCAGGTCCCAGGAGGGAAGGACGACACGCCCCCCGTGGATGCCGCTGTCTTTGTCACCAGGTAGAGCCGGTTCACCTGCCGCTGAAAACCGGGGAGGGAGGGCCGGTTCCCACTGGAGCCGGAGGAAGGCAGTTTCTCAGGAGTCCGGGTTTGGCCATCATCCTCGAACCATCTGCGTGTGCCTTGGTTTCCCCTCCCATCGAGTGGGGATAAACCGAGGGGTGAGGACTAAATGAGTTTGGGAAGCATTTTCACAGCGCCCGGCCCAAAGTAAGGACACAATCAGTCTTAGCCATTAGCATTGCTGTTGTCATGATTAATTTAAATTAAGTGCTGAAACCCTAGTGACGACCCAAGAGTATTAAAACGTCCAGGAAATTCTGTTGCTCATAACAGCTGAGATGTGGAAGCCCCCTGAGCACCCAGCAGCAGGTGCGTGGAGGGACTAAGTGGAGCCCATCATATGATGGAGTATGGTTCAGCCTTAGGAAGGACGGAAGCTGACGCAGGCTACGAGGTGGACGAGCCTTGAGGACGTTCTGCTCAGCGAAATAAGCCCGTCACAGGAAAGACAGACCCCATGTGACTTGTATGAGATGCCTCGAGTCGAGAGGCAAACTGGCACGCTGCTGGCCGGGGGCTGGATGTGGGAGGGAGCGAACTGTGTCCTTAGAGATGATCCATCTGCGTCAATCCGATGTTACCTGCATCTTACCCCATGAAACATGTTTAAATGTGCTTTCGTGACTAAGCAAACTGGAGAGAGGTTCCAGCTGCACGTGGGGGCTGGAGGGGACAGGCCCGGGTAAGCAGGGCTGCTTCTGCGTCAGGTGGGGCCAGCCAGGGCGCCCTGCGTTGCTCTGCCACCTGCGGCCAGCCCCGAAGCTGGTGTCTTCTCGGTCTATCCGGCGCTTATACCTTTGTGAGCTGCCTGAGTGTTCACGACAGCTCTCACCTGCCGCCGTGGGGCTGCTGGCCTACACGGATCGCTGCCCATCGCATGCTCTGTGTCCCCACAGACGTTGGCCCGAAGACACCTCACAAGGACAGAGGGAGGCAGTGCTGGGGCGGGGGCTGGAGGCCAACTTGGCCGAGAGCTGCGGTTCCCTCGGTTGGGATAATAAGCGACTGATGTTTTCACATGGAAGCTGGGCGTGAGGCGGCAGCTGCTGCTCTGGAGAAGCCATTCCGTCCTCCCCAGGGGATCCAAGCTGAGGGCCACACGACCCGGGGGGCATTCGGGAGCCGGCGTCCTCGGGTCCCGGGACAGAGACGGGCCGATGCGAGCGTTTCTCCTCTTGCTTCTTCCCATCCTGGACTGCGGCCGGGCCCGGGCGTGTGTTCTGGACGCCCACCAACCCTACAGATGGCCAGCCCCGGAGACGCGAATGTGACATCATGTCCAGCGTAGGCTTCTGAGCCAGAAGCGGCAGGAGCTGGATTGTCAGCAGGTCTCTGAGCGGACTGCGTCTGGGGCCCACGCAGAGATGGACTCCAGGGCGCTTCAGCACCTGGCATGGCTTCCCCATTGGCTCTACATCTCCCCCCCAAGAGGCCAGGAAACAGGGTTTTCCCCCAAAATGCAGATCTGTGCTCCCAAGAGACTCTAGCAGCAAACACGCAGGCTCGGCCAGGGCACGACCCTCCCGGCCACCCCAGGCTGTCCCTCAACTTTCCCCCCTGTGTCATCCCACCCAGGTCCCCAGGAATTTTTCCTTTTGGCCTCCTGACCCGGGTCCCCTCGCGGGGCCTTGCTCATGGCAAGAGCTCGCTCAGTGCCCAGGGGCCAAGTCGGACACTTCACCAGGTTTCCAGGCATCAGGGACAGACGAGGCCACCTCACCAAGCTTGCAGGGCACGTCGAAAGTGGTCTGGGGGTGTCCGTTAGCTGGATAATAAAGGAGCCAGTGTTTGTTAAGCCCTAACTACATGCCAGGCCACACGTAGGTTATGCACAGGCCCAGCCCTGTGACTTGAGGGGCCCAGCACAGAATGAAAATGGGCAAAAAATTAGTAAGAGTTTCACAACGGCGACAGCAGAGCACGCAACTGAGTTGGGGGCGTGGGTTTCTAAGCGCAGGGCCCACGCGACTACACGGGTCACACGCCTGTCACGTGCTTGTCACATAGACCCACACAGCCCTCTTTCTCTTGGGGAACAAGTGGTGGCAGCTGCCTGGACTCGGAGACCAGAGAACTGCATCTGGAGCCTCTTTCGTCCCCTGAGTGAGCGCTGCCGCCTCTCCACGCGTGTCTGTCACGAACCTGCTGTGAGAGCTGGGTCCCCTGGCGATGAAGCCGCCCTGTAGGGAGATGGCTTTGCGTTTTCTGAGAAAGGCACTTGAACGGGAAGGGGAGAGGAGAGGAGAGGAGAGGAGAGGAGAGGAGAGGAGAGGAGAGGAGAGGGAGCTCGAGGGAGACGACTGAAACATTCAGACAGTGTCAGATCAAGACAGCTGGGGTAAACTGAGGCAAACACTGGACCAGCGAGCACATTTATGTCCCCATTTTGGTGTTTTGTTTCCTCTAAGCCAGTGCTGCTTCCTGGCCGCCCTCTGCTGCCCGTCAGCTTTCTACAAGTTTGTCTTTGACGGAAAAATCAAGTCCTGAGGTTTCCTCTCCCAGGCCCTGATGGTCCTCCCCACGGAGGCCCCCTGGGTTTTATACAGAGTGAGGGTTGGAAAGTCTTCCTTTCCCCCTTTGCTCAAATAGTTAAAATTGATTACCGGGTGTATCTTTGTTACGGAAACGTTAGAAATGGGAAGTAAGCCAGCTTTGGGCCCTGCGAAGCTGGCCCGCCCAGCCGGGCTGCCCTCTCCCGTGGGTCCGCGGGATGGCCGAGGAGCCTGGCAGGACGTGTCGGGCCTGGACCACGGAGTCCTGTCCACCAGAACCTCAGGTAGAATCTTCGAAACCTCAAGTTCCAGCATCTCCGGGTCTGAGCGGGCGGTGGAGTCTGTGATGGCCCACAGGCGACAGCCAAGGGAAGGCAGGGCTGGAGCATGCAGGTGCCACTCCCACGCGTGGGAGTCCACCCCGCACTTGGAGGCATCAGAGGGAGTCGGATGAAGGAGGACGCGCTGTGCATTGGAGGAGGGGGGGGGCGGGAGAGGTGACTGTCACAGTGAGGGAGGTAGCGTACTGATGTCACTGTCACTGTACCCCGTGTGGATGGCGGGGAGTGCCGGGGCGTCAGAAAGAGGGAAGGGGTCACGCCGACGAGGGGGAAGGCTCGGTGCGGATCAACCAGTCTAGCTCCATCGCCACCTCGTTGGGCCGGCCCTACCCTCCCTTCCAGAAGATGTTTTAAAGAGCCAAATGAGACCAAGTGGCTTCAGAACACACCTTTCAACCCCAAAGCCGTGCTCAAGCGCGTCCAGAGCCCCGCAGATGTGTGACCAGTTACGTCCCCCTGAGCGTCCATCCCCCCAGCGTCCCCAGACCCTGTGAGAAGAGGCACGGGGGGCACTGCCCCCAACGGCGCCCTGCTCAGCTCCCGGCCGTGGGAGCTCAGGGAGGGGGCCGTGGGAACACTCTGGCTTGGGAGAGGAAGGACCGACCCAGACCCCTTGGCCCTTGTACCTGCAGAGCTGAGCCTGGACCAGGTTTCGAGTTTCTTTGATTTGTCCACAGCCTCCCACCCTGGGGGATCCGGGGGAGTTTTCAAGAATGTCTAGAAATGACTTTTTTCTTTTCAAACAAGTCGTTCAGGGCCAGTCCAGCATCCACAGCCCGTTGATGGCCTAGGAGGGTAGGTCGGGACAGTCACTATGCTCTCTCTGATACGTGACTTGGCAGAATCTTCTCCCAGGACGTTGTCAGCCGTTGGGAGGAGCCCTCCCAGCAGCTGAGTTTTCCACGCAGCGTGGTGGGGCTCTGAAAGGAGGGTCTTCCAGGTGGAACTGGGGGTGGGTCACTCTTGGCAACGCTGCCGGTTGTCGTCCTCGATTGGCCGTCACGTCGCTGCAGGCAGGACGAGTCGCCGGGGTTCATCGACAGCATTTCGTCCTCCCCTTCCTGGGGGTCCTGCGTCCCCCTGAACCTGACTTTTTTTTTTTCCCTTTTTAGGACAGATTTCTGCGTTTACAAAGATGAACCGTGCGACACCGTTGGTAAGTGGAGTTACATCAGGGGCTGATGTATAAACTGTGGTCATTTCTGCATTTTCTGTTGCCTTTTTGGACCTCATTCCACATTTTTTCCCCCCTCCCTGGGACGTTTTGGGGTTGCTTATGGCAGAAGGCCTGTAGACCAAAGGAAGATACGGGAAGCTGAACCAGAGGAGGGGCCACGGGGCTGCCCCAAGGGGACCGTAGTTGGGGGCAGCCTCCTGGTCTCCAGCGCAGCAGAGGGGACCCCGCTGAGCTACGTGATCACCCCGAAACAGCAGCTCACAGTGAACCGTCGTGCACGTGGGTCTTTACTCAGTGTCTCAGGGGGAGTGCGACTCTGGTCATGAGACGGGTCCCCTCCACCAGCCTTGGCACCCAGTCCAGTGCTTTCTGACCAGGCGGCGACGCTGCCGCCAGCGCTGAGCGCTGGACACACACATTTTCCTGCTTCCCCGCCCCTCCCCGCTCCGCCGCCGCCTCTCTCCACCTTTCCCTTCCCTTGCCAGTTTCTTTTCTCTCCTCTCTCCGGTTGCATCTGGCTGGCCCTTGGCATCTCGTAGGTTTGATATCGCCTTTCGGTGCGGGACTAGACCGCTTGGTGCACAGCATGGTCCCCTCGGGGGGGACCGATTTTGCCTGCTAGCGCACACACCTGTGTTCGCCCAGGGGTCGAGATGCTGCGCCGCCAAGAACGACATAATTGTGCTTAGAATGAGGGGAAAAGAGTACAGGGCTGGAAAACATGTGCTTCCCATGGAGTCCTCGCTGGGTGTGGTCTCGAGCTTTCGCTCCGCCTGTGCCACTGCCACAGGCCACTGGCCTTGGGTGCGTCTTCATAACCCGCAAAATGATCGCTTGGGCCAAGGGGACTTAGAAGAGCCTGCAGAACCTCATAGAATGCTAACATTTATGTCAAGTTGAGAGTTTACAAAGGATTTTTTTTTTATGTGTTTCACCACCTCTGAACACACCTGAGAGTCAGGCATCAAAAGCCCAACCAGCGAACCTGTGCTTTGGATCTGGGGCTGTCCCCGTAGTGGAAGGGCCAGACGAATGCGACGCGAGGGGTACAGCTGACACTCGCCGGGCCTGGCTGGGGCTGAGGAAGACTGGTCTGTGCGGATCTCTGCCCACGGTCGGCTGGGCTGGGGAGACACGTGCTCCCGGGGGGAGTGGCTGTTCCTGGGCCTCACGAGTCGGCTGGGGCAGCCACCATCCTGCTGTCCGAGGAGCCTCTGTCACGCTGTCCTCCTGCTGCTCCCTGAGCGCGCCGCTGCGGTGGCACTGACCCCCTCACTGTTTCTGGAAGACGCTGCACCACACGGAGCAGAACTCGTGTGTCTGTCCTTCCGCACCTGGCACGGGGCTTGACGGCCCAATGACTGCTGTTGATTGAATGAATGAATGAATGAATGAATGCATGCAGATGAAGGAACCCCCGTGCTTCTGGACACCGTGCACCTGATTGCACGGCTTTTTCTCCGTGATGTAGACCTGGCTCTGGTTTTCTCTTGAGCATAGAACTTCAGTCCCCACCGTCAACTGTGGTTTTGCCCTGCATTTCAGCCGACAGAAGACACTATCCCTGAAATCCCACCTCCCCCCGTCTTACCATGGGGCTGCCGTGCCTTCCAGCGCCTTCTCAGACTGCTGACGGGCCCTGCTGGCACAGCACTCGGCGCCGCTCCCTTTTCCCACGGGGTGGCAGGGTTTTGTCCCATGAAAATTGATCAGTGTTTTTTTGTTTTTATTTTTATTTTTTGTTTTGAAAAGCCAGTTGCATTCAGTGCTCTCTCCCCCAGATTCCTCCCGCTTTTCTCTTGTTTGGTTTCACGACATCCAGATATTTTCTATTGTCTGCTGTCCCCCATGGTTACAGAATCAAACAGGACCAAACAGCTGCATGTGGGCTCTAGCGGGGACGTCCTGGGAGCAGCTGGACGGCCTGCCCCCCTCCCCCACATACACCCACTTTGGCCGAGCTGCTGATTAGATGGAAGGGTTCCCAGAGAGACAGGGCGAGGGGACCAGCCGGAGCCCCCCCCCCCGGGGGTGTCCTCATGGGCTGGTCACGGCGCTTCCTTTGCCATGAGCCTCCAATTGCCAAGAGCAACAGAAGTTTTGAGATCGAGTGGAAACCCCCAGAGGTTTTCTTTCGTCTTGGAAAAAAGAAAACTTCGTCTTGGGCCAAGAAGTCCTTTCCTGCCACACCCAGCCTTGCGTGTGAACGTCGGAGGGAGTAAAGAATGTAGGGCAGCGGCTAGGGTGCCACGGGGCCAGGTCACGAAGCCAGAGGAGGAGCGGCAGGAACCCCCAGCCATGCTCCCCGGGAGGGCGTGCCTTTGGCCTCGTTACCTTCACCACATTGTGGGATCGCGATGGGACGGTGGCCTGCCTGGTGGCGGTGTCAGGATTTGGGAGGAGAACAAATAGATGTAGCACCTGCCCGCCGTGGCTGATAGTGATTCCGATTTCTCTTAGCTCCTTCTAGCTGTTGTCTGGCCTGTGTTCTAGAAGGCGTCTGATGCTTTCAATCCACCAGCAATTCCCACCTGCTCTGCCTTCAAAGTAAAGCTGACCCGTCAGCACCCCGGGCATGAGGACGCTGACCCTCCTCTTGCAGTCAGACATCTGTGTGTAGCTTTAGGACCCCAGGGGATTGGGTCCAGGATCCTGCGAATGTTAAAATCCGCAGATGCTCAAGTCCCACGTAGAAAATGGCATCGCACGCAGGTGGCCCTTCGTATCTGTGCCTTCCCAAGCGTGGCTGACTGTGTATTTATTGAAAAAAAATCCACGTAGAAGTGGACCCACCCAGTTCAAGTCCGAGGGTCAATGGTATGTTCTTTCCCAGACGGCTTTTAACCACCCCTGCCCTTCCTAGGGTCCAGGCCTCTGTCACCCTCCTCTGCCAGGCGCCCTGGCCTCACATGACCTGTTGGAGGCCTCATTCTCACCTGACTTTGAAAACGTTAGTCTGGACATAAATCTCCTCATTGCTTCAGCCGAGAGAAAGCAAGTTTGGACTCTTAAGGAGATCCACGTGGGGTGAAGTTCTCCTCAGTTCGTTTCCGTCAATCTGTCACGTTCAGGAGTGACGATGACATACGTAAAATAAAGGTTCGGGAATTCGATGCGACGACTCAGGAAGGAGAATGACGCCAAACATTTCTTCTGCGTCTGCGCGCAGCCGGAACTTGGGCGCAAACAAGGAGAAAAGAGGGGCCACGAGGACACATCATTCCGTTCTCTGGGGGATGGCTGGGAGACACGCGTGGATGAGCCTGCGGCCAAGCGCTCAACACTCAGACGGACCAGCAGACAGAAAAGGACCGTTTGGGACACGATTTAGCGAGTTCGGGAAAAGCTGGCCCTTGACCCACCCAGGGAGTGATCCCAGCACCTCCTGCCCCCGAGAGAGTCCTGGCCGTGCTGGGGAATCACTCATCACGTGACCGCAGCCCTGGGGAAGGCCTTCGCATCCCCATGGAGAGACCAGCTGGCGAAACACTTGGGAAAATGTGGTTGGATTTGGATTGCAGGTGGTCCACAGAGCGGGGGGCGAGGTGCTCTTCTCCCACCCCTGCCCGGTAGTGGCCGTCCCAGTGGCCAGTGGACAGGAACAAGGAAGACGTGCACATGGGGCAATGTCTTGACCAGAATGAGGATTACCAGGGTTAGGGGTAGGGCCGTGGGCAAGAGGCATCACGCTGAAGACTGGATGCAGCTCCTGGTTGGGTCTCCTGCTGGCGAGTGGCCGGCTGTGTCCCTGGGGTTTTCATGCCTGATGAATGGCGTGGGCTCCGAATGTAAAGCAGCAGAACCGGACACGGCGCTGGGAACAGAACAGCGAGGCCTACCAGCCCTGGATTCCACAGGGGACACATCGGTCCCGAGGTCAGGCTTGGCTTCTACCCCCCCCCCCCCGGGAGGCATGGGCTTTGCATCTCGCCCCTGATGGGAAGGGCTGCCAACTGCAAGGGCTGCCCGTTGGTGCCAGCAGAGTTCCCAGCACCCCGAGGGGAGCGTGGCCGCCTTCCAGTCCTTCCCTTGCCAACCTCCTCTCCTCCCTGGGGACCGTTCTCGTCCCCTAGCTGCGGGAGACAGGCTGGTGGCCTGCTAATCGCGTCGCCGGGCAGAGTTAGAACCCCTGTGTCTAGAGGTGTTCGATAGAAACAGGGGCCTTTGCTGCTGCTGCGGCTGCTATGTTCCCGCGGGGGTCTGTGTGTCTGTTTTTAATTTTTTTTGTTTGTGATCGTCTACTAAGTGTTATCCCTTGTAAGATGCCTTCATTCAAACAGAAAAATTTACTGAAAATCCAGTCCTTGCTACGCTTTTGCCGAATGGCTAAGCATGACGACGGGAAGGCGGACAGTCTCTCCCGGGCTAAGCGGTGGTCAAGCCTGAGACAGACGCAGGGAGGAGCCTCCCGACAGGTCAGACCCTCTGTGTTGCAGGAGCCTTTGGCCGGCCTGCCGTCGCTGTGTCAGGCCACCCTGAACCAGACCAGTGTCCTCCCGAGCCCGCAGGTCCCTGTCTGTCCTTGGCGTAGACCGCTCTCTGTCCAACTCTGCGCCCAGGCCTGGAGGGAGTTACACCCGAGAATCTGCCATCCTTTAGCCGACACTCAGCCCTGGGCACTGGTCCAATGGGCACCGTGCAACGTGGCGATCACAAGGCATCAGAGGGCAGGACCTGGGGAGGACAGATGTCGCCAGAACGTTTCCGCTCGCTCCAGACGACACTGAGGGATTTTCTAGGCCGTACTCTCTGGTTCTCCCGAAGTGCCTAGCCTTGGTTATGCTTGTGCAGGCTTGACCAGGAAGCTTCTAGAACTTCAGCCTGGGCTGGGCGGTTGGAAATGGGAACAGTGAGTCAAAGCCCTTAAAGGCAGTTGGTGCACCTGCCAGCCTGTCTGCCTTTGTGTGGTGAGGAGGCCGATGTGGTCACTTTTCCTTGCTTTGGTGACTTCGTGCAGCAATCTCATGCTGCGGGGTGGCCGTGGGGAGCTTTTGCTCTTAGCCCTTCGTGCGCCTGTCCCCCGGAGCCCAGCACGTCATCGCCTTAAGGCAATTTTCCTTGTGTTTCCTGCCGGCTTTGTGTTTGCAGTGACAGAGACCGCGCTGTGGGCCAGACGCCAGTGGAGGTTCACGCGCCAGGCGGGGCTCAGAGGGGAGCACCCATGAGGCGGCACTTCAGGTCCCACGGGCAGGGCGCGGCGTGGAGCAGTGGCTCGTTGCCGAAGGGCCTAGGGCACAGCGGCCTGACCGCATTTGCTTTTAAAGCGGAAGGTGCGGTGGTCAGAAGAGGGACCCGTTGGGGGATGACGGCGAGCATGGAGGGCACAGCCAGCTCTGTCTCTGTGCCTGGCAGCCATGCCCTCCCCTTCGTGCCTCGCCTTTGTGTCTAACTTCACGTGATGAAGCCCGGCACGGCCATCCATTTTCCTTCGTCATGGTCCAGCCTTCCATGCCGCACCAGCCACGTGACCACATTTGGCCAGGGAGGCCGAAGGGAAGGCCTGCTGGGAGGAGCGACCTACCTCTAGACCTCCTGTCCCGTGCAGTGGCTGTGGCTCTGTGGTTGAGCCACAGGTAGCCATCACGTGCAGCCAAATGCACCCCAGGTTATCGGTCGGGGAGATGAAGAGGGTGGCTGTGAGCTATGCACAGCCATCCGGTTAGCAACGAATCAGAGCTGAGTGGGGAGGTTTGGAGAGGAGTCGTGAGGGTTCCTGGCATGAGCAGAGGTGGCAGGTGGCAGGCCGAAGCTCACCTGTTCTCTTGACCGGCCAGAGCGGGCACAGCTCCCAGCCCAGTAGACAGGAATTATTTCCCTTGAGGTGGAACAGCTTCGATTTGGAGCTGCGACTCAGGCCGAGGCCTGCTTTAGACCGCAAAAAGCCCCAGTGGGAGTGTCGCGGAGGCGTGACACCCAGGTCTGGCCGCGGCCTGGCTGGGACAGCAGTCAGGGTGCGTCGGCCCGAAGCCGTGGGAGGGCAAGGTGACCTGGGGAGCCAGAGGGTGAGGAGCGGGCCAGTTGGCTCCCCTCCTGATCAGTCCCCCCGGTGTCTGCATTTTGGTGCACTCCGAAATGACAGACGCCACCTAAGCGTTGCTGACGTGCGAGAAGCCAAAATGTCAGGTTGAATCACGTGAAATTGTAGAACGACTGGGGGCGGTTTTAGATGTTTGGACCATGTAGGGCTTAGGGGTGTTGAACCCTCAATGTCACTTTTGATTCCCCCGAAACCGAACTCTGCAGCCATCCCGCAGTCCCCATGGCGACTTAGTCCCGGGATCCCCGGGATATCAAAATCCAGGGATGCTCAAGCATCTTAAGTAAGACAGACACAGGATGCGATGTGCACACAGTCAGACCTCCCCCGGCCAGGGACCAATAACACCATCTGTTGCCCAAGGGTCACCCGTAGTTGTCGATACCAGCTCTGGAGCAGGCTCTGTGAGGTCCAAGCAGCCAAGCTCGCCCGTGCCACCCTTGACGATGTGAATGGTGCAGGTTTATGCTTCCCGGGGGACCGTGGCCCCTCAAACCACACATGTTCCCACGCTCCAAGTCTCCGGGATTTGGTCCAAAAGGCGCTGGCTCCCTCTTTCTCTGGCTGATCCCCGCTAGTCTTTGGGGAGGTAGCTCCGAGGACCCTGTCCTCCTCTGTCCTTGAACTTCCTCGTCGGACTGACACCGCTCCTGCCCTGAGGGTCCCCCTTCAGGGCACAGCGGCCATTGGGTTGGTTTGTAGACCTGCCCCAGAGCAATTCGGGACCCTCTTTCCCCATCCTGGTCCTAGTGTGGCCCTTGATTGTTTCAGTGAGACCCTGCGCCTTTCCTGCCATGATGACAGAGAAATAATTCTTTGTGTCCCTCCCCAGCCCATTAAAAAAGAAAAAAAGGAATATTTTAGGCCCGTGTCCTCCCTCCGAAGGCTTTTGTCGAGGTGGTTGGACACGTTTCCGACAGTGGAGCCTCAGTGTTTGGTGCAAATGGGAGAAAACTGATTTGCCGTGTGAGCCAGGCCATGAAGGACGTGTCCCCTTCCCGTGGCCATGGAGTTGGCGCAAGGATGTGAGAGAGATGACTCGGTTCCAGCAAGGCCACTTCTGGCCGTGTGCCCCCATCTGGAACCCGGTAATTCCGGGGACGCCCGGGGCCAGGCAGTGCGACTCCTGCAGTCACCCATCTGTCTTCACATCTTCCTCTGCTGCCGCCCCCACACCCGTGGGTCACCCACGACAAAAAGCAGAAATGTCGCAAGCCCTGGGGACCTCTCGAGAGCTGAAGGGAGGCCTTCTCCTTGGAATGCCTGTCCCCAGGGTAGCTGGTGCCGGGACAAAGAGGCTTCTGTCCGCGTCTGTGGCTGCCCTGGAAGCTGGAAGCCGAGGAGAAGGTTAAGGCAGATCAGGGGGGGACCCTGGGAAGACAGGGCCCTTTCCCACCTTTGCCCTTGGGGTGACGAGTGAAGACCTCATCAGAAAGGAGCGTTCTCGGCCTCTTCACAAGGGTGCGTGCTTTCTCTTGCAAACCCCTTGGTGTCTGTCCCCTCCTTGGAGTTTGTGGTGACTGAGCGATGTGTGATGAAGCCACCGCGTCTGTGTCGCGGACAGTTCTTTGACCCCCCTCCCCATGTGCAGCGGAAGTCCCGAGGGGGAAATTGCCGCCCAGGAAAGTCACCCCGTCGGTGGCAACCCCTCTCGGGTACACTATGCTCACTCCACTTGGACTCTCACATGTGTCGTGTCGTTGTTAAGTAGAACCCAAGGGCCGTGGCCGGTGTAGACATCCCCCGCACGCGGGTCACCGGGCCAGAAGTCATTGCAGTTCCTGTGGGTCTCCCCATTGCGGGCTGGGAGCCTGCCCACCTCTGCCAAGCCGCCCGCTCTCCGAGAGCAGCTCGGGGCCAGTGGCCCTGTGCACCGCGGTCACACATCACGGTCACCCCACTCAGCAGTGCCGTCTGCCTCCGTGGGGCCCGCCTCGGGCTTCAGACCTGTTTTATTTCGTGTTCGTTACTAGTTCTCCGGCAGGTACCCTCTCAAAACCTCCAAGCGTCCCGCTGCCGTGACTCTTTGGCTTTTCCTGATCGATCTGGCGACTCCAGGCCCACGTCCCTGTGTGGCAGCCATCTGCGGGGGCTGAGAGGTGCTGCCCTCATTCAGCTTGTCGCAGACCCCTGCACCCCCTCCTGTCTCTCTTCTCTGATGCTCAGTGGCGAGTGCTATTTATCCCCGAGTCTGTGCTCTTCAAAGGAAGCCAAATGTCCCCTTACCCACCTCCTTATGAAAAACGGGACGATGAAACACAGGGTAAGAAGGCTGAGCATTTCTGGGAAAAAAAAAAGTGTGAACGGGTATGTTTCTTTGTGACGTTAAATTGCAGAAAACGGCTCTTTGTGATTCAAATGCTAAAAACACGTGTCTGTGGCAAGAGAACATGATCCGTCTCTACCTGCCTCCCCTTCCTTGGCATCCGAGTTTGCGACTCTTGTCCCGAAAGGGCCCTTTCTCATGGCAGCCGTGCGGCCTCACAGGCAGAATGGTGTCCCCGTCTGTGCGACCGCCTGGCGTGCTTCGGTGTATTTCGTACCTTGGCCTCTGCCCAGAGGGAGGGGACCCGTTTGTCATGGCAACCTGACATTTCTAAACATTGCCCAGGTGGGCGAAGAAACCCCGCCGCCCAGGGCTCATCCCCCAGGAGGGGCCCATCCTGGATGGTTGTGCCCGTGGATGGCCGTGGGCGAGGTTGGGTGGACCCAGCCCTGCGCTTGGTGTGCGAAGGGCCCGGAGGCTGCCCAGGGGTTCGGCACTGAGCCCACCGGGTCCCCCGCCTCCCATGGCAGAGCTGCCAGGCCTTTCAGAACATCCGGCAGGACAAGCCTGCACTCATCTGTGTCACACCTTCTGTCCAGACGTGCCGTGACCTCTTTGATCCTCGTGAGCTGGCAGGAGCACCTGGCTGGCCCGCCAAGACAGCATCAAGAGCCGTCTGAAGCCGGACGCCACCCCAGACTTCTACGGGCCATGTCACGAGACGGCGCCTCCCTGGTGGTCACCTCGCCCTCGGCTCCCTTCCCGGCATCTTTCTGGGTTTGGGCACCGCAGTCCGTGTTGTTCTGTGGGGACCCGTTGGCAGTAGCTGCAAGGAAACGGTCCAAGTGCAAATCGCCGGGTCGGTCGCCGTGGGTAGGTCAAACTGCCACCGAGGCACTCCTTCGGCCGAGGCTCCATTCAGATTAATAGGACAGCTTGGGAGGTGCGCAAACACACTTGGATGATGAGGTCACAGACAGGGTCAGGGCCTCAACGGGGGCCTCTGGGTGCTGGGGCCAAGGGTGTCTCCAAGGCTGGCACATGGCACCGTGCTCCTGAGAGACCCCGGGCCACCGCAGAGGTGTCAGATAGAGGGCTGAAGGGGCATCTAGGCCAGCCCTGAGCACGGAATAAACACGGTGGTCTTACTTCAGGCTCCGCTGGCAGCAACCAGGGTCCTTAGGAGGAGAGAGAGTTCTAGACGGTCCCTGGTACAGAGCCTCCTGACCTGGACACGCGTCTGCGGTGCGTGATGCAGGCCACCGTGTCACTTCATCCGTTTGGTATTGCTGGTTAAACAGGTGAACTAGTCATTCTGGTGGGCGCGAAGGAGGGTTTTATTGTCGTTTTAATTCTCCTCCCCCTGACGGCTAATAAGGTGAACATCTTCCACGTGCTCATGGGCCATTTGCACGACTCTAAAGAAACGTCCTTTCAGGCCGTTCGCTCATCCTGAAATTGGGAAATTCTCTTTTTATCTTTGAGTTGTAAGGATTTTTTTTACATTTTGTGGATAAAGTCTGTTATCAGATAGATGACCTTCAGATATCCTCTCCCCGTGTGGGGTTGTCTTTTCCCTTTACTAGTGACACACATGGAAGCACATAAGCTCACTTTCGTGATGTCCAGTTTGTCGGTCTCCTCATCTGTTCTTTTGGTGTCGTACCTAAAAAAATAATCGCTCAACCTGAGGCCACAATGATTTCCTCGTATGTTTCCTTCTCAGAGTTTAATCGTTTTAATTCACATCTTTCGGTCTGTGATCCACGTGGCTTAGTTTTTATGGATGACGTGAGGCAGGGGTCGAAAGGGTGTGTGGGTGTCCACTTGGCCCAGTACCATTCACAGGAAAACGATTTTTTTCCTGCATCACATGGTCTCAGCCTAGATGACAATTTGGCAGGAAAACCCAGACAGACATTTTCTCCGGTGGGGTGTGAGGCGTCCCACTTCTTTTCCTTTTTCAGAAAGTTGTTTCCGCGACATAATGTCCACTTCCAGAGCACGTCCCTGTCGTCTGGTTATAACTTTATCCCGTCTTCCTCTCGAAAATGGCATGTTGTGCATCAGAAAACTAATTTCATTAGATTTTAGAATTAATTTGATCAACTACATAGACCCAGAGCAAGAAGACAGCATGATCATCGAGAGTGGCCAAAAGAGCGTGATGTTGACAAGGCATGCGGTGTGCATTGAATCTTAGTAAATATCTTTATTCATTTTTTTTATGAACTCACCTGTCTCTGATCTGAGAACATTTTTCAAAGGGGTCTCTTTCCCCTTGATGCCTGGGGGTTGCCAGGTATGCCTGGAGCACCAGGGCCCAGCGGAGCTATCCTCCGGAGAGGCATCCGGATGAAGCGCCTGGGTAGCTTGGTGACAGCAGGACGTTTCGAGGCAGGTGACAGCACCTGAAAAAGGGGCGTCCCTTGAGCCTGTCTTTGAAGGGGATCCGTCCCAAATCGAAACGGGGTCAGGTGAGGGAGGCCCAAGCAGGAGGGAGGTGGTGCAGCCTGGTTCTGAACAGTTTAAGGGCACACGCCGGCGCTTGCTGTCGAGCGACATCCGCGTCCCAGGTGGCGTGTATGAAGAGAGTGGCCCCTGAGACCACCAAGGATGGGCTTTCCAAGCCCCCCACCCCGTTGATTCCTCTCTGTCTTCAGCTTCCACATGTCACGTTGATGAAAGTATTTAGAGACGCAACACGTGTCTCCACTGGCAGCTGAAGCTGCCGGTAATTGTGAAACTCTTAAACGCTTCTTGGCAGAGACGTTGCTTGACAGATGCTTTCGTTAAACTCCTTCGTACTGGGACTTGGTCAAAATAACTGCCGTGATAGATAATATTTGCTCAGCGTTTACTGTGTGGAAAGTGCTTTCCTTGCAGTATTCGTTTAATCCCCAGCCCCGCGAGCTAGGGATTAGTCTCATCTTACAAATGGGGGGGAAGAGGCTCGGGGAGATCACATAATTGCCATAATCACCCAGGTGGTAATGGAGAGTGGGATTCAGCACCAACCTGAGCTCAGTCCACCCGCCTTCCCCCCCTGGCCTCGCGATCTGCTGACCCAAAGAGGAATCGCCCACGGGTTACACCCCCCAGCATGGCCGGGGGAGGCAAGTAGCTGTTGGGAGCGGTGGCTTCTGAGTCGGCTCTGCTCGGATGAGCGAGTCAGGCAGTGCTCTTAGACGTGGATTGAAAACTCTGAGTTTGAGCCCCGTCCTCAGAGCGAGCGGGTCTCTCATGGGGTTCCTGTGCCCTTGACGTCTGTGCCTTTGTGGAGGAGAATAGAAACACACTAGAAGCTTCTTTCAGGGAGGCCCATTTTGCCCTCAGCTGCAGAGCAGCCCAGGGCCTTGAAGACCATCCCTCACACCCAGAGGGGGAGTGACCGTGCTGCCATGGTCACTCACGCCAGATCAGCCAGAAATTTCTCTGGCCATGAGCCAGAGGGACAGCTGGGCTACCAAGGGCAGCGGTGACCAGCATGGGCCCCCTAGAGTCCTTCCAGTTTCCTTACAGCCGTGCAACGACTCCTTGTCCAGTTATCTCTTCTGGAGGAGCTCCGAGGTGGAGCAGGGTGGTCACCGTACCCTGAAATCAAGGCTGGAGGTCAGACTCCCTCTGCCATGACAGGGGGACCGTCCCAGGGCTGCAGCTATCAAAGGAATTTCAGATATCTGGGCCCGCGTCCACTTGGTAGATGCTCCAGACAAGATCCAGACATGAAGTCTGTAAAAGAGCCCAGGAACATAGTCACTTCATCTCACGTGCTTTGCTCTGGGACACGCGCCCCGCCTCCCCCTGGTTTCATTCCCGCCTGCACCGGTCCATGTGGTTTGCTATTGCCTCCGCGTTGCAAATGGCATTGGGGGAGGAGGTGGGGGCCATCTTTGGCTGTCGCCAGAGCCTGCCCAACACAGCGCAGGGGTCAGGAAATAGCAATCCACATTCTTGGGTTACTAGATTTTGAGACCGAACATCTCGTATTGGAAGGGTGGGAATTAATATTAATTTATCAAACCGAGGCGCAAACGATCCAAGCGTTAATGGGATGCAATGGGGATAGTTTAGCCCCCAAAGAGCCAGTCATCTCTGAAGGGCAGTAGTGCACTTGTCCTGGGACAGTGCCACCGCGCACCTCCGCTGCTCCTGATGCCGTTCTTCTGGAAGTGTGGTCTAGGCCCATCTCAGAGGAAGTCCAGGGTGGATTCGGAATTGCAGTGGGAGATAATCCAGGCACCGATCAGGAATGATGTCAGCATGCCATCTGGGCGGCGGGCTGGGCGATGAACCTAGAACGTTCCACGCCTTCCAGTCCTTGGGAAGAGTGGACCGTGGTCAGGACGGCGGCGTGGTTAAGCAATGGCTAAAAACCTGTGTGTAACTCCATGCATCTCAGGACAGTCTTGAAGGCCCGGTCTCTGTTTAGAGCCGCCCTCCCTGCCTTGTCTCTCAGTTTCGAGGGGTGATTGGTGTTAGACCAAGATCGAGAATGACCTACAAGAGAACCAAGCTCGGCTCTCTTTCCTCGCCGGTAGGCAGTCCTGAGGGTGTATTGTGGACAGAGATGAAGGACATGCTCCCCGGACCTTGGACTCGAAGTGGACAGGATGGCTGTGGACATCGATTTTCTTAATAACAAGGGCATTTTGTCAGCTTCAAGTGGAGAGCAAAATCAACAAATGGCTTTTAGGTCCTGCTTTTACTCTTGTTAGTTCAAAGCAAATCCTTTTTATTTATTTATTTATTGATTGATTTATTTATTTATTTATTTATTTATCTATTTATTTATTTATCTATTTATTTATTGTTTGTTTGTTTGTTTGTTTGTTTGTTTTAGAGAATTTGTAACGGAGTGGTTCCTTTTCAAAGTTTCCATGTACGCACACATGAGCACTCAGGACGTATTCGTAATTCATATATAGACACGTGTCCGTACGTGCATCCTTCAGCTCTTTTTTCTTTCATTTTTGCATCCTCTAAACGGTGTCCAAGTTAATATGGAATTCAAGGGGCTTTCTCAGGGAAGCATAGGAACCTGCTTGACAAAATCCACATTCTTCGTTTGCATTAATCTTGTTTGCTCTTTTATTTATTTATCTATTTATTAACTTTTCTTTTTTTTTAAGGGTGACATTGGTTAGTGAAATCCAGTGTGCTTCAGCTGTACCCTTTAACTGTAAGGCATACAAATGTTTACACCGTGTGTTCACCTCCCGTAGTTAGATTTCTTTCTGTCACCGCATATTTGACCCCCTTTACCCCGTCTACTTCCCCGCTTCGGTAACCATTAGTCTACGGTCCATGTCCCTGAGCCTCTGTTTGTCCTGTTTGTTTGTCGCTTTTAGGTTTATATCCCACATATAAGTGATATTGTGTGATTTTCAACCTTTTGCTCTTTTAAAAATGATATATGGTCAGTGAATGATGGCAGCTAGACCCTTACTTGGTTCTTCCCGGAGTCAGTCAGTCGATCTGGCACATTCCACGCGATGTTGCTGGTCATCACCTTCTGTGGAATGCGTGGCGGATCTCTGAGGGCTGACGGGTTAGTTTCCCACGACCTGCTGGCCTGACTCGGCTGCCCAGAGAGGATTTTTTCCTAGGGAATGTCCTCGATTATACTCTGGGATTCCTGCATTTTCGAGGTTATGTGGACCCCTTTGGAAATGCGATGAAAATAATAAACCTTCTTGCAAGAAGCACACACATAGCCAACTCTGCACAGCTTCAGGGGTTAACGACATCTTGATTAGAGTCTTTTTAGTTTGTGTTTTGATGGAAATCTCTGGTTGGCAGGCTTCTCGTGTTGCCCCGGGAATGCGTGACGTGACGTGCAGACCTTGCTGTGCGTGTGTGTGTGTCACCGAGCCTGCCTTCCATTCCCTGAGGCAGAGTCCTCCGGCCTCAGTGCTGGCAGGAGGGCCCCACAGCCAGCAAGGTCCTCCTCGCTTACGCGTGGCTCACCTGTTGTCCCAGCACCATTTATTGACCGGTCTCTCATTTTCGGGTCCTCTGAGATCTTAAGAAGAGTCAGAAAACCTGGATTTTATGTCAACTTGCCTAATTTTTAACGGTTGGTACTTATCAGCACTTCGGCTAACGTACTAAGTGATCCACACAGAACATTTCTGTGGTCTGCGTTCTTCTTGCGGCTGCCAGTTTGCAGCCCCTGGTGTTAGCATAGGGCCAGGCCTCCGGGTCGAGACCCGATATCACGTCCTAGTCCGTCACATGCTGCTTGACCTTGGGCCAGTATCATTGACCTTGTAGGGTCTTCGTTTCTCATCAGTTCCACGGAGATGATAAGCGCGTTTACCTCGCTAGGTGGTTGCAAGCGTAAAGCCTTTAGCCCTGGGCCTGGCTCACCCCTGGCGTTTGATAAATGTTAGTCTTTGTCCTCATCAGTTGTTCCTCCCTGTTCTCTGAAGCAGCAGAGGGTGGTGGCTTACAGTGAAGTCAGCAGGGCTGGTATGCATGCATTCATTCATTCATTCATTCATTCAGGGCACGTACTGAGGACTTTTAACATACACATGCTGCAGTTAAGGTGCCATCCTGGGCTCTGGGCCCCTAGACGAGGAGGGGCGGGATTAGGGTAGCATCGGCAGAAGAGGGGACTTTTAAGGACTAATTGGAATGGGGAGAAACAAGGGAGATGACCTCCGATGAGAGGTCACAGTAATCCAGGCTTGAAGTGATGTCACAGTTCCAGACTGGGGACCAGGGAGAGGGGAGCAGATCCTGGCAGCAGGAAAGGCCAGTGCTTGGGGCCTGGGATGGGGCTGGGAGAAGGAGAGAAAGCGAGGTCGACCAGCTGTCGGAGGCTTTGAACTTGGAAGGGAAACTTGAAGAGGTTCCGTTTGGGGTAGCGAGCCCTGTGTGGTGCGGACTGCAGCTGTGGCAAGTGTAGGACAGCCAGGCTGGCCAACCTGAGCACGAACGAGAGCCAGGTCCTGGGGACAGAGTGTGGGGACCATCGTTGGCACGGAGGCGATGTAAAAATGCATGAAATTGCTTAAAAGACAAGGAATGTTTGTTTACTCTGTGCTGTGGACGTTTTAAAGACAGACTTTGACATTCGCCCCATTTCTCTGTGATGATCTAGAAATCCAAGGTGGCGAGCATGATCTGAATGTGCCCGTCCCCCCAAAATGCACATGTTGAGAGTCTGACCCCCAAGGCGATGGTATTAGGAGATGGGGCCTTTGGGAGGTTACAGGGTCATGAGGGTTAAACTTTCATGCCTGCGATCAGTGCCCTTACCAGAGGGACCCCAGAGAGCTCCCTCACCCCTTCTGCCCGGTGAAGACACGACGCGAAGACTGTGACCCAGAGAGAGTCTTCCCCCAGCCACGCTGGTGCCCCGACGTCAGACTTCCAGCCTCCAGAAGTGTGGGCGATGCGTTTCTGTGGTCGCTAAGCCCCCCCAACTGTGGTGTTTTGCCACAACAACTCACAGGGACTAAGACGGCCACGTATTGGGAACGAGCCGCATCCATAAGCCTCGAGCAGGACAAAGACTTCAACCCAAAGGCATAGCATCCACTTTCTGTCACCTCTCGGCGACACTTCCCAGGGCCTCGGCATCTTCCCCGTCTGCCTCTTCCCCTGCCGCACATCTGCCTGTCTCCCCTCCATGTGCTTGGTGCCCACCTGGCCTCGTGGCCCGGCTCTCATCAGCATTCCTTTCTCAGAGGCTGGCTTTCGTTTTGTTTTTACATGAAGTGGAACGTCCGTGATTTCTGTTGCTTCAGCAGAGGCAGAGCCCCACCCAGCCCTCCCTGGCCATCAGACGGGAAGGGCTTGTCATGGTCGGTTGACTTAAGCTCACGCGTGCCGAGTCAACATCTACGTGACGGCGTCCTGTGTCGGGGTTACTCCTTTCATTGAGGTGATATACTGTCCCGTGGGGTGGGGGGAGACCTAGGGACTTGTGCTCAGGAGCTGGGGTGTGGCGTTGGCCGGGTGCCTGGCCTGACCTCTCCCCACACCCATGTCAGCCAGGCTCACCCTAGGGGCACTTAGAACAAAAGCACAGATGGGGAGGATTCTTGATCCTGCTGTGGACCCTCATTCCAGGGTCTCACTTAAATCCCACTTTTCATCCCCGAGAGAATGGCTTTGCTAGGCTAAGCCTTTAGCAAGAAATGTGGTTTCTTAATTATTCTGAGAAAGCTCTTTTTTTTCCTCCCCTCCCCCCCCAACTTGGCAGATATTTCCAAGCATGGCCTTGTAGCTGATGCTTCCTGTAGCAACAGAGCGATTAGCGTGCGAGGGAGGGAAGCCATTTGTCAAGGTTGTCTCAGGCAAGTTGCAAGAACATTCCATCGCAAGGGCCCTTGGAGCACAGGAAAGGGGAATCGCAGAAGCAGCGCAGAGGGTCCAGGAAATCTCGGGAATGCGGATGAAGTCTGGTGGCAGATGTAAGAGCAGGCCTTGAGTAATCAATACACTAATTAATACCGTTTGGACTAATTAACACCAGGTTAGCTCCACCAGCCGGTGACCCCTGAATGCTCTTAAGACAAACTTTATTCCAAAGGGAGATGATCGCCACAGGAGATTGTGTGACACTGAAACTGTGCAGTGCAATAATTGGGTAGATACCCCGAATTTTCTGCTGCCGAGTCTGCTCTCATTGTGACTCCCTAAGCTAAGCCAGTAGCGATGCTGTCTCTCACTCATCTGGCAGGTTTTGTGGGCCTACTGTGCGCCGGGTGAGGCTCACGGGTCTTTACACAGACCCAGAAGGTCGGTTCCTCGGGGCTTTGCCCCTCGAGTCAGCCCTCACGAGGCCCTGTCACCTTTGCCTGACCCTGTTTGGCACTCTCTGGGGATCTCAAGGGATTTCAGCCTCCAATTCTTCAGAGCCAGCGGTGTGTTACTTTGACAAGAGTCGCTCAATCCTGGCTCCTCCCTCAAAAGCTGCATTTGTGAGCCTTTTTAGAATGTTCTGGAGGCACTGCGGGTCCCCAGGGAGCCCAGCGCAGCCAGGTACCGTGGCTCCACGTTGGGCGCATCACCTTCCCGCTTCTCTCCCGATCATCAGGAGCCCAAACTCGCCTGGCACCCGTCGCCAAATGACTGAGGACTGTGACCTCGGTGCCTCCAGATGCGCCAGGTGCCTCCAGGCGTTGATGATTTTAAGCCCCAGGCGATCGGCACCTCTTCACCTCCCGGAGGCTGCGCGGGGACTTCTCCAGGACACATTTTGGTGGCTGTTACAAGCAGGTGCTAGGGCAGTTTGCCAGACCAGATCCTGGTTATTCAGCTATTCTGAAGAGCGAATTTGCTCCTGTCCTACCCCAGTCACCTTGGCTTCAAGCCCCACACTTAGGTCCTCACTCGACCTCAGTTACCTTTTCACAGGTCCTGTGGGGAGACAGGGCTTCACCACACGGGTTTCGGGGAGACGCACCGGAGCCCACACACCAGCATGATTAGGATGGATGCGGTCGCTCCTGCCGGCCACCCTGCCTTTGTCCTGGCTCTGGCCATCGTCACGATGTCGCAGTCCCCAAGGACACACCGATTAGTTTAGCTCCAGCGAAACTGACCAAGGCACACGCTCTGGCTGTGAGAAGATGGGTCCCTCTTTCCAGGTGGCCCTCGATGTCCTCAGCACCGAAATTCACTCCCAGGTCACCTTCGGGGACGTCTGGCCTGTGGAAGCCTTCGCTGTCTTATTCCCCGCACGGAGGAGGATTTTTTTAAGGCAAAACACATCATGCCTCACGCCTCACCAAACCCCCCTGGAACCAAAGGGAAGCGGGAAGGCAAGTGGGGGCATTGATGAAGGTCCTTTCTGAGGCCCAGCACCCTCGCGTGCTTGGCCCTCCCCTGCGTGGCGGGTCCCACTGGCCCGTTTGACAGGTGGGGGGACAGAGGCTCAGTGAGCCTCTATTGCAATTTCTTCGGCATGTTAATTAAGTCGGGGAAGGCTGGAGCCACAGAAAGCAGCGCTGTCGGGTCTAAGGGGTCCTTGCCATCCACTTGGGAACCCCAGCGCCCTGGGGGGACCCGCCGGCCCCACAGCCTCAGCCCCTGCGTTTGAGGATCTCGTGCTTGCCGTCTTCACTTTTTAATATCAGAAATCAGGGTCGGGAAAGCTGGTTTTCCCTCGCATCTTTACAAGTCCCGACGTGGGGACCAGGTGGGTGTTTGCAACTGGCACCTTTGTGTGGCTGGAGGTGGCGGACGGGTCTCTGCCCCGGTGCCCAGTGCGGCCTCAACCAGCAAACGTGCCCTGGCGGTGGCCTTTGTTTCCTGCAGGCGCTGGTGGCTTAGTGACCGTTTATTCCCTGCGGCCCTTGCTTTTGCGACAACCCGGGATGTTCTCCAGACTCGGTTTGGAGAGTTCTAGGCATTTCCACCCGCGTGGCACACACACTCGGCTCCTGTGCTCCCGGGCCGGGGGCCCTTTTCTGATTTTATCTTTTTTTTTTTTTTTTTTCCTTTTCTGTCCTTTGCTTTTGCTCAGTTTCAGGGCTGGGTTGTTCACAACGGGGCGTACGTTGTTAAAAAGCACCAGAGCTGACTCCACCTTGGTGTGGGAGCACTTTTTTTTGGTAAACAAACTGAGCCATTGTTTCTAGTTTAAAAAAAAAAAAAAAAAAAGGAAAAAACCCGTCTTCGTGCCTTGGAAATATTAAAATGCAATTATTGCGAGGCTCTTGGCTTAGCTGTTCCCCCAGAATTATGCATTATTAGTGGAGACTCGGGACTGCCCGCCTGGGCGCTGAGTGTGGCTGAGGCTGGGGACACGTGTGTGTGGCACTGACAGCCTCTGCTGGGGCAGCAGACACTCCAGGGGACAGCAAGCTCGGCACAGCTGGCCTCAGATGTCTTCTCTCTCTCCCGGGCGTGCACAGGAGATTGTTTCTAATTGATTTACTGACGCGGGCGGCCCGGCCCGGGCGGGGAGGGTGCTGCCGGGTGTGTGTGCTCGTGTGTGCCCACGCGTGTTCGCCGCACACGCATTCCAGCGGGGCTGTGGGGGAGCATCCCACCGACGGCAGCGACCCACAAAGCGTTTTTAAACAAAACCAGAGCGATGACCTTGAAGGCCCCGACGCGACGCGGCCTTTCTGCTTGTCATCTTTCTCCTCCCCGTCGTCTGCATGGCCCAAGGATGCCGTCCGCGTGCAAAAAAAATGTGGCTTGAGGCCAAATCACATTTTTTCCTTTCTTTTTTTTTCTTTTTCTTTCTTTCTTTTTTTTTTTTTTCCCCTTAAGAAAAATTCTTCAACCTTGGCCAAGCATGCTGCATGTTTCTAAGTTAGGATTCTGCGAGGTGTGGTGCCCCGCTGGGTGGGTGTGCCGGGCATGAGCCGAGCCCCCCAGCCACAGCCCAGATGCACAGTGGGGTGCTGGCGAGCTCCATCTGTGTCCCTGGGAGGGGACCGGGCAGAACGAGGTGCCCCGTGTGGAGCTACGGTCCACCCGGGTTTGAATTTGATGTCAACAAACTGGATGTTGGTTTAGCTCTTCGGGAGCAGGAAGGGAGGTTCTTTTTTGTTGTTGCTTTTTTTTTTTTTTTTTTGACATTTTTTAAGAGTTTATTTGAGCCAAGCTGAGGACGGTGTCAGGAAGCAAGACCTCAAATGCTCCGGGTTCGTTCGTAATGACCTATGTCCCCCATCCTGTCTTGCTCTGCCCTCTGCCAACTCGTCCTCTCCACATCCACAACTCCTTGAGCATCCAAGGTCACCTCTGGGCCGCAGCCCACACCCCCACCCCAGGGCACAGGGCTGGCCTGGCCACTGCACACCCGACCACAGCCCAGCGGAGCCACCTCTGGTGACACATCCCTTGTGACCTCATAGCAAGAGGGGGGGCACTGAGTTCTCCTCGGGCATGTGACACGCCAGCCACCGCGTGCCGCCACCTGCTCGTTTATTTCACGCACCACACTGAGGAGTCAGATGCCACAACAGTGGGGGCACAGATGTTCCCAGTCCTCACTCAGGTTCTACCCCAAGCCCTGGGGTGGTGGTCCGTGGACTCACGCTTTTGTTAGGATAAGCCCTGGGGGTACCTGGGTGGTGAGGGCTGGCCGTCCCCGGTGCAGAGGCCGCGGAAGCTCGGAAGAAGTATGGAGAGCTGCCGTGGGCAGTGTCAGCCCCGAGCGTCAGCTGGGGACGTGGCTGAGCGCCCAGCATTCCCTAGCCATGTTGTTGACACACGTCCCTCTGCCAGATCAGCCTTTTCCCCCTGGGAAACTCCTACGCGTCCTCCAGAGGCCGGCAGCCTTCCCCTGGCCCGGCCAAGGCTGTGCGGAGTGCGTGGGCTCGACCTCCCTGGTGGCCTCCAGACTCTCGCGTGGCCTCTCAGTCCCCCTGCACCCCGCTTTCATCCCCCTCTCTCCCGAAGCAGCGTTTGGAACGTCTCACGCAGCCTTCACTGGGCCGTCAGCCCCAGCCTGGTCCAGGTGCAAACACCCTGAGAACGGTGACCCTCACAGGCCAGGGCTGGGGTGACCTGAAGGAGACGCCCAGGGAACAGAATTTAAGGAGGTGCTCCCTCCCCTTAGGGATCCTGAGAGGGAGGCCCGCCTTGAACTTGGCACACTGAGTGGCTTGCCTTGCTGGTCTCTCCTGGTCCCAGCCCCAAATGACGAAGCCGGACGGCATCCCAGTGCTGGGTGCCATCCAGGTGATTTGGGGCCCGCCACCTTTTCTCTCTGAACCTCAGTTTCCCTCTGTTGCCACCAGTCTGGATAATGAGGACTAAGGTGACACATATCAACCGCTCAGCCTATCGCCTGGCACATGTTAAACGCTTGGTAGATGTTTGTGGTGGTTCCATGAAAGATCAAGCCCTTCCATGCGAGGTGAAGGCCTTCCAGGTGAGGTGAAGGCCTTTCAGGTGAGGTCAAGGCCTTCCAGGTAAGGTCGGGGCCTTTTAGGCAAGGTCGGGGCCTTTCAGGCAAGGTCAGGGCCTTCCATGCGAGGTGAAGGCCTTCCAGATGAGGTTAAGGCCTTTCAGGTGAGGTCAGGGCCTTCTAGACAAGGTCAAGGCCTTCCAGGTAAGGTCGGGGCCTTTTAGGCAAGGTCGGGGCCACCCACGTTCTGATGAGGATGTGTTTTGTGTCTCTGCTGCAGGAATTGCCTACTTGGGCGGTGTGTGCAGCGCCAAGAGGAAATGCGTACTTGCCGAGGACAACGGTCTCAACTTGGCCTTCACCATCGCCCACGAGCTGGGCCACAAGTAAGTGTCAGAACCGTGTTCTGCCTGTTTCAGCTCTGTCTGGGTGCACGTTTTTGCACTTGAATCCTCTAAGTTCTAAAATAGCTCTGCTCTGGGCCTCTGCCCTTCTCTCTGGTGGGGACCTAGGCCAGCTAGCCTGGGCCCCAGCCCTTCAGGAACCTGAGAGACTGCTCAGCGGACAGACTCTGAGAGTTAAAATGTCAGTTGGGTGTTGGTGTCTGTTCTCGAAGCACACGCTGTATAATGGGAAGCAGTTTTTCTGTGTCTTCCGCGGTTCCATTTCCTCTCCTGGATCAGCATGATCTTTGATTCACTGTAAATACGTTGTTCGGATGATGGGGTTTGTCTTCCCACTGTTGGACGCCTAGTTCCTTCTCAGCCAGTGTCAGGCCCCGTGCGAATGTCTGAAGGTAGAATGTCGGGGTCTTTGCCGGAAACAAGTGTCGCTCTTGCTTTTGCACGTGGAAACTTCCCGTTAGCAGGAAATAAGCACCGAACTCAGAGCCCAGATGTGTAGTAGAGAGACTCCGAGGCATTTATGGTTGTAAACGCCGAAGGTCAGAGGGGAGGAGCGGCGAGCCCAAGGTTGAGGTCACTTATAGGAGGTCTCAGGCGGCAGAAAGCTGGGGCTGACTCTGGAACAGCAGGCAGAGCATTTGCTCTTTCTCCCGGAGTCGGTGTCCGTTTCAGGTTTTTTTTTCTCTAAAGGAAAAAGTCGGGATATGACTGCTCAAGAACTTAAATAAATCTCGGAGGCCAGTGCGTGCAAAACAATGGGAAAAGTTACACCGGCTTGAACAGAACAAAGTGAAATGGAAGTTTCGTTCTTGGTTAAGAGAGAACATGCATATTTTCCCTCTAGGATTGGCCACATCTGTGGCTTTGCTTATTTATTGTTCGCTTGTTATAGTTATCTGGTCCCGTTTTGATTTTTTTCGCTCCTGTAGGCACTTTGGTAATTGACTTCTCTGTCCCCGCTGGTTGTCATGATCTGATTACAGTGACCGAAAATAATCTTACGCTTGTTTCTTGGGATTAAGGAGGAAATACAAGTTATTGGCCACGAGGAAGAAGACGAGCCATTGTCTTTAAGCATGTAGCTATGTCACATCGCCAGTATTTTTGCAATAAGGGTGGCAGCACTTTGCCCATGCTAGTTTGCCTACTGGAAAATAATTTTAAGCATTAATTGCAATCAAAGTCATGCTGATCTCTCTGATTTGGTAAAAAGGAAAACTAAACAAAACCCTGGACCCAAGAATGGTTGCGGGGGAAAAAAAAGTGTAAATCGGTATGGCTACGGCAGGCCTCTCCCTCAGTGCATCACTCAGTGCTCTTGGGATCCAAGGGTGCGATGGCCGTGAGACCTGAGCTGACACAGATTTTCCCAGCGTGCATCTGGATGCGGACCTTCACCTTCAGGTAGATGTGTGAGTTGCAGAGGCCCACGGCGGCAGGCAGGGCTGGGGCACGTGCCAGAGTGCTGTTTGCACACCTGTCGCAACACAGAGGGCCGTGTTCTCCCTGAAGTCCAGTGCCATGGTGCTGGGTCAGCCACGGGCATCTTCGCCCAGGAGGTCTACACAGACGAAGGGTTAGATTCAATCAGACCACAACAGCCTGCAGCTACAGTCTGGTTAGAATTTCTTGGAGGACTCTCGAGAGCTTGCTCTTGAACTCTAATGACCGCAGGAACAAACACCTTATTGTTAACCCAAACCTATACATCTCACTAGCGTTTGGCCCTGCCCCTAGTTGGCTGGTTACAGTTCTCCCAGGAAAGCCTGGTATCTCTGATGCTTCTCCAGCCTCGGGAAGCGGATCTCCCAAAGATAAAGCCACATTCTCTCCATCCTCGGCCCCGCCACTGGTCATCTGGGCTCAGAGCAACGGGTGAGGCTTGAGAAGGTGTAGGCCCTCCAGCCAGGCCGCTTCACAGGCACAAACATTTGGGAGCTGTTCCTTATTTAGGGAGGGAGGGGAGCATTCTAGCACCACGTCCCTTAAATAAATTTCCACAAAGATAGATGCGCTGGTATTCTGGGTGGACCACTGACCCATGCTCCCCAAGCAAACTTACTGGTGAAAGTCTTAGAAAGTAAAGAGCGACCCTCTGCGTACCCCGAGAAAAAGATGAAGGTGCCTTCAGTGTGTTGCCAGCCAAGGCATAAAGGACACTTCGTGGCGTGGCGCAGCTGCTGCAGGCTGGCAGAAGGAAGCCCACACGTCACCGAGAGGGGTTTTCGTAGCAAACACAGTGCCGGGGAGGAGAATGGCAGGCCTCTGCTGGCCACCCTGGTGAGGACGTGGGGCTGCCAAGGCTGCACCCCCGGCTCTAGGCAGGGACTGATGGGGTCATGGGTGAGAACGGGGGGGTGGGGGCTGCTCTGTGTTTCTGCCTGGAGGAAGAGTCGGCTCCAAGCAGCAGGCTTCGAGGTTCACCGATGAGTAGCCATGACCTTGGTTGCCTCCTCGCCCGTGAATGCCGGCCCGGCAGGTAACTGCACGCGACCTTTCATTCCACTCATTGATCGGAATGTGGTTGGGGGTGAGCTGGGGAGGCAGGCGTCTCTCTGTCTCGTCCGGTTAGCTTTAGAGGCCTAACTGGAACCGAGGTATTCTTGTTGGTGCCCCTTAGTGCCTTTCCCTGTCCCCAGGGACCATGAGAAGGTGACAGCAATGGCCCTTTGCACTCTAGAGGGCTGTCGTTTCCCGCTGCTCTTGGTCATGGCTGGGGGATGGGGTGGGAGCGGGAGGGGGAGGTGTCGTCGAGAGAAACAACCCAGCTGGGCCAACACTGCCCAGATTTACCCCCTCAACAAGGCAGGCCAGGGTGCCTTGGGGTAGATAGGCTTGTGTGTCCAAGGTGTGTATCAATATTTGGCTTTCAAGAGGAGGAGGGACAGCTGGAAGCGAGCGTTGTTTCTCTCAGCGAAGCTTATGATTTTGAGGCTCAACCGCCCACGCATGGGAAGGATCCTCCTCTAATGTGGCCTGGGAGCCCCGGCCCATGCTGATCACCCGTGAGGAAAAGGCAAAAACGAAATGGAGCGACACCCTCACCCATCACAGCGGGGGGTTCCAGTAACTCCAGTGAAATGTTGAGATGAGCAGGTGTAAAGCATCTGTTGGGGTGCTAGAATACATCGTCGGCTGTGTTTGGGTGTCCAAGCGGGAAGGTAGGTGGTTGGATGACAGCTGGTGGGAACGCCTTTTGTTCGGGGGCAGCGGGGGTCGGATAAGGCCAGGGGAGTCGCTTGGCTGGCAAGAGGCTTCCTGGCGCAGATGGAGGCGGAGAGAGCCTGGGGACACTCCGAGCGCCAGCGTGCCTCTCCGTGGAGGGAGACAGGGCTCTGGGAACCATCCAGACGCAGGGGCTGCCAGGTGGGGTGATGGGGATCCACTTAGTCCCACGAGCCCACCCACTCAGAAGGGGAGGCAGAGGCCGTGTGCTGACTCGTAGGGACTAAGGGCTTTCGCGGGCAGGAAATGTCTCTGCTCCTGTGGCTTTAGCCAGCGCTGTCGGGGGTGCCCGAGCCAGATCAGCACCAGCGGAGAGCCAGCCCAAACCACACAGCCGCTGGGACCCCATAAATCTCCGAACGGCCCTCCAGGCAGCCCAGAAGCCAGGCCCCGGGTCCAGGCTCATCGCCGCCTGTCTCAGGTGTGCGCCCCCCCCTCCTACCTGCTCTTCGTGGGGGTTTCACAACTTCCATATGCCCTTTCTCGGGGCTCTCCATTCTGGAACTTGCCTCTCCTCAGGTCAGCTGGCTCGGCTGGTGGCCTCTAAAAGCTTGCTCTCTCCAGGGCAGCTTGGGGACACGGCCTAGGTGACAGCTGGGCAGAGCTGCACAAGAGGGATACTGAGGATTTAAACGTGCCATGCCTCCCCCCCCCCCGGACCCATCAGACCACACCCCGCCCTGGGCTGAGAGCTTAGAGGGGTTCCCTGGGAGGATCCGCTGCAGCCGGGCTGGAGAACCTCTGGGACTGTGACGTCACAGGGGCACTCATGGGTCCCAGCTTCCTCAGCCTTGGTGATGTCATTGTACGCCTCCCCCCTCCCCCCGCCCCATTCTATCCTCTGGGACCCTGAGAGTTGCCATATGCGGTCCTGCTCCCCTGCTTCTCGCTCGCCTCTCTCCACGTCACCCCAATTCCGTGCCCTTTGCCACTTCACCAGCCAGTCCTCCTCACAGCTGGTGAGGCAAGAGGACAGACACCCAGCCTCCCTGAAAGGTTCCACCGCAGGACACTTCGTCCTGTCGTCTCTCGACCAAGACCTCCCAGGAACCCTCAGCAGGTTCTCAGCACACAGTCGGGTGACCCTCAGGGGGGAGAATGTGACGGGCAGAAGTTGGGACGTGGGTGAGGACAGGTGAGGCCCATGGAGGGCTGAGGCACTGGTGATGCACGTGCTCGAAAGTGAAGGGTGACGCTGGGCTGAGCTTCGCACGCACAGCCATCCTGACGGAGCCGTGTCTGGGGATCCAGTGGTCACATGTGCACTGAGGACGTGGGGGACGCGTAAATGGATGCCGTGGCGACGCTGTGCACAGCTGGACCCTCAGGCTGCACAGATAATCACGGCCCCGTGGCTGGTGTAATGGGGGGGAGCGTGGAGACATGAGCGTAGCAGGGACTGTGTCCCCTTGCTGAGTCCGCTGAGGACGGGACAAGTGGGTGCCACTAGCTAACTCACTTGTGGCTTCCGCGGCCCCAGGAAAGTCACATGTGAAGCTCGGTATCCCCCAGTGAGGACACTCGTCCAAAGCTAGATCCTGGCCCTCGGGTGTGGTCGCTGGGATGTGGCACTGCGAGCAGGTGTTTGGGATGGGACGGCGGGGGGCGGGGATGTCGCATTGATGCGGGTGCCTGGGGACGTGCTCGCCTGGTGTGCCGCACGGAACGTGGACCAGATCGGTTCTCTGAGAGTCAGGCCCATGGGCCCAGGGCGGGTGGGCGTCTGGGGGAGGGCTGGAGAACTTGGAGAACGGAGGGAGAGGGGCGGGCGCAGCCGTTCCGGGGGAAATGTCCTCGTAACCGGAGTTGACACGATTCCAGCGGAAAAGGAGGGTCTCCGTCCCAGAGCAGGATGTCAGGAAAGCCATTATCCAGATGTGCCAAGAGGGGAAGCGCTTGTCTGTGGCCCGTGTTGAGAGGGAGTGCGGGGAGCCAGGGAGGGAACGCCGGCCAGATGCCAGCAGGCCGCCAGCCGACGGCCCGGGCGCCCCGAGTCCCTGGCCTGGGTGCCCGGCCCGGCAGGCGCAGCCTCATAACGAAGGTGCAGCCTAGAGAGGGTTTCTGGGGAGATGTCGCAACTATTTAGAAGCCTCGGGAGCGGAGGGTCCTTTGTTCTAGTGGGAATCAGGGCAGTGGTGTCACGGACAGATGGCGAGGGGCCGTTTCCCCCCCAGGATGTCTGTGGGCAGGCCCTGCGGCCTCTGGTTCTAGGACGGGTCCCATGTCAGATTTTCAGACAGGCCCCTCCCGGGCTCCCCGGGGCTTTCCTGCCCTTCCCACCCAGCCCACACAGCCTCCCCCAGGCTCCCTTCCACCCGAACGGAAGCTGCTGAGAACTGCAGGGCCTTTCACACTCATTCACAAGCCCGGTCCTGTCTGCCCCTGCCAACTGCCCCTGTCACAGCCCTCCCCCTCCCGTGCCGGCGGAGCTGGAATCGCTGGTGCCAGCGAGAGTTTGCAAGGCCGGCCTGCACCCTGCACTTCTCATCCCGACTCTGGGGGACCTTGAGCGTGACCTTCACAGCGGCTCTGCCTGTCCTTCCCCCTCCTCCCCTCCTGCTCCCCCTCCCACATACACAGAAGCAGAATTTCCTTCTGCCCCCGCACCCCCTCCCACAGACGGTTTTGAACGGAAGCTGCCCCAGCCAGAGCAGCGGGAGCCCCGGAGCTGGTGGCCCTATTCAAGTGGCCTTTTCTGCCCTGAGCAGGAACTTCTCACTGCCCAGAATGGAAAGGAGCCTCAGGGAAATGACCGTGATTTCCTTTGGAGTCTCACCCTGGATGCGGAGTCCAATGTGCAGCGAGAATGCTTCTCCCAGGCTCCTGGCAGGCCCGGAGCCGCTGTCCTTAAGATGACCTTGACCACAGCCTGCCCAAGTCTGCCCAGGCCAGCGGGACGCAAACAGAGGGAAGACCGTGCAACACTCCCCGGCCGGGGGGCAGATGTGGTCCCACCTGCTTTGCGAGCGGCCAGGCCCAGCAGCCATTGGCCGGACGTTATCTTCATGATGGGAAATCCAGCTGGACCCGGGGCGTCTGCTTCCTCCGGAGCTTCCTTACTGTAATGAGGAAGGTTCCAGAAGCTGCGCTGCGGCTCGCCTCGACCCCGGGAATTCTTTGCATTTGTCATCAGGCGGCTCGCCCTCCCCAAGACATCGATTGAGATGGTGTCAGAGGAGGAGGAAACGGGTGGGGAAGGTCGACTTTGGCTGAAGAACCAGATTCTGAAATCCCCCTAGAGCTTCCTGACGTGACAGACCAGACCCTTCCAGGAATTAGCCCGGGGCCAGTTTCCTCCCTGGATCGCCAGAGCCCCTGGCGGCTTCTTCACCTGGGTGGCTTTTCTCCCGGTTCTTGGAACATGTGGCAGGTGGCTGGTCAGCCTGTCCTCCTGTGGCTGTCGGTGCGAAAACTCAGAGTTCTTGACCCCCTGGGAAAGTGGCCCAATGGGGCGATGCACGATCGAGGGGCAGACGAGGTGCAGGGGTGCTCCACTGGACAGTGGCCGAGCCAGGCTTCGAGCCCTGTGTCACCCCGGGAGTCCGTGTACTAGCCGTGTGCCTTCCAGCTTGCCAGGTGGTGGTTAATCCGGGTTCAGTCCCAGAGCGGCCAGATGTCACGCACAGGGTGGTGGAAGCATGTTTGAAAGGGTCGAGTCCCTGCCAGCCAACACGTCCGTCTCCCCTTCCTCGCACGCATCGACAGCCATCACGAATTGACCCCGGGATGGTTTTCTCTTGAGCCCCCAGCTCATAATGCTTCCTAGCTCCGCAGCCACTGCCAATAGGTTGAGGTTGGGACAAGGGGTCAAACTGACTTCCTGCACACAAGGGCTTAGGGGAGCGAGCGGCCTGCTCCCCAAGCCAGGGCATTGTTGGGCCTCGTTGGCACGAGTCTCATCCGCAGAATCGAAGGAGGCAGTGGGAGCTCTGCAGAGCCCTTCGGAGATTCAGTGTCGGGAAGTCCATCTTCAGAAGGACGTCAGGAGCCAGGACTATGAGGGAAGGACCAGCTGGAAGGTCCCTGCACCGAGCAGGCCCCTCCAGACTGAGGGGTGGCCTGGATCCTGGAGTATGAGGGAGTTTGAACTGATCCCTGATCTCGCCTCAGACCCTCCCGTTGTAGAGTCTGTGACCCCTGGATGACATGGGGGACAAACTAGACCAGGATCTTGGCGGTGCACGTGGTGGGTTCACAGAGCCAAGGGCAAAGGTCACAGCACACGGATGTGTGCGCGCCTCTGAACGATGGCAAAGCTCACGGCTTTGTCACGTGAGCTTGTTTTCGTCTATCAACTTCCTTTTCATCTTCGTTCAGTCCTTTCACCCACCTCGTGACGTAAGTACCGTCGTTCTTCCCATTCTTCAGGTAGGGAAACTGAGGCACAGAGGCGTGAAGCGGCTTGCCACAGCCACGGAGCTTCTAGGCGGTAGGACCGGAATTTGAAACCCGCAGTCAGGCCCTGGCACCCACTGCGGGTCCACAGCCTCTCGCAGAGGGCTCAGGGCTCCCGGTGTGATTTTACGTGCGACGTTGCCCTTGGGGACGTGCCATCTGTGTAGCGGTGACTGTCCTGTCGGGCACAGCATAGGGAGAGGCAGGGCAGCGTCATCCCCTTGGGCGCGGACCTTGGAGGTTCTGCCCACATGCGTGGCGCCAGCCTGCGACGCAGACTCAGGCCCTCGGGGAGCAAACCTTGCAGGCAGCCCTGCCGCAGGCTAAGCAAGTCACTTAACCGCCGTGCACCCCGATTCCTGCGTGCGTCCTGGCTCCTCCCTCAGAGCGTTCTCGGGGGGATGGAAGGAGCCGATGCTGAGTTCCAGGACTGGAGTGAGATGTGTAGCCTCGCGTCGCCTGGTTCCTCTCGGGCCCCTCTCCCCTAAATACAACCAAATACTCCGGAAATTATTCAAGAGACAGCCACAGAAGGGCTACGGACACTGGAGCAGGGAGGCAGGCTGGCTGGGGGCTGTAGGCCCTGAGGCATGACTGTGTGGCGAGCTTGTGTGTGTGTGTGTTTTTTTTTTAACTCTCACGTCCCCAACCTGGGCACCTGGACACCCATAGCCTGGAACCATTAACAGCCGTGGACACAAACCTGATGATAATAGCCTGCACCCCCTAGCTGGTGGACGGGTAAGGACAAAGCCGGACAGAGACCTCATGCGTTGTTGACAGCGAGAGGCTCTTTGTCGGGGACACCTGTTCCGTTTGCATCTCCGCTGGGATGCTGCAGGGAGGGCCTCTCTTCCTGTCTTAATAACCTGTCGTTATCAACTACAAAGTTGCCGCTGGTAAAAATAAGCATCATCTCTTAGGCCATCCTTTTGGCTTTGCCTGAAGCCGCATTCCATCCTCCTGTCGTCCCGAGCCAGACCTCGGAGAGGGTTGGAGGACAAGTTGCAGACACTGTTATTACGAAGGCCCAAAGACTGTATTTTTATCCTGTAACTTGAATGCTGGTAAGCAGGAGTGATTTCTGCGAGAAGCCTGTAATTTAAAAAAAAAAAAAAATGAAAAATATTACTTAAGAAAAGCCTCAAGAAAAAAAAAATAAAGGGAAAAAGAAATAGCAGCAGTGAAGCCGCCAACGTCTCCGCTGCGTGGAAATTTCAAAAACAAACCCAAGGTGTTAGAGCAACGATGTTGCATGGAAAAATCTCACAAAATAACATTTGATAACTTAGCAGTCGGGT
Source organism: Cynopterus sphinx (assembly GCA_030015415.1). Classification (NCBI taxonomy): domain Eukaryota; kingdom Metazoa; phylum Chordata; class Mammalia; order Chiroptera; family Pteropodidae; genus Cynopterus; species Cynopterus sphinx. Next base: position 8,045,752 of record CM057395.1, on the reverse strand, counting down.
GATCGCTGTTGCTGAAATGCATTTATTTTTTATTTGCTATCACAGTAGGGTTTATAGATGAAACATTCGGGCCTTGAATTTTATGTGTGTCCAGAATCTGTCCATAGCGGTGCCTTCCCCGGACTCAACCAAAAGCCACGCGAAGGCCAGGCTGAGTTCTGAGCAGGAAGGAGCGGTGGCATCGGTCTCTGATGATGATGGATGGCTTGTTTCTAGGGGTGACACTCTTAGCCCTGGAGGTACACTGGACTCGCCTGGGAGACCCTGCAAAATGCAGGTGCCTGGCCCCTCGCCCAGGAATCCTGTTTTACTTGGTCAGAGGTGGGTCCCAGGTCACTCACCTGCGGCCAAGGTGGGATGCTGCCTAGTGTTAAAAACCTTCAAGACCGAAGTTGTCCTAAAATAAAGGGGTTTTGGGGCCCCGTGTTGGCCAGGCAAGGACTCAGTCCTCGGGCGTGTTGTCACAAGTGGCAGGGCCAGCCTGAGATGAGTCCTATATACAGAACGAGCTTGGAGAGGAAAGATGGAAGTTGTTTTGGGAGAATTTCCCTCGGCTACAGGAAAAGGGCAGGAAAGGGTGAGGACAGTCCTGGCACAGGTGTGCAGTCCGTGAGGAAGGCGGGTTTGCGACTTTGGGACAGGTTGTGGGCACAGCCCGGATAGACAGAAGTGGTGGCATCGGGAGATCAGCCATCCTCTCTGGACATAGACAGTCATGGATTAGCCTCTCGGAAGTTCATTAAAACTTCAACACACACTCTGTTGGCTCTGGCTGCGGCCACTAAGTAAGGGTCCTGTCCCTTTGTCCCACCTCGGCCGCTGCAGTCTCATCAGTCTAGTGAGGGACATCTCAGGACCTCTCCTTAGCACCCTTGAAGCCATCAGCGTGGCCCTCAGGTGTGCGCCTGGACCAGCGGCTTCAGCATCCCTCGGGAATCAATAGAAATGCAAATTCTCATCCCTCCCCCTGGTGGCCCGGTGGTGGCATGCCCGTCCCAGCCCTGAGAGGTGGGAGGGAGACGGAGACAGGCCCCACACCCCAGCCCACCTACCTTCACCCCCTGGGCAAGGCAGAAGGGGCAGAGTCTGCGTAAGGAGACCATAAAGCCCTCCCAGATGTGCAGTTTGTAAGGGAAGGAAGGGGGTGTCTGTCATTAGGAGCAGGAAGGTGCCTCTCTTTAGTTTTTCTGCGGCTGGAGCATCCTGTGCCCTTTGATGTCCCTGAGGGGTCTTTGAACTCTGAGAAGCGGCAGGTTCTCTCTTAGCAGAAGCTCCCTCCTGCAGGCCCGCTAATGCCCCCTCTGCAGGCCCTTTGAAGGGGGCAGGAAGTGCTGGGGGCCAGTTTCCACGGCTCCTGCAAGGATCGGTGACAAAGATCCCCTCTGCGGCTGGCAGCAGGGACCCAGGAAACGACTGTGTGTGTGTCCTCCGCACAGTGATCACTCGATTCAGCGCCACCTCAAACCAAAAAGACAAACCAAACGCATAGGGCAGAGTAAAGACCTCAGAATACCTGAGAGAATTCCAGAACGACAACAGGGAAAAAGCCGAAGGAGAGGAAGGGGGGCTCCTTCCTTCTACGTAGCCTGTTGGCCTCGTCAGAGGCAGAGACACCCGTCGGCCTGCTCATCTGGATCAGTTTTGTCCCCTCGGAAACGGTCGCTCGCCCTAAGGATGAGTCATGTATTTGCTTGTTTATGGGTTCCTGTTGGGGGCCTCCCCATCACCGAGTCACCTCGTGCTAATGAGGAGCGAGAAGAGGGGGGACTCCGCAGGCAGCCCCGCTCCCGTGTGCTCCGGGCTGTCATAGGGACCCAGGAGTTAGGTGCTGCTTTCATCCTGCACCCATGTGCATCCTGCCCTGGGCCTAGCCCCAAATGGGTGCCCTTGGGGCAGGGCAGGGCGAGACCATCTCACCAAGGACCATCTTTGTCCCCTGGGCACAGGACCAGGGGCACAGGGGCTGGCGAGCCAGCAGGAGCCACTAGGACAAGAAGACAGCTTCCCTCTAAGGTGGCCGCAGACCCTTGTCCTGCAGCCTTTGCCAAGCCCAGGCTGATGACACGCAGGGAGCCAAGCGAGAGTGGGACCAGCTGCCCCGAAACCTGGACCTGCTGCTGGGAGATAAGAATACAGGGGAGGCCGTGCCATGGGCCACCAACTCGATTCTGTTCCACGAAGGGTGGCACGTGGTGTTGACCAGTGGTCGTAGTGGTTTCCTTCACAGGCGTCCTGACAAGGGCTGCCACCCTGGACAAGGCAACCACCTGCCAAGGGCACAGGCCTTCTCCGGCCTCCATGCAGCCTCTCCCTTGGGGGTGTCACATTTGCAGTCCTGGGGCCACCACGGCTGCCAGCACAGGCACGTCCTGTTCAATTAGCTCATCCTGGATGAAAAGCGGATTTCAAAGGCGAGAGCTTGTCAGCGCCCCGTGAGCCCGACTTCCCTGGCATGTGACACCTCCCCACTTCCCTGGCATGTGACACCTCCCCACTTCCCTGGCATGTGACACCTCCCCACTTCCCTAATTGAGTTGCAGCCCCCGGGGGTGCGCCCAGGTGCACACCTTGGAGGCGGCAGCCCCCCCCGCACTCAGGCACATAGTGAGGTCGTCGTCACCTCATCCACATGTCACTCCTCGCCAGGCACCGTCGAGTCTGTTTTTCCAGATATCTGTCACCTCCGTCCCTTGGCTGGTGAACTCTGAAAGCAGGAGCTGTGCCAGCCCCGGGGACAGTGCCTGGTCACAGAAGACGTTTGGTGGTACCTGTGCCATTAAGCACAGCTGACGCCTGACCGACACGGGGTCAGACAGCTCGTGTCCACCTAGACACGAGGACTTTCTTCGGTAAATATATTGGAATTCGTTTTGGAGATTTGCAGCCGTTTGAAGAACTCATGGACGAACCCTGTGGTTTTCTTCATGACGTTTTCTCTCCTCTAGCTAACGTTTTCGTGAGAATGCAGCAGATACAACGTGTGAAATACGTGCGAATAGACTGTGTCGTCAGGCTCAGGCTTCTGGGGGAGTCGAAAGTCATGGATGGATCTTCGATTGTGTGGGGTTCAGCACCCCTAACCTCTGTGTTGTTTAAAGGCCAACTGTGGTGTTGTCCCCGTTTAGTCATCAGTGAGGAAATGGAGGAACTCTCACCCAGGCCTGTCTAACTCCAGGCCGAGACTCTTATTTTTACTTTATTTTATTTATTTTATTTTATTTTATTTTATTTTATTTTATTTTATTTATTTTATTTTATTTATTTTATTTTATTTATTTATTTTATTTTATTTATTTTATTTTATTTATTTTATTTTATTTATTTATTTTATTTTATTTATTTTATTTTATTTATTTTATTTTATTTATTTTATTTTATTTTTTAATTTTATTTATTTTATTCTATTTTTTATTATTTAATTTAATTTTTAGGCGAGGCAAACCTTGGTTGACCTCACAGATTGTGGTTACCTTGTCAGCTCACAATCCCTTCTTGTTGTTGTTGTTGTTATTATTATTATTATTATTGTTATTATTATTTTAATTTTTTACGCCTACAGCACCTGGCCTTCCTAGGTGGTCTCCCATCCAAGTACTAACCAGGCCCGACCCTGCTTAGCTTCTGAGATCAGACGGGATCGGGTGTGTTCAGGGTGGCGTGGCTGTGGACCCGAGACTCTGTTAGCTCTCAGACCTGCAGGAGAAGGGAAGGCATCATGACACCTTCTTTGACTGTTTGCATAGTTTCGTCAAAACCATCAGCATATGGGAGGCTGGCTGGGGCTCGAAGCGAGTTGCTGCATGTCCAGGCAGAGTGGGGGGTGTTGGGGGAAGGTGCTAGAAGGGGAGAGGCCTCCGCAGAGGGAGGGGTGGTGCCTGCTGTGGTCGACGGGGCTGGGAGAGATAGATTCAGAGACTCAGCCTGGCCTGGAGGAAGGAGATAACCCTGGGGGATGCTCTTAGCAAATCACTCCAGTTTCACAGCCCCCAGGGCTGCCCATCAAGGGCAAAGGAAATGACAGCAGCTGCTTTGAGCGTTTCCCCCAGAAGCTGTGAAGACACAGCGGCGACATCAGGCGACAGCAGCCCAAAGGCGGTGTTGCATCTTGCACAGGTTCTGAAAGGTAACGGTAGCTCATCAAGGTCACTCAGGAAAGCCACCATGGCAGACACCTGGCACTGTCTCTCCAAGTCCCTCCCACCCAGCCTTCCTCCCGGAGTTAGAACTGGAAGCGTTTTTCATTTGAGCATCGAATACAATTCAGACTTTACGGAGATCAAGATGCCACACCTCGCGCCCATGTCGTATGAAAAGTGTGTGTCATGAAACGCCAGAGTCACACTCAGAGGCTCCAGGACCCCTGAGAAAAGGGCAGGCCCACAGCTGTGTCACCCTCCCTCTTGGGGGTACGCGATCCTGCTCAGATCGACGTGCTCACTGACCAGAGTCGGAACAGAGCTCCTCGTTCTGTTCATTTTCATTTTCCTTTTTTCCCCTCCCTTGATCTCTCGCAACAAAATGAGGATTTTTGTGAAAAGTTAAAAACCCATCGGATGTGAATTTGCGCTCTGCGTGCAGGTATATCTGTACACATGTGTGTTTCTTTAGCCACACACACGCCACCCAATTTCACAGCTGCGACGTGGGCCATTAAAGCAACACGTGCTCAGTGTCACTGACCCGTCGGAGTCAGGATTTCGTGGTGGTTTGAGACCCTTTGTACCGTGAAGACCCCCCCCATCGACGCCGACGCTTGCGATGCTGCCAAGTGCCTGCAGGCCGATGGGTACAAAAGCAAAAGCTGCTCTGGGATGAGAGAATTTTGATGTTTTTGCTGCCTCTTTGTGTCCCTCCTTATAGACGGGGTTGTTCATCAGCCACTGACTACTGCCTGTTCGGCACGTGACACTATAGTGGGCACTTCACTCTGCCGGCCCCAGAAAAGGTCTCTGAGGAATGTCCCTGTCAGCAAGACCAGCCCAGAGTGGCATTCTCGGGTTTTGGGAGCTTGACTCTGATACAGATCACGCTCAATCGGGTTTCAAATCTTCAAATGCTGACTAAGAGCCTCATAAATTGACAGTTTGACAAAGTCGCGTTGGACTGGGAGCCTTTCTTTATATGTGAGGTTCACGAAAACTACCATTGGGGCTATTTTTAGTTTAAATTCAGGTTTACCTGAATGAAAAAGCTTCTGTGATTGCAGGTTTACGTGCTAGGGCATCTATTATTTCTCGCAACGTGATATTTAACAAAAATGAGTGGCGTCGAGTGCGCACGGGGATTTTGAGTGACTGTGGAGTTAAGGCCACAGACTGGCCTGTGTCGCATGCGGCCCAGGGCCATCCTCACACGCAGTAACTTAATGGCCTTGAGTTGGTTTTAGCTTAAAACGAGCACCGCGTTGCTTCCGTAGAGGCCTTTTTGGGGTGCTTTTCTCAGTATTAAATAGATGATTCAATCTCTGAGCATTTATAGAGTGCTCTCTCCGGGCCAGTCACTTCTGGAGAAGTTGGGACAGCAGGCTGCCCGGAGGGCGTCCAGGGAGCTGAGGAAGGAGCCCATGGAAGACCCAGAAGGCCTGGGAGAGAGGCCTGAGCTGAGGGGGCTGTGGCCATCAGCGTGTGGGTGACACACCACAGAAGTGGTGTCATGATAGTAGATGGTCAAGTGACCAATTAACCAAAAAAAAAAAAAAAGGTTCGAGCCGAGAAACATCAGAAATTATTCTTAAGTGCTTTACACAGTTCGTTTTTAGCTGAAGCCATGAAAATGTTAATTTTTTCACCAGTTTTGCGGTGGTGGAGAGCGATAGCCTTTTTGGGGGGGCTGGGGGTGTCTGCCCGTTAGAATTCCACGCCACTGGCCTCACACAAACCACAGCTATGATGCAACATGTTTGACATTCCAGGGTTTTTTGCTTTGTTTTCAGATCGGGTGGAATATCAAAGAGCCTTGTGAGGAGGTCTGGGCTGGTTTTTATGATTTTTTCCCCTCTTTCACTGTTTCTCTGCACACGATTGAAGTACTCACCGTGTTTTCATGAAAATAGCTTTACTTTTGTGTGCATGTTTCGTTGTGTTAACACGACACGTACTGATCGAAGTGATAAGTGTCACCAACGCCAATCGGTTTGAAAATAAATACAATCAACACTTCAGAAGTGACTTTCTGCTGACGGGAGCAGACCTGGGGAGGGGGACATTCAGGCGCAGGTGTAAACCTCCACCATTCATTGTTCAGCGCCTGGCGTGTGGGCAGTCACCGTGTCTAGACAGGCCTCAGTTGCTTATGAGGTACCCCTGGGCAGGGAAGGTGACAGGTGTGACCTTAGTGGGCCCAGGCGGAACGACGCAAAGGCCTGGAAAGCCACATTTGTCATGAACCTGACGATTTGCACCCATGATTTTCTGTGAGTCAGAGTCTCGGGTGGTTCCCACTCGCCCTTCCCACAGCGACTTCTCTTTAAGGCAACAAAATGCCTAGATGGTCAACGTGAGGATATTTTAGTGTCGAGATTCGATCAACTCTAATCACCAGAAACTTAATTTAAAAACTACAATATCACAATTAATATGACTTTTTTATTCACTTATTATTTGTTGCTTAGCAGATGCTACTCGTGTCTGTTTGCACAATCCATCTCCAGTCATTTATGAGCTCATGACTACTGGTCTTACCTGTGAGAGCAGCCGACACCAGGGGTCATCCCATGTCATCTTTTGCAGATTTAAGCACAGGATGCTAGCACCTGGAACCAGAGACGAGAAGCCTGTAGCCTAAGTGTCCCTCTCTCTTTTGCTCTTTCCTTGGCCAGCTTGGGGATGAACCACGACGATGACCACTCATCCTGCGCCGGCAGATCCCACATCATGTCGGGAGAGTGGGTGAAAGGCCGGAACCCCAGCGACCTCTCCTGGTCCTCCTGCAGTCGGGACGACCTTGAAAAGTTCCTCAAGTAAGTCTTTGAATCATTCCGTACAGTCAGTGCAGTAGAAGGTGCTTCTCCAGAACACGCAGCCATGGGAGGCCCGGCACGTGTGGAATCCCTTGGAGAATTCTCAGGTGGCCTGGCGGGTGGTCACTGCAGCAATTTGTAATTGGGACAACTTCCTCCCACGCCTGCGTCCTGTCTGACGTTGGGCCCCCAAGCTGGTCTTCAAAAAAGCTTATCGATGGAGTGAAATATCACCACTGTGACCCTGTCTTGCACCCTGTTGCATTTCATTTCATTCTGACTGTAAGTAGACAGTGCCCCTCGGTCTCTGTAGAACAGGTATTTCCTCAGTACCCAGGTCACGTTCAGGGCTGGGACGCATGTCGTCTGGGGAGCAGGGCTCGCTCACCTCCCTCCTGGGTCACACTGGCTGGGTTTCTCGCTGCCACTTTCTTTCCAGAATGTGCCTGCTCATGCTCAGGCTCTCGTGGAAGGACCAGCCATCTGATTTCAGACCTTTGTCAAACCGAGTCTGCGCCCAGTGTAATTGTGAGTCTCTTAGTGTCAGGACCTCAGGGTGGGCGGACGGACGGACCGACACCACTTAGCGGTGAGCACCTGTCCGCCCCATGGAGGTGCAAGGGCATCAGTGAGTCTCACCTGCAGTGGAGCTTTGCTGTCCAGACACGCATCAAAGTGCCCAGTGAAGGGCAGGGGAGCAGCAGAAGTGCCACTCTGTCTTCTGCCCTCATCCTGGGTCTTGTTTCTTGTGTCCTGTGGGGGGTGAGGATTGTGTAAGTGGTACACGTGGCTTAAAAACGGACACATGAGTCTTAACATCGTCTCTTCCCTACTGAGTCCTTATTGTCTCAAACTCTTAGGGAATGTTGCAAGCCACTGGACGTTGTTTCATTTTACTCAGGGTCTGTGAGACGAGGCAGAGTGTTTCCGTTTGCTCATGTACGCAGGGGACAGGCCGGTCCCCCTGCCTGGATAAGCGCTGTGTGTGTGTGTGTCTGTGTCTGAGCCCGGGAGAACTGGACCAGCGTCAGCCCATGTGTGCTTAGGTGTGTGCAGCCCACGATTCTTCAAGGATCTTGGCGCAAGAGGCTGGGTTTTGCTTTTCCTACTGTCAGCCTCATTTCAGGAATTGAAACATAAAGACACTAAAGACTTCAACCTTCTAATGGAGCTATAGCCTCCCATCCCCTGGTGTTCAGAGATAATATGCTCATCCTACTTGAAATCCTGAAGTCCTTTGCAGGATCCGACACCAGGGATGACAGAAGGTGTGGTCAGGTGGGACGCGGCCTGCCAGCCGCTGCCACCCCCGCCAACAGAATCTGCAGAGTTGGAAATAACCACTTTGTTTTTATATAAAATAAAGTAAAACAACCCTAACTTCTATTTTTTTCTTTAATTCGTAGTAACTTTTACTCAAAGCCATATCATAGGAATCGATTTCAAAGTCATTTTTATCCGTGAAAGCTCTCAGACATCCCCTCCCCCCGAGAAAAGGACACGAGCCTTCGTTATTCCCAAGCCCTGTCCTACGTGCTAAGCTCTCACTGCCTTCGGAGTGAAGATAAGCGTTTGGCCACGTGGAAAAAGAGCAAACAGTGAAAGAGCTCCGTCCATAAGTTCGGAGTCTTCCCATCAATAATTTGGAGCTGTACCCTGCTCCCTGGCTAAAACTCAAAATCCCAGGTAGAACCTTTGCAAGCTGACTTGCCCCTTGGCTGTTTCAGGTCAAAAGTCAGCACCTGCCTGCTGGTCACGGACCCCAGGAGCCAGCACGCGGTGCGCCTCCCTCACAAGCTGCCCGGGATGCACTACAGCGCCAACGAGCAGTGCCAGATCCTGTTCGGTACCAACGCCACCTTCTGCAGAAACATGGAGGTAGGCCGCCATGGGAGGGCCGGCTGGGGACGGGGTATCTGGCTTCTGGTGGAAGACGGGTGGCACACACACACACGCCCTCACTCGTGCACACACGTGTGTCCGTGCATATGCACACCCATTCACATGCACAGACGTGCATATACACACACCCTCTTGGGCATTTGCACTGGCATTTCCATGAGAAGAGGCGAATGCACACACACACACACACACGCGCACGCACAATGCTTACTAGACACCATGAGAGAGAGAGAGAATATGACACTCCCAGCCAGGAATTTTAGGGGAATGAATATCCTAAAGGAATTACAACTCCAAAAATCTGGACGAGTTTCTTAAAAGCCATAGTCGGGCGTGGCAGTTAGGAATGCTGGTCACGTTCATGGGCAAGTCTTCGGCTCTCCCAAGACTGTTGATGGGGAGAGCCCTCGGCTTACCTTGCTCTGCAGAGCCTTCGAGAAACGGCTTGGCAAAACGCCTGTGCACGAATGGAGCCAGGGCTGGGGGCCGTACGCGCGTGCGTGCATCTGTTGCCTTAAAAGTTTCTAGAACGTTAAGCCCATTACAGAAAAGAAAATAATAATGAAATATAACAGAGGTTGGACCCAGCCAAAGGAATAAAACCGCGGAACACACATGTATGGAGGAGTTGAACCGTTTCCCTTTCTCTTTCTGGAATACAAACCATGAAAACTAAGAAGAAACTGGATAGACTGTGTTTTGCGAAAAATCCTAACCACCGTGACGGCTGGTGGGCAGAGTTCTCGTTTTGCTGCTTGCTGCCTCTCGTGAGGGACAAAAGCGTATTCCTGGTAGACGGTGGAGGCGTGTGGCCTCGGGGTCACGTTTTCTTCATTGTGGTATGAAATCACAAGCGTCCACAGTCGATTTTAGAGGATCTGTGAGCAGGGATAGGAGAGAGATCACCTCTTTGCTTTTCCCCAACCTGTAACTGCAGCCAGGATCGCCCATAATGATGCCTGCTGGCCTCAGCCACAGCTGTCTTCGTGGCTTCCATGACCGCCGCGAGATTAGAGGTCACTGAGGGTTTTCCTGCTGCGTGACAGTGGTCGTCAGTGGCTCAAAATATCACTTACACTCACGACTACTTCAAAATGACAGGGGGTAGCAGACCCAGCGGCGGATCCTGGTATGTGATGCTGCCAAGGAACACACACACACTCCTATATTCCATGTTTGTGCCTATTTCTGTGTTCTGAATGATCGCTGAATTTGTTTCCTTGGTAATCTCATGTGTTCTACACTTAATTATGCAGGGACAGATAGCACTTCAAAGGTTCACAGTCCCCTCCAGATCCCTCCTAGCAGAAGGCCAGGGGCTTGGTGCCAGGAGGTGGCAGGCCAGCGTCTGCCCCAGCGGAAGTTCTGGCTGGCCACGGCCTATTAACCCTTCTTCAGGGAGAATGTCCAGTACAAACCTTCTTCCGACTCGACTTCTGTGTCTGTTTCTTCTTTCGGCTCTCACCGAAAATGAATTAAATTAAATTAAAATTGATCCAAATTAAAAGCCATATCCTTGGTCCAAGGTACCGGGTAAATGACTATAGGGGAAAAGAAAAAAAAAAAAGCCGTTGCTACGGTTGTTTTGGGAGCAGCCCAGCCTCCAACATTAAAACCAGGGTCCTGCTTTCCTGAACATTTGCCAACCAGAGGACCAAGAAATGTCCAAAATGCAGTCCCTTTTCAGTCCTATGCCTCTGGAGATCCCCCACACCATCACCATCGCGTCTTTCATGTCTTGCCTTCAGAATGCTGGTATTGTAAGGCTAAAAGCCGTCCGTGGAAATATGAACGACCAGAAAAATTTGGCACCGGGAGCTGGCATTTGTTGCAAAAGTTACTGGCAAATACCGCTGTCTCCTCTTTCAGCCAATGGTAATGTGCTGTTTTGAATTCAATAAAGTGTTTCAAGAAAGTCCAAACCTAAACGTTATAAACATCGGGTAGTAAATATTTATTAGAAAGGGGAAACGGACTTTGCGCAATTAGTCCAATCCATCTTTTTTATGATTACAAGTTCCTCCTGTCTCTGTCAGCGAGCGCTGCAAAGCAGAGTCCCAGTTTCACGGGACTTTCAAGGCTGTCGAGGCTTAGCTATCCTGCCAGGTGAAGCAGAGGGTGAGAGGCCAGAAGTAGGTCTGGCTTGTCAGGCGAAAGGAAGAGTCTGCCGTCCTACGGGAGACAGAGCAAGAAGAGGGGAATCAGGCAGCCCTGACCACATCACAAAGCCCTCACCCCTTCTCGTGGCAAAAGAAAGACTTGTCTGTCCCTCCCCCCATCACCTTGGTTCCCCGAGATCCTCAGGTTAAAGGTGCTGCGTGAGGACCGCTCATCCTTTTGTCCTCTGGCTCCTCGCAGTGCGTTCCTCTGTCCCTGTTTCGCAGCCCAGTGTGATGTGACTGCCCCACGAGGAGAGGAAGGCAGTGACAGGAGGTGACACGCACTGGCCCTGGGCCTTATCCGTGGCCGAGCACCAATGTGCTCCATGCCGTGGCATTCGCAATGGACTGAGCTGTGCCTGTTAGGCTATTTTTTTTTTTTTTTTCAAAAAGTGTGAAGTCCAGATGCTGGAAGCCGTTTTGTTTCAGGGAGGGACGTCTAGACGGCTGGTAGGCACTCAAGGTCTCGCGCCTCACGTTTCCTCCTCCTCTGGTTTCCCTGTAATGCTGCCGGCCTCTCGGTAGAGCGTGGAGGGGCTGTCAGCTGGCACAGCGGCCCCGAAGACGGGCTCTCGACTCAGCCGGCCCAGGTCACGGCCTGGCCTCTCCTTCCCGAGCATGGTACATAGTCTCTCTGTGCCTCCGTCTGCTCATCTGCACAGCGAGCAAATTAATGGTACTTACACATCAGGGCATTGCCACAGGGGTCAAGTAACAGACGAATGGGAGCCCTCGGCGCGGAGTAGGCCCTCGGGGAAGGGTGGCTGGTGTCCTTTGCTCACTATCTCATTTCTTGGAGCCAGTGGGAGAGGAGCCACTGTTTAGCTGACAGTCGCCTTGCTGGATCCTTCTCTCTGCGTCTTTCCCCGTACTGCCCTCTCGCATTCCTCCTGATTCTCTGGGGGCCTGTAACTCCTGGGAGTAGCTCTCCAGTCTCTAGACTGGAAACCCTCTTGCTGACCTTTCCTAAGTCCCACGGGCATCTTGATGGAGAGAGGCCCCTGCGGTGTCCGGGACGCTTAGGGTGTCCGGATTCCACCTTGAACAGCAGTGTTCTTTGACATTGTTTGTTTCTAAACCTGGTGGGCCATTGGGACCGGCTCCAGAGAATGTCAGAAGTTTCCATCCCCCACTTTAGATGGGCTGTGTTGGTCTCTGGGGAGTGGGTTTCAGGTGCGTGTTTCTATACAGCTTCCCTGGGTGGCCCGGCTCAGCTCAGCCCGGCCCGGCCTGGCCCAGCCCGGCCCAGCTCGGTTTGGGAACTGGAGATCCGAACGGAACCTGTCCCTTTAATGCCCAGAATCCCGGCCAGAGCGGCCCCCGGAAGCGGAAGCGGAGCCTGGCACCGCCCCCTCGGGCAGATGCTCGCTGCCTTAGGAGGCTGGGTGGGTGCCAGGTGGGGAGCCGTCCCGCCTGCCACAGCCTCAGCTTCCTGCCCGGCAGCTGCAGCCTCCCTGGGAGCTGTTGGCCGTTGGCAGCAGACGGCCCCAATTTTCCAGAAGCGTCTGAACATTTCCAGGAGACTGTGCCCTCCGCTCTCCAGCTCTCTGCCAGTTGTGCCCTGTCCTTCCTTTCTTGTCCTCCTCCCCCTCTTGCCAGCTGGATGTCCGGCTATCCCGGCCCCGCCTCACCCAGCAGGACCCACCTCAGGTGTCCCCAGCCAGGTGACACAGCCTCTGCAATCTCCAGGGACACAGAAGGAGTGACCCACCCTGGGAACCTTCCAGAAGTGGGGCTGGCATGCCGGCCTGCGGAAAGGCTTCCAACTGCCGTAGCGTGTGTGGAAAATTGGGATGAGTGACTTTTTCGTCCCGCTCTCCGCGTTGTTTATTTTATCTCCCCGTTGGCTTGCGTTGTCGGCAGCACATGTCTGAGGGTTTTCGCATAACCAGTCCCTTCAGCTTTGGGGGGGAATCAGAGCTGCCCTCCACACCCGTTCTGTGGCCAGCGAGGAAGAGCATCGAAGTCCCCTCCAGAGTCTGCACGAGGGACACCGCCAGCTGAAGACAATGCACTTGACGTGACGTTTGCTGTGAGGCCGGTGCAGTGACGAGCGCCGTCTGTCCTGGGCCCACGGCCTCCCACTGCTGCTCAAGGCTTCTGCCTCAGCCCAGAGCCTCCTCCCTGGAAAAGTGGAAAAAAAAAAATAGAAAAAGCCACATCCTCCCTACCTCCTGCATGCGCACATGTGAGAGCGCCTCTGTGCGTCTTCCATGTCTGTCATTTCCTCTTCATTTTTTTTTTTTTTTTGGCATAATCTGTGCATTCCTATTGGTTATGTTTTCCTCAGTCACCAACTCCGCGCCCCTGCCTGTGCTCAGTGGTGTGTCCCTTCTCTGTCAACGCTGCCTTCAGGGCGGTCTTGCTTCGTTCGCTGATTTTATTTCCTCGGACGTTCCGCAGCCACGTTCCGGTAGTTGAAATGTCACCTCCTTTTGACCTGACCATGTTTTCCCACAGATCTGAGTATTTGCTTTTTTGTTAAAAAAAAAAAAAAAAAAAAAAAAAGACAGTTACTATTTTTTTTTAAGGATAAATGCACATATGCTTGCACATTGCTTTTTAGTGACCCATGACCACGTCTTCTGGTGATTATTCCTCCCCTGCTTGATCCCCCCTCTTTCTTCTATCTTAGTATAGATCCCGTGCTGATTCTTTTCCCCACTGTTGTTCACCTCTGAGTTGTTCTTCAACCAACTATTTATAGGATCTTCATGTTGGAGGGGACGGGGATGTTTCCAGGCTGGCATGGACCCTCCTATGGGGGGTGTATGTGTGTGTGCACGTGCGTGTCTCAACCTGCAGACGGTTTCTTTCCTTCTGTGAGATGTGACTTCCTACCCATGTGGCGTATCATCGTAATTTCCTTGTGCAGCTCTGACGTCCCTCTTCTACCGCGTGACAAGTGGGTCTAGAATCTCCCATCACAAATCTAAGCATGCGTTTCTCTTCTTTTCTGTTCTGCTCGTTTCTATTCCCCAGCTTCCTCCCTCCCTCCCTCCCTTCCTTTTTCTTTTCTTTCTTTCCTTCTTTCCCTCTTTCTTTCTTTCTTTCTTTCTTTCTTTCTTTCTTTCTTTCTTTCTTTCTTTCTTTCTTTCTTTCTTTCCTTCCTTCCTTCCTTCCTTCCTTCCTTCCTTCCTTCCTTCCTTCCTTCCTTCCTTCCTTCCTGTCTTTCTTTCTCTGCCTCCTCTCTCTTTCTTTAAAGAGTTTTATGGAAGTATAATATGCACTCAGGAAAGTGCACAAATCCTACGTTTAGACCTCGATTCGTTTTTATCAATTAAACACACCTGTGTAACCCCCACGTGGGCCAAGAATCCGGCTGTGAACCTTGGTGAGGGACTTCCCAGCCCTGAGCTGCTACCTTCGTGCAGGGTCCTTGACGTCGGCAAACATCGGCCTCTTCATTGGAAAAGTGGGAAAAAAAAATAGAGAAAGCGCCATCTTTCTTGCCTCGCACAGCTGTCGGGAGCCTCAGGATGACAGAGATCAGGGCCCTTTGTCGTTTGTAAAGCATGACACGGGTGCCAGCTATCTGTCTAGAAGGCGTCCTGGTGACAAGCGTTCATACGGTCCACCCTGTTGGTCCCGTTGTGAAAAAGAATCAGAGACGGGCGATTTGTGGCTTGGGCACCTGGTTCAGCGCCGGAGGCTGAGTGTGGGTCAGAGGCGGTCGCTCTAGGGTCACCTTTTCTGCGCGTCCTCATCTTCGTTGTCATGCTGCGCGAGGTAACGGCCATCCTGACTCCCCTTGTTTTCCAATGCCACGTAAAGAGAATCATACCGCAAGGACCTCGGGGTGATTTCCATTCGCCTTTCCCCGATGACTGGTGAGACTGGGCATTTCTTCCTACGTTTGTTGGCCATCTCGTACGTTTCGATGTTCTCTCTTGTGAAGTGTCGCTTCGGGTCTCTCGTGCATTTCCATTATTCTTTGAGAAAGAGCCCTACATTTTTTTAACATAGTGTACTTCATGAACTGTTCCCTTTCTGCTTAGCATTTTCTGTGTTCTGTTTAAGAAATCCTGGCCCGGCCTCGTTCCCCTTTGCTTTTGATGATCGGGAAAGTTTTACGGGAGGCCGCTGTCTCCAACGTGCGTAATAAAGAATTGACGGCACCTTCTTCCTCTCTCTCCTGAAGGGCTAGTTATGTGCCCTGATCCTAAGCACTCCTACCCCATAAACTCACCTCCTGGGTCAGCCTGGTCTCTGGAGCACGTGTCCGTACGCTGACACCACACCCCCGAAGACCTCTGGGGTCTGAGTGTTGTGGAACCAAACATTTAACGAGGTGCGGTCCGTCTTTACGGGGCCAGCCGTGCTGTGCTCAGGGCTCTCGTCTTTCTGTCATTCTGTCGAGGGGTGACCGGTAATGGGAACAGAGGGGCTCTTCCGCACCCAACGGCACAACATTCCACTTGCATCGGCAACTTTTTTCAGGGCACAGAGCAGCTCTGACATTCTTGGAGAATGAGAAAGAGCCGTGGGCTGCGCGTAGCGACCTGACAAAGCCCCTCCAGCCCCGCTGTCCTGCCCCTTTCCTCCACCGTGGAAGCTTTTTTTTGAATTTAGTTAGACAGCACAGTTGCATGTCTCTTCTGGGCAGATGTTTGAGATTACTTGGAACAGTGACCTCGAAACCGAGCACGGCACACACCCTTGGCCAGCCCCGCTGTTACTGTCCAGAGCTGTGCATGGGGACCTGTGACCCGCATCCTGCTCCAAGTGCCCCCCACGGGTTGCCCAGCCAAGCCCTACAGGGCGACATCGCCCCACTCCGGTTCAGGCCTTGTCTTTTCTTCTTTTTGCCGTGATAGGATTTGGCACCGTGGATGTGCTGCGTCTTTAAAAGAACCCTAAGTACTTCTGGTCTCAATTTCCAGACCACGAGGCGAGGATTTGGGTGCAAGTAGTTTATCTGGGAAGTGATCCCAGGAAGCACTGTGAGGGGGCAGGGAAGTGGGGGCGGGCGTCGGAAGAGGTGCACAGCTGGGCAGGCCAGCACATGGGGGGAGCCCTCCCTCGGGGGCTCTCGGAGACACATGTGGAACTTGCCTCGGAGCCGTTACACTCAGCGCCTGTCCCTCATGGTCCAGCAGGAGGACAAGGAGGACGCTGCTATGTCTGTTTCCGGCCTTTTCACACCTTGTCTTGTTCTAAGCGCTTTGTCCCCATCCAGGTTTCCTATTAATACGCAGGAGTCTGTATTTTTTAATGCCTTTTCCTGCTTTAGTGGGGTTATTTTAATTGCGTGTTTGCGCAGGTTAAGAAATCCTCTGGGTGAAATCCTGTAAGAAATCACACACGGCTCAGCTGAGCTAGAAGGTGGGGCAACCACAGAGGGGACTGAGGTTTGTCCCTTTAGCCCCAGGGGCACCCTGAGCTCTTTAGCACCCTTGGGGCCACCATTCTGAGTGGAACAGCCCCTCCGGCCTCCGCTCCAGAGCTGCTGCTTCCAGCAAATCACCGCGGAGGAGGCCTGGCTGGTGAGATGCTTCTCCCATGTGCTATACGACCCCTGGGCACCTGCCTTGTCCCTTCTACCTTCCATGTTAGGTGGGAGACACCTGGTCATTAGCAGCTCCCGGCCTGTGCCCTGCTGTATCAGACACTGAGGCCCCAAACAGTGAACCCTGGACCTGCCCAACTAACTGCCCAGGACACAGGCCCTCCCCGGAGAAATGCACAGAATTTTGTTGAGCTCAGTGAACCAGTCGAAATGATGCCCCTCTTTTTTGTTCATTTGTTTGTTTTGACATCCAGCTTCATGACCCTCCTTCTTTCCTTCTGATTTCAAATCTTAAGTCTAAACCAGCCACCACCCTCCCCTTGTGACCCACGCGTGGTGTTCACCTCCTTTTCCTTGTCCACAGCACCTGATGTGCGCTGGCCTGTGGTGCCTGGTGGAGGGAGACGCCTCCTGCAAGACCAAGCTGGACCCTCCCCTGGATGGCACTGAGTGTGGGGCCGACAAGGTAACCCCATCTCCCACCACCCACCACCCCCGTGGGCAGCCCCATGCCTCCTCAGGCCCAGGCCGTGTCCCCTGGGAGGCCATCTGTCCTCAGGAGCCCCCACAGCATCCCCTGGGCCAACCCAGAAATGCTCACAGAGTCCTCTCCAGGCATAGAGAGGCACCTAAATCGCCTCTCTTCTTTTTTCTTATAAATTACAAGAATCACTCTCTGAACATTTTTGTTACATTAGCTCCTTTTGTCACGTAAGTGGATCTTTTAAAAGGAAAAGCTTTACATCAGGGGGCCATAAGGGGAGAAACAGGATCGCTTGCCGTACGACAAAGGTGCCTGTAAAATGAGAACAGTGTCACCCAGTCCTGGCTAGAAGTTAAGAGAGCAAACCGGCGGCATGAGATAGGTGTCCCCCAGCCCCCGCCACAGCCCCAGTCTTTCTCCTTAGTCTCGATGCAACGACTGAAGGGGGTGCCGTGATTGGGGACCACTGCATCCCCCCCGAGTCTGTGCCACGCACGTTAGGAAGTTCTGTTTTATGGACGTGGTTCCATAGTGTAGCAGTGGGCACGTCTGCTTTACACACAGAAGGTCCTGGGTTCTCACCCCAGTGGAGCCACGGTCCGTGGTCTATGGCCACGCCACCCTGAACAAGCCCGATGTCCGATCTCGGAAGCTAAGCAGGGTCAGGCCTAGTGAGTATTTGGATGGGAGACCCCCAAGGATGACCAGGTGCTGTAGGTATAAATGATAATAATAAATTAATTTAAAAAAGGAAGTTCTGTTTTAGGGGGCTGGCTTTCTCCTATGCCCAGAAGGAGCCGAGGTTCAGCCATGTGTCATCTCCAAGCACCAAACCCAACTTCCAGAGTGAGACACACTCACATCCCAAGGGGTCTGCAGACTCCTCTTCACGAGCCATGTGCACTGGTTTTCTGGGACCTTAGAAAACCCCCGTGGAGCACACTCCCTAGGGAAGTGGAGGGCAAAACACTCAGGCCCCGGACAGAGGGACACAGGTTGAGTGAGTCAGGAACGTCCCTAGAGTCCGCGAGCGCGCGGACCCCGAAACAGTCAGCTTTCATGTCCACGTCGCAGAGCGGCGGCGGGGGGCGGCGTGGCGTGGCGTTCCGGTGCCCTTTTTCACGTGGAGGGGACGCCTGTGTTGCAGTGGTGCCGCGCGGGAGAGTGTGTGAGCAAGACGCCCATCCCGGAGCACGTGGACGGGGACTGGAGCCCGTGGGGCGCCTGGAGCATGTGCAGCCGTACGTGTGGGACGGGCGCCCGCTTCCGGCAGAGGAAATGTGACAACCCCCCGTGAGTCCCCCCCCGACCGGGCCTTCCCCGGGGTGCCCTGGCCAGGCCTGGTGACCTGCAGCTCTCCCGGCCTGATGAGAGTTGGAGCTTAAGGAGAGTAAGAGCACCAAGGGCCGGGGCGCAGGGGTGCGTGCGTGTCCTCGAATGTGGACACAGAGTCGCTGCGATGGGTTGGCTCTGGGCCTTATCGAGAGGTTTCCAGGGACAGCTGGATGACAGTCCCTCCTGGCCTGCTCCGCGGGCTTCCTTAGTCGAGGGTCGCTCCAGGAAAGCCTGAGCGAGGCCAACCTTCAGCCCGGCTGGGAGCAGCCGGCCTGCTGATGAGTCAGCTGTCCTGTCCCGCCACGTACTTCCGAGCTGTCCTCTTAGGACTATGTTACTGAGAATCGTCGTTTCAGGTTTTTTTTTCATTCCCCTGCTCCTAGACTTTCTTTCATCAACGACGACCATGACCCTTCTCGTTCCCCTGTGCACCTTGGTTCCACCCCAGAAAGCTCAGGGCTCGATTTTGTGCTCAATTAGACTCTCTTCCCCGCAGGGCTTTCTTCTTCTCTTGAAGTCTCCCCTTTTTAATGTTTCTTTAAATGGTCTGCTTTATGGCCTGTGGGCCGGCAGCGTGTGCCGCGTTCATTTTGAATATGTGATGACGAAATAGAACCGCTTTATGTTCATGACTACGTCGCGTGGCTGCATAATTAGCAAATCCTCGTGTGTAAAAATCCCGATGCCCACGCTATATCCTCGCTCACAGAAATCCCAAACTCTGGGGCGGGTACCCCGGAATCACATGCTGTAAGCAAGCCTCTCCGGGTGACCCTGATGTCAGCCAACTCTGAATTAAAGGGAAATTTACGTTCACAAGTTAGCCAACGCCAGGAACCCCATTTCCCGACCCCCTCTCCAGCCCCGGTGGTTCGGTACGAATTGACCCCACATATTTTGTCTCGTTCCCACTTTTCCCCTCCGGCAGGGCACTCAACACACAGGAGGCATGTCATCCTTTCGGGATGACTCCGTAATTGAAAGCGTAGTGGTCGACCAGCCGTAGGCACACCCAGAAAAATCGTGTCAGCTCGGCCCCCTGTGGCCAGACACGGTCACCCATAATTCAACATCCTTGAACCAGAAGCACAATCTACTCCGAGCTTCCGGTGGGCGCTGGCACCCTTCGGCACCTTGGCCTTGTAGACCAGTCACTCCGGTTTCTGCGTCCACCTGCACAGGGTCATCGTCGGTGGATCTTTGACCTTGTCAGGACACTTGTCATTAGACTTCGGGCCCACCCTAATGCAGGCTAATCTCATCTTTATAATTAAGAGTTCCCGACTTATACCTACCAAGACCCTTTTTCCCATTCGGGTCACTCTGGCAGCTTCTGAGGGGGCTCGTCTCTGGGTGAAAAGGTCGCCATTCAACCCGCTATGACCTCGAAGCCTCCATTCTGTTCCCAGGCAGGTGCTCCCCTCTGTCTCCCTCACTCACCTTTGCCCCTCATCAGGTCTCAAAGTGAATGTCCCGCCCCCCTAGACTGGCCCCCTCCCCTGGCCACCTCGTGTCGGGTGGGGTGCCTGCTTCACACTCTCTCTCTCCGCTTCGTTATGCACATTACAGGGTGGTACAGTTATTTATAATTACTCTTCAGTATTGGGTCACTCCTTTTCACTTTGCCCTCCCCACTGGCGTTTGAGCCCCGGGAAGGCCACACCCATTCGGGCGCCCTTCGGCCTCGCATGCCACCAGCAGGGCAGGCCTCCATGCCATGAGATGCCTCCCTCACTGCCAGGAGGCGTGCTTGCTGAGAAGAAGCAACGCTCGGCGTTTCCAGCGCCACCATCCCTCCCTCCACCCCCGCACCCCCCTCCACCAAAACACGGGGGTTAGTGTGAATTATTCTGCCAGGAAGGGGGATCAGGCCGGCCTGTTGCTGTGTGTCATCTTGCCTCACTGATCGAGGCCCAAATGTGCTGAACAGCCGGGACGTGGGGTCCAGGCCCCCTGCACCGGTGCCCACCCTGCCCCAGCAAGACTAGCTCACAGCGAGGGTGCTCCGTGCCTCTCCAGAACAAGCCCTAAGACGTACATAACCCCGCCGGGTTTACCCAGAGTGAGAGCCGCTCTGTGTGTTTGCTCCGATCTTGCTCTGTGACGGAGCAGCTCTATTTCCTATTCTGAGCAGAAACGCCAGGCTCCTGGCCCCTTGTCGCTCCCTGTGGCGTTTCTCCCCTTCCCAGAACCACCCCAGGCGAAGGGGGAGCCGAGGCTGCAAGGTTCAGCCGTGGCCCCGGGTGCCTCCCTCCCGCGGAGGGGCGGGATGCAGACAGTGTTTCGTGATGTCCAGGCAGCAGCTGTCAGCCCGCTTTTGCACAGTGACCTGAGGTGGTGATTGTTACAAAACACAGCTGATCGAGGCGGCGAGCAGCCAGCCTCTGGCCAAAACAACATTCTCCCTTCCCTGGCTCGCTCCTCCAATCACCAGGCTGGCAGCCTCGAGGTTTCCCAAGGATGTGCAGATCCCCCCGCTGCGGCGCGCATCGGAGCTGGAATGCGCCCCCGGGCCTCTCCCACCCCCTCCACTCTATGTTCCTGGCCCTTTTCCCGTCTTCTGCAGCTGGTTTATTCACTGTCCAAAAATACTGGCAAGAGAATCCCCTCCCACCCCGTTTTTTTTTTCCCCTCTAGCCTTGGTCTTTACAGCTTTGGGAATGTTTCTCTCTGGCCAGCTGACATCAAGGCCTCGGGGCTCTTCCGTGTTCTCGGTCCAGCTTCCGAGGCGCGTGCTTTTCCGCCGTAATTGGTGTCACTGTTGGTGGGAGTTTCCAGCGAAAGACTGCAAGGCCGGACCTTCGTCTCTGATTCGGATGGGGGTCCCCATCAGAAGGCTGGAGCTGAAAGAGAGAAAGGCTTAGGTGTCGGGTGTGCAAAGCCAGCAAGGGGAGGGGAGGGAAGAGGAGTAGAGCACGGGACGAGGAATGCCTCGGGTGACCCATGAGCATGAAGAGAGAAGGCACCCCACTCCCTAAAACCGGGGGGCAGGGTGGTGGGGTGGTGGCCTAATATGCCTGCAGTTGCTTCTGCTTCCACCGTGAAGCCCCCGTGTGTGTGCTTTCCACGTGGCCTGGCATTCGCTCGGATGGTTTTAAAAATCCCAGTTGTCTACACTCGGGCCTGGGTAGGGTACCCACCCATCAGAGGAGGCTGGAAAGCTAGGGCGTTAGCCGCCCTGCGCTGCTTCTGAAATCCTGTGACGGTGCCCTGCTCTGCCATCGGAGCCCGGGGCTGGAGGCTGGGCCACCTCGTCTCTGGGTGGCTGTGGAGCTGACCCGCTCTCTGCCCTTCCCCTCTGATCCGTCGTCACTGAACGGGGCAGAGCAAGAAAATGGAAAGTGCCACTTGGCGTCTTCCTTCTCCTCCCGCCTCCACTCCACATGTCCATCCTCTCCCAGGAAAGGGGCGGCGCGAACCAGGGCCCTTCCCCACGCAGCACTGGGGTCGCCAGCAAGAGGTGGCCCTGCGGGAGCTCAGGGGAGCTCCACTAGCTGCGCACACTTCTTCCAGGATCTCACCAAACCCCCTCTGCCTTATTCTTTTCTTGATTTTTAAGCGCAGAGAGAAGTGCTTCTGTCCTGGACTGTGGCCCAGCATGGCCCACTCAGCACAGTCAAGTGCATGGGGGTGGGGACGCGTGCAGGAGGGCGTCGCTGGCCCCTGGTGTGCGTGCGTGTGGCCCAGCGAGGACCCCGGGTGACAGCAGACCTCCCCGTGCCCTGTCCCCGCCGGCGCTCGTGTGGTCCACCTTCCGGCGGGCGTGGGGTAGCGTCTCTGGGAGGTTCCCATCTGCCTTCCCTTCGTGGGCCACGGGGCTGAGCATCTGTGTGTCTGTCTCTGCCTTTGCACGGCCTCTTTTGGGAAGTGCCTGTTCGTGTCCTTTGGTCTTAATTTAAACTTCTACTTTATTCATCTTTGGGAAGTCCTGATAGGGTACAACTAGACATTGGGGGGTTGGTACGGGAGAAGCAGCTTGAAAAACCCGTCACACCCCTGGTGACCGTAGCACTGGGCCAGGCTGGCCTGCCCAGCCCCCACGATGGTCGATGGCCAGCCCTGGCCCAGCCTGTTCCTGCTGCCCCGGCAACACTTGCTTCTTCAGACTCGCTGGGCGAGTTACCTAACATCCGGGAGCTTCGTTCCCTCGGCTGAAGGGTGCAGTCGGGACGCTCTCGATGCTTAGTCCAGACAAAGAGGACACAGCTTCAGGGAGCGGGCACAGCACAAGCCCTCCGGGTGCCTTAGCCCGTGATCTCTCCGTCTGTGATAATGACTCTGTCCTTATAGCTTCTTACTCGTGTCCTCAGGTGGCCAGGCCTCGTTTCAGGATGAGATTTCATCTTGCTGGCACCTCTCCCTGCAGATATTCGGAGGATAAGGTCCTCGTTCTCCACCCTGACTCCAGTGAGCCACACCAGGAATGCAGGCGGAGCTGCCTGTCGGGGGGTCAGGGCGTGGGGGACGGGGAACCCCCACCACCCCAAAAACGAAGTGGCCTGAATTAACCACGGCCTACCAGCCGGCCTTTCTCCTGGAGGCCGCAAGCTCTCAGACAGGCTCCAGATGGTCCAGATGGCTCCCTCAGACTGTTTTTGCCAGTTCGCTTGTCCAGGAGGAGAGATGGATTCCTGGTGATCCGTGCTCCCCCGTCTCCTTTGACACCACTTTCTCTTTTGGTCAGTTTAAGACGCATTCTGGTGACCTAGTTCAGCTGAGTCTAAATACTGTTTATGGAAGACCAGCCTGGGCAAGGGTCCGCCCCTCCCCCTCCTGGCCAAAGAGGCCCCAGCTGAGCGCCCTGCCCTGCCCGCAGCCCCTGCCCGCTGACCGACACAGACCGTTTCTTCCTTCTAGCCCCGGGCCCGGAGGCACGCACTGCCCGGGCGCCAGCGTGGAGCACGCGGTCTGCGAGAACCCGCCCTGCCCCAAGGGCCTGCCCAGCTTTCGGGACCAGCAATGCCAGACGCACGACCGGCTGAGCAGTAAGAAGAAGGGCCTGCTGACGGCTGTGGTGCTCGATGGTAAAGGCGCAGGTCGCGTCGTGTCACAGCGGCCTCCTCCCTCCTTTCCCGAGAACGTAGACACCTTCTAGGAAAACTCAGACGGCACTACACCCCCCCCTAAATCCCCCACACAGTCCACCCACCAGGCCACTCCAGTCCTCCCCGCAATTCGGCCTTGGACCCGCTTCCTGAGCAGTGGGGTTGAACTCGGATGACCCAGGCCTGGGAGATTTCCCCAAAGCATCTGTGAGCCAGGCAGCGGCCCAGGTCCCTCCTGCACCCCCATGCACAGCCTGCCGCTCGCCACCATGTGCAGAGGGGCCCAGGGCCAATGGCGAGGAGCACGAGGCTGTGCAGGACAGGGTGGAGTTGGTGTGTCTGCCGCCTTCCTTTCCAGGGCGGACGCCTCCTCGCGTTTCTTTCCTCGGCTCGTTCTGGGCTGGCTCTCACTCCTTGACTGAAGCGTTCAGGGGAAAAAGAAGTCTTTTGAGGACAGCGTACACCGTGGGGAAGAGGATGCGAAGCATGGGTCACATTTCTTTCTCGGAGCTTTCTCCCAAATGACGGGCCTCTGACCACTGGCCCGCCGCAGGCATTCCCGGCGGCCAGTAACATTCCAGATGGGGTGTCGTGGCTCCAGGATTCATGTCTTCTGTTTAGCGCTGAGGAGGATCCCACTGGATCGAGTTCGGGGTTTTTTGCACTCAAAATCCTGCTCATCGGCAGGAAGTCAGACTGCGTCCCAATGATGACAGCATGGTCCCCCTGATCAAGCCTACCATGTGCCAGGCACCACTTAGCCCCGTATTCATCACCTCACGTCACATGCAAAACAAGCCACGGGGAAGATGAGAGTCACCGTGGACGGGACACGTCTAAGCTCCTGCAGCGGACGAAAAGCGGAGAGGGGGCTGACCCCAGTTCCAGGGGGGCTGACTCAGTGCCATCCGCTAGCTGCAAGCTCCAGTGTGCACAGCCGTGCGGGGTCACAGGCCCAGCCTTTAACCCCTCGGTTTGCACCCTCGTGGAAGGTGACGTGGGGTGTTCGCGTAGCGGGCAGCACCAGCCCACTCAGCCACGGGCTCACTGCCAAGCATCAGCGGGCTCCCCTGATGTTTTCCTTTTTGGAAAAGACCACCTTGGGGAGCCATGGGACTGTACCTGTCCCCGCTTCACCTACCCAGCAGACGAGGCGAGAGGAGCCCCGGCCTCCCGAGAGGACCGAATGCAGCTGGAGGGAGAGGCTCGCCCATGGCCCCCGCTGCCCTCTGCCTGGCTGTTCATCGGATGCAGGAAGAAGACACAGGAGCTTCCAGAAGTCTCGGGCACGCTCTGCGCCCCTAACCCCGAGGGAGATAGTACTGGCAGCAGCTGCGTGTTTGCAGTCCTTCGGCCAAACCGGACTGCCAGATAAAGGCACTCGGGGTCAGCGTCGCGTCCTCGCCCACCCCTCGGGAGCAGGGCGTGTCAGGTCTGGGGCAGCCGCGCCCGTTCTCGTGCCCACCCCACTGTGCGCGCGCAGAGTTCCTGTTGTCCTTTCCCCGGTCTCTCCCTGGTGCTCCCGCCTCGTCCGTCCAACGCAGAAATCCCTCTTCCACGTCTGTTTTTCCAGCGATTTCTCTTCCAAGTCCGGATTCAACTTCTGTTCTGCTTCTGACCACTGTTGGATGGCGGGGCTCCTGCCTCGCTTCCCATCGCGGTGGCTGACACTGGTGTCGGCCCAGAGCCCCCTCCAGGAGGCCTCGCCTGGAGGCTCTCAGGGGAAGCTCACTGCATTCAGAGTGTTTTCACCTCCCCACTTTTGGGGTCGTTCTGCCAAAGCAAGAAATAACGATCGCCAGAGGGCCATCCCCTTTGATCTAACAAGGCGACCCGTCCGTTTGAAAGGGACGGCCAGCAGGCAGCAAGCATTTTTGCCTCGAAAGAAGAGACCCCAAGTTGAAGGCGTTGCAGGGGTCGCTCGACTCCTCTCCCTCGGGGCGGAATTGTCTCGGCTTCTTACATGTTTGGTTTCCTTTCCCTTCAAATATAAACAGAAGCCGGCCGTTTTTGAAAGGAACATTTCACCAGGATAAAGATGAAATAATCATCGGCCAGTCCAGACGGCAGGGGGGGGTGGGGAACGTACAGATGATAACGAGTCCCCCCTCTGAAAACGTCGTTTGCAAAAGGCACAGCGCTAGCCAGGCTGTCGCAGGAGCAGCCCCTGTGGCCGGGCTCCAGGCTCTCCAGAAGTCGTCCGGACCGCCCTCTCCATCACATCGCCATCGCTGCGGCCTTCCTTGCCCGATGACGCGCAGAGCAAGAAAGGGGAAGCTGAATTTTTTTTTTCTCTTTTTTCTGTTCCTGAAAAAAAAAAAAATAAAATAAAATACAAAGCGAATGGTAGATTTTTTTTTCCAGGAGAGGACTCAGGCCCACAAACCCACACAACCGCCAACCGAAGAGCAGAAGACAGACTCTCCTTAGAAAACATTTCTCCGCGAAAAAGCCTTTAGACAGAAACCCGTCGGGAGGGCCCATTGCCAGACCCACGCGCCACCACGGCTCTCCCCGCGGAATCTCGTTGAAGTGGGAACCTTCAAGATTCAGGCCTCCCTGGCCAGGCCAGTGGGCCCCGTGCATGGTCGTGTAGCTTATAGGGACTTGTCCTCCTTCTCTGCGACTACGGACGTAGGAGGGTTGTCACCAGGCCTGAAGCCCAACCCCGCAGCTCGTCTTACTCATCAGGATCTCCCACCCTGGGGACGGATCACCCGCCTCAGACAACTTCGAGGGGCTCTTAAGCTGCATCCCTGGGCGCTATGTCTTCCTAGAGATGTGGGGCGCCCCAAGTCCTGAGCAGAGTCCTCTGGAAGGAGCTGATCGACGGAGGGAGTTCCAACTTCACAGGGGATGGAAGTGCCACCTCTGGGCTCCGTTCTGCCCACAGACTGCCCAGGCCATGGAGGACGGTGTCTGCAGGCAGGAGAGTCACGTGCAGATGGAGCTGAGGGCACTTTCCCTACTTGGGGGCTTTGGCCACGAGCTTTCCGTCGAGGTCAGGCTCCTAGCTCTGGAGCGTCCACCGCGCAGATGCTCGCACCGAAGAGCCCAGATGACAAGTCCCACCCCTTCTGGGTCTGTTCTTTCTTCCTAACTTGGCTCGAAAGAGCCTTCAATGTTCTACCCCCGATTCGTTTCCGTTTCCACTCAAAGCAGCATCCACACTCCGAAGCCTGAACGACCATGAACCTGGCGGTTTGTCTTCAGCGGCACCGCTTTGTCGCTTGGTATTTTTGGCCCCAGAATTCCCCATTTAGAGTTAAAAAAAAAAAAAAACGGTGGTGGAAAGAAAATTGGGGTGAAACTAAGAGGCGAAAGGACTCAGGGCAGCGGTGCACAGCCTGAGCCATGCGCGTGTGCTCATCTGTGAAACAGGACAGGGACAGCAGCCACCTGCCGTGCAGACGCTGCTCAGCATGCGCCCGGCACGTGGTAGAGGCCTACAGTCTTACCACCGTCACCATCATCCACTTCATTACTGCCATCGAACAAGTCAAGGGGCCCCTGTGACCCCAGAACACCTCTCTCTGGTGTTCTACGATGAGACTTGCCACCGAGCGAGTTGGTCAGGGAGCTCCGCTGGGGAGGAGCTGTGCGAGGCGGCTGAACGCAGTGCTGGGTTCGTGCAGGGGTCCCCGGGACCACTGCCCGGTACGGGTCATGGTCTGTTAGGAACCAGGCTGCACAGCGGGGGGGTGAGCGGTGGGTGAGCCAGCGAAGCTCCCTCTGGATCTGCAGCCGCCCCCTGGCCTTCGTTAGCGGCACCGCGTCAGCTCCGCCTCAGGTCATCAGGCGTTAGATCCTCATAGGCCCCCCCAGTCCCTGGTGCCAGAAAGGTTGGGGACCGCTGGTTGAGCGAGTGCCGTCCCATCTCGAAAGCACACCTGCTCTAGTGAGAACTCTCTAGCTGGGAGGGCGAGGTCCTCTGAGGTCATACCCACTCCTAAAGACCCTCTCTTCCCCTGCTGCTGCTCCCCCGGGACCTCTGGAAGGACCCACTGGGGGACAGAGACCCCACAAAGGTGTCCGTGTTGCTCACTCGGGAAGTTCCTTTGCAAAATCCTCACCTGCCCCCTGCGTGGCGCACACGCCCCTTCTCACGCCAACTCTCACCCCTTTTCCCTCCTCAGATAAGCCGTGTGAACTGTACTGTTCGCCCCTGGGCAAGGAATCCCCGCTGCTGGTGGCCGACAGGGTCCTGGACGGCACGCCCTGCGGGCCCTACGAGACCGACCTCTGCGTGCACGGCAGGTGCCAGGTGACTCGTTTTCCTCGTGTCCTTGGTGGGGCCTCGGCAAGGACGTTTCCACTCTCCAGAGGCGCTTGGAGTCGGGCAGGGGCCTCGGGAGGCCTGGGGGACGGGTATTTTTTAAGAAGGTGCCAGGGGTGCTGCCTCCTGCGAGCTGGCAGCCCTCGAAGCTCACCTCCAGGCCCGTCAGGAGCTGGGGTGCCTGAATGAATCGTGGCAACGTGACAATCTCAAAAACGTTTAAATAACTTCAGACCCTGTGACCAAGGGAAGTGCAGGTGGAAAGCTAAGGCAAGGCCGGGAGGTGCGTGTGATCATGTGGTTTTGGACGAGCTCTGCCCTGTTTCCCGACGAAAACTACAGCAGAACTGAGCAGAGGGTACCCAGGGAGGTAAACGTGCCTGGCTTTCGGGGACCGCTGCACCCGCTGGAACGTAGTCCCCAGGCCCATGCCGCTGTTGGACATCTGTGACGCGTTAGAACAAGGATAAGTGTCGTTTAAGAGGACAAAAAGGAAGGGAGAAAGGGAAGAAAGTCACCTTCCATCTGCATTAAATGTACCTGACCCAAGGCCCACCTTAGCCTGGCCCCCGCGGGCCTGGTGAAGCTGGTATCCTGCCCGTTTGTCCAGCAGGCTGGGTGCCCTCTGCTGTGCAGCGGCCGGGGTTAGGGTGGGGGTCTGGAGGCTGAGTATTCCCACTGCCCTAAGGGGTGTGGCCCAAGTGACGCCACCTCGATCGTGCCAGACGTGCCCTCTTTCCTGATGGCCCGTGAGAGCCCCAGAAAGCTCCCTCCCCCAGCCTGGGACACGTCGCCATCCGTGGCCAAGCTCCCTTGGCCCTGTCCTTAGCAGGTGAGCCACCAAGGGCTGGAGGAGGCTGCGGCCCTGCGGGCCCCAAGCAGGCGGATGGGGATCAGGACTGTTGCACATTTGTCGTAGACGTGGAACCAGGTCATTCCTCCAACTTTTGCTCGTCCTCGTTTGGCCTCCACTGACCCGAGCCTAAACAAGGCGTCCTCCGCGCATCAGAGAGCCTGAGGGGGCTCCTGATTTTTACCAGGAGAAGAGAAACCACTTTTCAGGAGTCACGTGGCTGTGGGCGCTTCAAGGTCCCCACACGTCCCAAACGCGACACTCATCTCGAATGCTCGGTTTCAGAGAAATGTCGAGAACATTTGAAAAATGGTAAATTCCCGGGGTCTCGGGGGAGAGACGCTGTCATCCCCCCTTAACTGTAGCTGTGCCACGGTCCTGCCCCAAGCCTAGGGCCCGCTTGTCCCCCAAGGGCAGCAGAGGGGTTCATTCTCGCCGTGTCACCCCCTGTCCCCGGGGCGAAGCCCACAGGGTATGGTGAGTGAGTGGAAGGCGGTGTAGCAGGTGGACAAGGGGAAGACACAGACAAAGAGACAGCTTCTAGGATGATCCCGGAGGCCGTTTCAGCCCTTGCCGATTTGTTCCCTGTGACGTCCACACTAGTCCAAACCGGGATTTTTCGGGGAAAAGCTGAGCGACAGCCACACTCCTTTGGCGTGGCCTGGTGCGGTCATCAGACACGGACGTGGGAGGGTAATGGACGCTTGGTGCCCGGAGTCTTGGCAAAGCATCTTCCCAGGGCCAGGGGTGGAGGGGGCCAGAGCTGGGCTCTCAGGGCTGCCACCTCGGAGCAAAGAACGTGCAGGGCCTGTGTGGACACGGGTCTTAGCGTTAATCCCTGAAAGGGGACATCGCTGACACCGGCAAGCCAGGCGCAGGCTCCGTCTCCACCCTGCACCGCGCCTCCTCCACTGCCTCCCTCCCGGTTCAGGCGCTCGGACCCCTGAGGGCAGCACCAGCCGAGCCGCCTCCAGCCCCTGCCAGCATCAGGCAGGCGTCTCTAAGAACCCTGAAACTGTGTGGCCGCTGGGGGCCGTGCCACGTGGCTCTGACCGGTGCCAGCCCTTCCCGTAACCCCGGTTCGAATCGCAGCCTTTTCAGTTAGGGGACTGTCCCTGTGTTGTGACAGCACCACAGGGATGAGGCGTGGCCACGCGAGGCATTTGAAGTCTGGGCCATCGAGCCGGAGACTGTCCTGCGCTGGGGTGGGACGGGACCGACACGGGCACATTTGCCTTCCCGCTCCCAGGGGTCACCCCATGTCCACCCTGCAGTCTGCTCCCTCGGCATCTCCGCTGCTGTCGTCATCGCTGCATTTACTGACCCTGCCCTGAGGCTAGCACTAGCTGAGCGTGACCCCTCAAGGCAGGGGCACTAGAGGGCACACTGTGTCACCCTTCACAGGGCCCCACGGAAGCGTCAGTGTGGTGTCTGCTGTGTCTTCTGACACTGTCGGCTGTGACACAGGTGACCCACAGGGTGCCGAGGGGGACGTGAATCGTGTGAAATTGTGGCCGCACCAGGCGGTGCGTGGGAGCCAGCTGCTCCCTCCTCGGACACCTCCAGGCCGGGCCACCGGGGACACTTTCGTGGGCTCCCTCCTCTGTCACACTCTGATGACTGTGCGGGTGTATGACACAGACACAAGCTGGATTTCTTTTATTTTCTTTCCTCTCTGGTTTTAAAGTAAAACGCGTTCTCAGGCCTCTGAAAGCGCCGTGGGCCCCAGGCACTTTGGGGGGAGTCAGCCCCCTCTTTAAAAGCCTTCGGGGTCCGGAACCCAGAGTAACCCAGCTCTCTGGTCACACAGAAAATCGGCTGCGACGGCATCATCGGGTCAGCGGCCAAGGAAGACCGGTGCGGGGTCTGCAGCGGGGACGGCAGGACCTGCCGCGTGGTGAAGGGCGACTTCAGCCACTCTCGGGGGACAGGTGAGTGCGAGGCCCACGGGGCAGCTTCAGGACCACCAACACGTGTCGTAGGTTTTACTTTCTGTGCCCGGAAACCAATGCAGTTCACACGTAAGGGCTGGTCGATGACGGGGAGGTGACCTGGTACCGCAGGGTCACCACGACCGAAAGACAAAAGCAGGACGTTTTAGCCAGACAAGGTCTGCAGGTCCCTCGGACTGAATAGTCTGCCGGTGGCTCTCAGCAGAGCAGCCCCGTGGTCCCCGCGTGCCAGGGCAGCTGCCCGACCAGGCCCCTTGTGGCTTCGTGTCCGTCCATCCGGGGACGTGCACTCAGAGGTGGCGGCACAGACACTTTGCTGCGTAGTCTTTACCTGGAGGTGGAAGAGGTGGTCTCTGGTTCTGAGTTTTATTCCAGTAAAGGTAGGGGACATTGACGCGCGTCCCTAAAACATGCCTGAGAGCCATAGGTCCTGGCGTGTCGCAGAAGGATGCTTTTGGTCAGTTGACCATCTTGATCGCTCAAAGCTGTACCCGCCTGCGGCTCCGAAATCACCGTGGGGATGTGGCAGAGGGGACTTGGGGGGGCCAAGGCTGCCTGGGACTCTGGTTGAGGTGCAGGCGGGGGTCACCTGGGTGTTTTTTGTTGCTGCAGGTTACATCGAAGCTGCTGTCATTCCCGCCGGGGCTCGGAGGATTCGCGTGGTGGAGGACAAACCCGCCCACAGTTTTCTGGGTAAAACGACGATGACTTGACTCCTGGTTCATGTTCTGAGAATGGACCTGGACGACGAGGCCGGCCATGGGGTTCGGCATCGTTCTCCCGGATTGTCGGTTTAGTCCTTGTGTTTGAGGGGTGACGCCACCGGGAATCAGAGTGGAGTGTGACAGTTGCTGTCATATTTGACTGACGTGCAGCCACCCCCAAGGTGGGGGAGCGAGGGAAAGGAGGGGGACCAGTAGGAAACAGCAGCTCTGGACAGGAAGGAAGGTGGCAGAGGAGTGAACCCATAAACAGTCCCCTGGGGGTGCTGACTGTGTCCCAGGCCGGCCACCCCGCCTCCTTGAGGCTATAAGAGCCACTGATGCTCCCACTGCCAGGGGTGGGCCTTGCGGTCCCCCAGACGGACGTCTTCATGAGCCCGCGGTCTTTCCCGCCTCTGTGACACAGATGCTGTCCCAGTCTAGTCTGCTCTCTCTGCAGCTGTCGCTCTACAGATAGAACAACGCCTGCCGATGCTTTCCGCACCTTGCGCTGCTTTGGGGGGCTTCCTCGGCGTGACGGCCTTTGTGCTAAATTCTCAAAGAGGCCACCGCCTCCCTCCCCGCCCACCTAAGGATACGGGGTCCACTTCATCAGCGTTGGCTTCGGAAACCCCGTCACCCAGGGTCACCTCCAAGGTCACCCTTCCCAACAGATACGCTGGCCCTCCGCTCCCCTCTCCTAGGGGCGTTGGGCCTCCATGGGAGGCCGACGTTACCTTGGACCCTTATTCAGAAAAATCACAATCCCGGTATCCCAAGAGCTGGCTCAGCCCCCAGATTAACTCCCTGGTCCGTCTGTAAAGCACCAGCAGGTGCGTATGCAGGTACGTCCCTCAGGTCCAGTCCTGGCTTCCCAGCGTCCCAGCTCTGTTCCTCCACCTGCCCCCAGCCCCAGGCGTCTGGTAGAAAGAAAGAAGAACATCATCTCTGCTTCTGTGTAGAGGGACAGAAGGATGGCAGGGTTTGGAGATCAGGGACGGGTGCCACTGTGAGCATCTCCTGCCTGACGTGGAGCTGAGGCCGTGACGCTGACCCTGGGCAGCGGCTGCAGATACAGACGAAGCTTCCCTCGCTCTCCCACCGTCGCCCAGACTTTGAGCCCCGCTCTGCCTTGCAGACCTGACCCCAGCCCCCCAAACGTGCTGCACGGTGTCGCTGTGCCCACTTCTGCAAGGGGAAACTGAGGCCCGGGGCGTTCACTCGCTCATCCAAGCCCCTCACTTGGCCTGGCTTGGCCGCAGCTCGCAGAGCCTCCCCGATGGCTGTGCTCTGAGGTGCTCCTGCGTGGCCAGAGACTGACAGGTGGGGACGGCCTTTCACCAGACGACACACGTTAATCCCACCCGTTGCTGCTACTCCCTGTGCCGACGTCACAGAAGCAAACCTGCACCCCAAGGAGAGGGAGGAGAGGGGGTCACTGTCTCCAGATGATCTCTCAGCTCCCCAGATGCTGGGAGGTTGCAGCCAGCCTCGGGCCCCGACCTCAGCAGCCAGTAACCCCGGTCCCCCCGCACCTGGTGTGTGCACAGGGGCACCCAGAGGTGCTCCACGTAGAGTAAGTTCAGCGGAGCCTCGTTTCCACTCGGGTCGGGGTGCGTCGGCCGCCAGCCCCGCGTCCCTCTGAACGACTCTTCACGTTGGCTGGGAGCAGTTCCGGAAGGATGTCACCCCACCTTCCGCCAGCCCCCGAGGCCTGGGTGTCTGCTCGGAAGCACCTGGAACAGGAGATGCCGCAGCCGTTCGCGTCCGCGGCGCGGGACGGAGCTGGCCCAACTCCGAGTGGATAGAAAAGGAGCCGACTCCGCGCCAGGAGCAGAAGTAGGTTGACTGTGGGTCAAGTATTCCAGCGGCATCCAGGAGAGGGGGAGACACGATGAGCCGCTTCTGGCCGTGCGGACAGGACCCAGCAGCGGCCTCCAGCCTGGTCCTCACTCTCCGGGGTGGCTCACGGCCTTTCCCCTGTGGGGACAACGTGCAAACACCCACAGGGAGCAAAAGCGGCCCGGGATGGAGATGGACATCCATCACGTGGCCTCTCCTTTCGGGTCGTTAAGGACATCTTGTCTGCTGTCGCCTAGCAAGGGAGAGCAGGAGCCTCTGCAGCCATCGGGAAGCTTCTTCTAATGGCCTCTCAGCAGCAAACGCAAACGCACGGCCACATTTCGGACAACAGTTGAAAACATCTCATCTCTCAACCCAGGCAGAGCCAGCAGGTGGAAGGAATCGTCCTTGTCAGCACATCAGAACATCAGACATAGCAGAGGGAATCGGGCCAAAGCCTTTGTGATTCTCTCAATCGCCCTAGTGGAGTTTCTGGGTCTAAAAATCCTAATTTCACATGCAGACTAGTGTCAAAGTGCGCACAGAGGAATGAGCCTGCGTGTACCCCCTGGCACCCAGAGATGAGAGGGGTGCGGACTCGTGAAGCCGAAAAAATATTTAATTCTGGGGCCTTCTTTAAGAAAAGAGTGCAATGTCACGTACAGGGCCTTGGAAAGGACCCGTGGCCACCGAGGAGCCAGGGACCTGTGGCCACACGAGGCCCAGGGACTGGGCTGTGGCAGCCCCCGCCACACGCGGACCCCCCTGCCCGGCCCCAGCCGAGCATCACCGCCACGTCTGTTGGGCAGCTTCCCGGACGCTAAATATCGAAGGGAAGAACGCTTGCTTCTTTCTGTTTGTTTTTAATTAATTCCTCTTTCAAGCAGAGTTGACCTAGTATAGGAGCTTCAGGTGTTCAGCACGGGATCAGACATTTACATCATTTACGTCGTTTGTATAATTACATAATCTAGGACCAAAGGGATCACCCCAACAAACGTAGCACCCAGCCGGCACCGACCCAGTTATGATCAAATTGTTGCCTGTATTCCCCACGCTGTGACCATTTTTATAGCTGGGAGTTTGTGCTTTTTGAGACCAATGCTCGTTTCTTGAAGGAACGTTTACTTTACTAACGTAGGGGTGCCCACTCCTTAAGAGAGGCTGGAGTCGGGGTGCCCAGGGCGGTCACTGAAATGAATCGATGAGGTTTGCTAAAGCAGCAAAACCTAGTTGTAGCTCTGGACACATTAATAACATAGAATCCATTCATCCAGCAGAAAACCCTGCGGGGTGGGCGGGACGTGTCCGGGCTGTGGTCGTCTCTGGTGTCCGGTGTCTCCCCAGACCCCCCCTCGGAGCCGACGCTGAGACTGGCAGCCCCTGCTGACGGTTCCCTCCCGGCGTGGCCTGTGGGTCCTATTCTCGGCCCACAGTGAGCTCACGCTCTCCCTGCAGGCCTCCCTCCTCTCCCTGGGGAGGACGGAGCCTCCGACTCATCACTCGGGACCCCCAGGAGAGCAAGACCGCGTCCCCGTGACTCCGCGTGTGCCATTTTCTTTCTAGCTCTCAGGGACTCGAGCAAGAGGTCCATCAACAGCGACTGGAAGATTCAGCTCCCCGGAGAGTTCCAGATCGCGGGCACGATCGTGCGCTACGTCCGGAGGGGCCTGTGGGAGAAGATTTCTGCCAAGGGACCGACCAAAACTCCACTGCACTTGATGGTAACGTGCCGTGCTTTTGCGTTTGTCTTGAGACTAAGTCCCTAAGGGGTCCCCCAGTTTACGCCATCCCTGGGGACCCCCGTGGAGGGGGCAGATGCCCCTGGTTCCCGGTGGCTTACCTGGCCACCTGCAGCTCAAGCCTCTCTCTTCTTGATCTTATCTAATCCCTCTTCTGGCGTCCTTCAGAATCTCCCTGGCACAGCTTCCCTCTTTTCCCAAAGGAACCACCTCCCAGAAGGAGCTGCTAAGGCATTCGACCCCCCTCACAGTCCCTGTTTTTACATCCGATGGCGTAGATCCGCCCCGAAGGTTGCACATCCGCATTGCACATCACCTCTGGGCAAGGAGCTGTTGACGGTTTCCCTCCAAACCAGCCCCGCGCAGATTCCCCCAGACTCGGCTTGAAGCAAGCCCTGGGGAATCAGGAGGGAGAGCCAGGTTCCGTGGGGACATTTTCTCTCCCGGTTTCTGGGGGGGTCTCACAGGCCGGGGTCGTAACACCAGGGTCTCACCCATCAGGACGCCGGGCAAACCACGCCGACATGCAGTTGTGCCTTCTTGAATATCATCAGAGATCCCCAAGGATAGGGGGGCTGCACTGTTTGGGGACCCAGGAGTCCTCGTGGCTAACTTCTCATAGCTCAGAATCATCGATTCCGTGGCTCCCTCCAAAGAGCAGATGCGCGGCAGCTCGCGCTCCTGTCATCAAAGCACATTTTGTCCTCAGCGCTTGGCAGAGTCTCTGCCTGCACGTTCTTTCGCCCCGTTCATTCGTGGCTTCCCGCAGCCCTGCCGCCGCCATTCGAGGTTTGGTGACACCCCAAGCATTCCCTGGCTGCGTCCCAGGAACCTCCTGAGGAGGAGACAGGTCTCTGCTCGTGACCCCAGCACCTATGCAATGTCACCCACGGTGGCCCTAGATAGGTATAATTTCGGATGAGAGCGAAGCGGGCAGTGTCAGCGCCTGACATGACCTGTCGGAACCTGTCCCTCGGCCCACTAAATCCGCAGATCGGTTTCGGAGCTCGAGAGCCTGAGCCCGAGCCATTCCTCTGTGATGAGACCGTTTTCTAAGATCAGTCGGTGGAACAAGGCCCCCTTTTCGGATGTGACAGCGCCGATGCAGAGGAGCTAAAAGAGGAGGCAAAGGACAAGATGAAACCCGTACCAAAATCCCGCCGGTGGGCACAAACATTCGCTTTCCGGAGCAAATGCCAAATAGGTGCATGTCCCATCTCCCTCTAAAGCTTTCACACCCTGAGTGCGAACTGTCACCCCGTTAAAGCAAATGCACAGCCTGGACGGGGTCAGGCCATGATGCACCAGCTTCAGAGAAAGCGGCCGCTGTCACAGCCGAAGTCCCAGCCTCCTTTGATATTAGTCACCGTTCTCTCTCGAAAGAGGGTTGTTACTTCAAGTTTGTAAGCCTGGCAACGAGAGGTGCCCCTCTGCCTGTAAAGAGAATCCCAGTGTCCCCGATCCAGGGGGACATGATGCTTGCGGGGTCAGGCTCCCCCATAGAGCCACAGGGACCTACCTGCATGTGAAATCACTGATGCCCATGCACACAGGCTCTTCGTGGCTGCAAAATCGCATTAAATTGGTTTCCTAGGGGCTCGAGTCACCAGCTTTATTTCCATCCTGAGATGATAAAGGCCTCTTTTAAAGAGGTTTTTGGTTTTTTTTTTAATTGGAGGCATTTTTCCCAAACGCGTCGCTGCAAGTCTGTTCCTCGGAGAATGTGATGTGTATGCACTGCGGGCAGCTCTTAGCACCCCACCCCACCCTCATCCCCGAGCCCCCGCAGGCTGGGAGATGTTGGGGGAGGGTGAGATGGCTCCTGTTTCTGGCGCACGTGCCACCTGGCCCTCCCCGAGTCGGGTCCGGGGGGGCCCTGCGCATCCTGTCGCCAGCTTCTGCCCTCCCTGCCCTCACTGGGCTGGAAGTGAACTTGCGCCTGAGACCCAGGAGGACCCATTGGCACCCACAGTCAAGCCACTTTAAGCTCCCACGTGAGGATCTGTGTTGAGATATTGATGTGCACCGTTTGGATAGAGAGATCGAGCCAGCAGAGCAGCTCTGTTCTTATAGGGCTTGTCGCGTGCATCGCCAAAGGGTGGGCCCGTCTGTCTGCTACTCACCAGGATTTCAGTCCCCAGGCCGAGGGATGGCATCCCACCCCTCACGCCCAGCTTTAAGCCCTGAGGCAGGTCTCTGCCGCCCCAGGAGCATCCTCCTCCTCCTAGCCCCCTTGCAGTGGGCAGGCTCATGCATCCTCCGACTCCCAAGCCGACGTCCATGGGTCCCCCCACAGTGGGCAGCATTTGCCCTTGACCCTGCAATGATGACTGGTGCCAGGGCAGGGAAGAGGGACGTTCATTTTCAGAGAAGTAGAAGGATGGATGCCCTTCGAGGTAAAAAAAACAGGATATTGATGTCTTTGTCTGCAAGGGCAACGTCTCTCTGCCTGGAGCAGCTCCACCTAAAGTGCAGTTAGAACCCGCACCCTTGCGTGTCCCCAAATTCCCCTTCTGAACCCATCCTGCCTCCAGAGGGAACAGCAGAGCTCCATGCTGGTGACGTGCAGGCACTGCTGTCCCCGCGTCAGCCTCTCTGACACCCATCCCTGTTCTAAAACCTGGAAAAGAACTGGTCCCCACCCCCAGGCCTCCACTTGCAGATTCAGCAACTCGCAGGGAGCTCCGGCGGGATTTCAGAAACGGCTTCCTGTCCCCCCGCCCATCCAGGTGCTGCTGTTTCACGACCAGAACTACGGCATCCACTACGAGTACACCATCCCCGTGAACCACTCGGCCGAAAACCAGAGCGAGCCGGAGAAGCCGCAGGACTCCCCGTTCCTCTGGACCCACAGCGGCTGGGAGGAGTGCAGCGTGCAGTGCGGCGGGGGTGAGCCGGGCACGCGTGGGCTCCGGGGCTGGGGGTCCTCGCCACAGGGAGGAGGAGCGAATCCACGCGACGGGCTGGCCACCGAACCTGTGACCACGTCCCGCTGCAGATCTCTGTGGGGAATGCCTGGGCGGAGTCATCCAGGCCCCTGCTCGCTGGAGCTGTGTCCACATGGGGCTCTCCGGCTCTGGTCTGTGATGGGGGTTGGCCCAGGTCCGGCTACGCCACAGGTGCGACAGGGGACCTAGGGACCTTCCTCTGTCGCTGCTTGGTGGAAGGACACCGGAAGACGCTTCTGCCTCCAAATACCCTCTTTCCTCTTCGCCACGGTGACCCCAGCACAGGCTCTGGTGGGAGGACAGGCCCTCTGAGTGCTGGGGAACATCTGCAGCGTTGCCATCTCTGTGCCTGCATCTCCTCGTCTCTAACGTGGGGTGATCAGCCCTCGGCCCGCTGCAGGGAGGAGGCTGTCACGCTGCCTAAGTCAGCGTGCGCAGAGGCTCTGCATTCGTTACCGCACGGGTTAGGAGCTGCGACAGGAAGCTGTTCTGAAGGCCTGTAGCAGCCCCTCAGTATAGCGGGGTTTGTGGCCTTGAAGGGACCCAGGGTGTGGTCACGGGAGGTGGGGCACAGGCTTGTGATGGGCATGAAGTTAGGATGACTTGGACTCTGCAGTGCCAGCCCGGAGAGTGGACGGCAGGGCGGAGCCAGGGCCCACTGTCAGCCCTGTCACCCTTCCACTCTGCACCTGTCCCTGAGAGTCAGTCCCCCTGTCCATCAGCCCCTTTGCATGTGGCCTTCCAGCCTCCAAGTGCAGCCAGCGCCCATGTCCCTGATCGCACTGTCTGTCCTCAAGCAACTAAGCATGGACCAGACTTGCTAGCGAGCAGGCTCCCCCCTTGGCAGGGAGCAAGGGGAGTGCCGTTTAGCTGTCTCTGCTGGCCCAGCGACATCCTTTTATGACACCGATGTCCCCCGGCTCCCTGATGCAGTTGTCAGACCTGCAGCCAAAGCGGCCATCTGGCTCAAGCTGCCTCTGCTGTGCTTTCTGCACAACACAAGGCCATGGCTGTGGGTGGGAGTCACACTGACCACATAGCTCGGGGACTCCACAGTATCGAGTCAGCCCAACGCGACCAGTCCCCTTGGAGACGGGTCGAGCAAGGAGGCTGGGAGCCGGATGGCTGTACGTGACGTCCTATTGGTCTTTTATGGCCGCACTTCCCAGATGATAATCGTGATGCCAGGGACGTAGCTAACATGAAGTGTTGACCCCTGCCAGGCTCTGTTCTCAGCACTTTCTACGAATCAGTTCATTCCAAGCCTGAGGCACAGCGAGGCGAAGCCAGCCAAGCCCGGTGGCGCAGAAGCCCGGCGGCTTCCGGTCGATAATACTCTCACTGTGGTCACGATCAAGCCACGCTTGGACCCAGGCAGCCTGGCCCCAGAGGCCACCCACCCAAGCCCCGATCATTTGCGTCTCGGACAAAGTCAGGGCCGAGCGGGGTGTCGGGGGCTCTGGGAACACCCAGGAAAATGGTCGCATCCGGCTGGGGGAGCGGTTAGTGCAGGTCCCCAGGGGCAGGTGACGGATACCGAGGCACAGGGAGCAGCTGGCTGGCTGGACGAGCTCTCGGATCAGCTCTCAAATGCCCGCCCGCAGGACACAGGTCCCCAAGTCTCCTCCAGACCAGCCTCCCTGGTCCTCACTTCTCTCCGGCAAGCGGGGACTCTATAAGAGGCAGCTGTGACCTCCCGCGGGGGCTGATCGCGGGTATTTACAGAGGCTGGACTTGCCCAGACTTTAAACACCACGAGAACAGATGAAGGGGTCGGCAGTCGACAGTGGAAATGAAAGACCCAAATGCGAACTTTGACCTCAGAGAGTCCCTAGCTAGCCAGAGACACGGGTGCTCTGAGGTGTTGCCTCTTTCTGAGCCTGTTCTAGACTTTTCCTGCTGCCCTTACTGGGCCTTACGCACCCTCATCACTAAGGTTGTGGCTCTCCCTCCCCGACTCCCTGACAGCCAGTAAGGCCTCACAGTAGTCACGTAAGTGACACCCTGATCCAAGGATGCCCCCCGAACGCTCCTACGTGAGCCCGGACGCGGGGCCGGTCCAGGCCCGTGCAGCGACGTCCCGTCTCAGCGTCCCGTGGTCTGGTTTCCAGGGCAACGCAGAAGCGTCGTGTCCTGCACGCGCATCGTGAACAAGACCACGACGCTGGTGAACGACAGCGACTGCCCGCCAGCAAGCCGTCCAGAGCCCCAGGTCCGAAGGTGCAACTCACACCCTTGCCAGTCACGGTAAGGACCGCTGACGCGGGAGCAGTGGCACCCGCCAGAGGGGGTGGGGACACCCAGTTTATAGCATCGCGCTGCGCCCTCTTGTTGCTGCGTGGGTGATGCTTGCAGACGGAAACGTGTGAGCCCGGCTGGAAGGCACCTGACAGGAGGCCTTTGAGAGCATCGTAAAGAAAATAAATAAAAAAATAGCCCGCATCCTACACAGGGAGTGCCCGGGGGTGAGGGAGCGCACGCGGGCTGGTGCGTCGCTGAAATCAGGGACTGTGTGTCTTTGCTGCTCGCTGCTGGGGATCCATCAGGCCTTTCACAGCCGTGTTGCACTCACGTGCTCCGGAGCGGATTCTCTAGGGCTGTCCGTGGAGACGAACTGTGGGAAACGAGCTCACCGTGTCAGCCCCCTCAGTCTCAGGCTTGTGCATGGAACTGTGCTGTATGACCTTGTCGCTTTGCGTCATTTCGCTCCGGCCTCCTGTTCTGCTCCGGGTTGGAGGTGCTTGGCTTCGTTCTGTGGGTCTGCGTATCCGGCCGAGGCCTGTTTGTTCACCTTTTGTAAAGAGGCTGGACTTCGGACATGGCAGTTTGGGGGGTTCTTCGGCTCAGCTTGTGCCACTCGCCTGGGGCCAAACATTTCCCAAAGCATTTGGTTTTCGTACCACCATCCTTGGTCTTTATAAAAGATGCCACAGTGCAACTCAGTGGTGAAGCTGGCGTAGTCATTCCCCTTCGACCTTCAGAACAACGGAGATGTTGGTCTTTTTTTCCTCCACGTTCCTTGGTTCCCCCCGATCTCCCTTTAATTTTCTTCCACCTCTTTTTCCACCGAGTTGCTGGCAGTTTCCTTGACCTTCCCAACCGCACATCGTTAGCCCCTCTTTATCCTATTCCACCCCGTGCTCTGTGGACACTGCTCCCAGGCCCCGCCATAACCGGGCAGCATCTGGGGTCAGGCGCACAGAGCCCAGCCTCCCATACAGCGACACAGGCACACTGGCGACCCTGGCCCCGGCCTCGGCCGGAGGGACAGAAATCCCAGGCTCGCTGGGGCCAGCCGCCATCACCCTGCTGACCACATGGGGTGTGACGGGAGGTGGTCGCGTCCACTCCACAGCACACACTGCCCCAGATGCCGCATTTCGGCGTGGACTGGCCACTTGAAATCTCTCGATTTCGAGCTGCGAGAGGTTTTCTCGGTCGTCTTTGCGATCTGAGCTGCTTCCAGGCAGAACACACTGCCCTGCACACGGAGTGAGGGTGATTCAGGAAAGAATATGAAATGTCTCACTGGCGACCGGACTGGATAAGTCATCTGTAAGGAAGTGGATGTGGGTTTTAAATTCGTCCTCTTTGCTCAGATAGCGTGACCAGGTTTGCCTTGTTGGGGGTT
Organism: Cynopterus sphinx; assembly: GCA_030015415.1. Lineage (NCBI taxonomy): Eukaryota > Metazoa > Chordata > Mammalia > Chiroptera > Pteropodidae > Cynopterus > Cynopterus sphinx. Next base: position 8,004,415 of record CM057395.1, on the reverse strand, counting down.
CAGCTGGAACGGAGTTCCTCGTGTTTTCATGAAAGCGTGTTCCGTGGCGTGTGCATGCGTGGGGGCCTGCGTGAGTGTGTGTGTGGGGTGTGTGTGTGCGTGTGTGCGTGCATGTGTGTGGGTGTGTCTGAGTGAGTATGTGCGCGAGGGCGTGCGTGTCATCATGACTTAAGAATGAAGCCTGGAACATATGGACCGTTAGGCCCAGCCAACATCTGAAAAGACACCCTTCATTTAATCCGTTTCTAGCTAGTCTCAAACTTGAAGCTCTTCTTTTTCGTAAAATAAAATGGGTAAATGTGCGTGTCACCCCTCTCACCATCACGTCCTAGATATGGGGGGCTAGGGGAGGCCACCCTTGGCACTCCATACCCCCGTGTGGCAGAACGGGAGCCTGAGACTCAGGATCACTCCCGGGGTGGGGAGGGGGAGGGCATTGTACATTTCTGTAGGCCAACAGTGACAACCTGGGGTCTCCAGAGTGGCCCCCCTCTCTCAGACGTCTGGACGTGTGGCCACAGGTCTGGGATGAGGGGTTGCCCCATAAACCATGTGAAATCAAGAAAAAGGGCCTGAACCAAAAATCTGGTGCCAGGCACCATTGGTTCAATTACATACCCTGCTGGTGGTGTGTGAACGGTGCGGAGAGACGCGGATGGGTTCTAGAACTTGTTTCTGGCACCACCCCCATTCCAGAACCTCGCTTGCATTTAAAGTTTCGAAGCCTTTACTTAGGGGTCTAAATTGAGGAACCTTCCAGATGGAGAAGGAGAAAGCATTTCAGAGTGTCGTCTTGGATTTTAAAATTCTGGGTTTTTTTTTTTTTTTTCTCCTTAATCAACCCTTCGATCATTTGAACACCTCTCCCGTTGGTCATTATTATAGAAGGCAAGAGAATTCCCAGATGGCAGGGTCACAGGTAACAGAATTCTCCTGTTGAGGGATGCTTTGCATGCAGACCCTGGGACCGCTTAGGAAGTCCTGCTCTCTTCCTGACTCTCCTGAGTGGTCAAGTATGAAGAGCATGGAGCATTCCGTCATTAAATAAATATCAAATGTAAAAGGACTGAAATGACGATGCAAAGTATATTCTCTGATCCTAATGGAATAAAATTAGAAAGAAATCAACAACAGAAAGAAATTTGGGGGAAACTCGCAAATATGTAGAAACTAAACCAAACGCTTCCTAAATAACCAATGGATCCAAGAGGAACCATAAGAGAATTTCGTCAAAACTGTCAGAAAAGGGAAAATGAAGCCGCAACATGCCAAAGCTGAGAGAAGGTCCTTGAAGCCGACTGTCCTGAGGGAACACTGTCAAGCTGGAAACAGCCACGTCCAAAAAGAAGAAGAAAATTTCAGATTAATTAATTAATACGTAATTAATACGTAACTTTCCACATTGAGACCCTGGAAAAGAAGAGCCACTACATCTAAAACATGCAGAAGGAAGGAAATGATAAAGAACAGGACGGAAATGAGCGAAACAGAGAATAGGAACCCAAGAGAGAGAGAAATCAGAGAAAGAGTGCAGTGCCCTCCCCATATCACCCAGGGGCAGCCTCGCAGGAGGCCAACCATGACCCTATATAGACTTGGTCAAGGTCCCTGGTCGGGTCTCTGCAGCACGGGGAGCCATAGGCGAACCCAAGGTCAAATGACCCGATCTCCCCATCCGTAGATCGGGACGTTAGAACCTCGCTCGTCGAAGCTTCGAGAAGATGAGGTGAAGTAATGCCTATAAACGCCTGCGTCCCAAGTAAGCCCGCGGCGGGTGCCAAAACCGTCATCGCTGCTCAGCCGCAGACCCGCCTTAATGACAAACATCAGCCAGCTGCCGGGCCCCAGCATTTTATGGGTCCTTCGTCATCTCTCAAGGCAGACACACGCACACGCAGTGTGTGAGAGCATGATTTAACTTATGCAGGTGTTTTCCAGGTGACGAAAGATTTAAGTAAGGTCCCCGCATCTGCCGGGATCCCCTTTCCCTTCAGAACAAGTTTATCCACTTTATATTATGTTTTAGGGGAAATTGAAGCAGCAGAAAGGTCTCGAGCGGTTCAGGTCTAACCTCGTGGACGTGTCTGGGCTCTTTATTTGCGAACTGGAGATGAGGTTCTCGGCAGGATGGGGGTGGAACTTGGGGAAGAAAAAGGGAGTGTGAAAGGGCCTCAATGGCATTCAAAGCGCGAGATGGGGTTACAGGCTCCGTGAGTGACTAGAGGCTCCGCAGACGTGTCATGCCCTGGTGGCTCCTTACAAACCAGGCTAGAAGGACGGTGGGAAGTAAGAGCGATGACGTTATGGTGCCTGACAGGGATGGACGTGGGGTGCTGGGTCCTGCCATCCCTCCCTCTGCTCCCCTGCATTTGGAAGTAAATGTCACCGACGGAAGGAGCCCAGGGAACTAAAATACGTCATTTCTAAGAGGGACTCCTGACGGCACTGAGAGCAGAGATTAGCGCTGTGGAGGGAGAGAGAGTGTGCTCTGGCCCCCACCACGCCCATGGCTCAGCCGGGGTTTCCTTCTGCGACAGCCGGACGCATGTCCTGAGACCACGAAGGGAAATCATTTCAGCTGCACCTGCCCGGTGAGTTGTCAAGGAGGAGAGAGGGCGACCGGAGGTGTGGTCATTCTCAGGGAGCTCGTCAGCGACAGGACGTAGGCCTCAGGGGATTAGTTGTCACAGCGTGTGCCTTGGGTCCCCTGCCCCGGCACCCCGGGGGTCTGCCCGGCTGGCTCCTGCGGGATCTGATTTAGTGGCTCGAGGGAAGGACTCGAGGATGGATACACGTTGCCAGCGAGTTCCCCAGTGATGCTGGCCTGGTCACCACGCCGAGAGCCACCACATACGGTAACCAAGGGTACTTGAAATTTTAACTCAAGAAGAGTGGTGAAAAGTAATCAAAAACCAAAAATAATAATTAGAAGAAAAGAAAAGAAATATAGTGGGAACAGAGAAGTTCGGTGACTTGACTGGCACAGCGCATGCAAAAATCCCAGAATGAGAGGCCAGTTATTTATCTCCTCTTCTGAGGACAGGAGGATGACAAACAAGGCCCAGAGCCCAGTCTTTTGGGGGGACAAGGCGCCCAGAGACAGGGAGAGGGGGGCGACGCTCAGGCAACTGGTCGCCCAAGTGTGTGTGGGCAAAGCATTCCCCACTGTCCTCCTTTCGGGAGATGAAGGATGCTGTGAAAGCTTCTGTTACTCTGACCTGAATCCTCACAATCCAGGAACGGGAGAACCATCAGAGCAACAGTGACAAAAGCCTGGGAAACAGTGGCCGACCGTGTCGTTTCCAGCTGCTCATTTGGGGATCAGCTTCGCTGTAAGGAAAAGGATGAAGCACAGACCCCGCTGCTTTAAAAAAATAAAAAAAGAAAGAAAAAGAAACAGAAAAGTAAAGGTCAAAGGAGAGCTAAGTCTGAGCCTATAGCTAAAGAAGGTCGTGGGAATTCTGGAAGATTCCATTCTGACCCCGTTATCGTAGACGGACCCAACAAGAGACATAGAAGGGAACAGACCCAGGACCAGGAGGTCACTCAGGTAGAGTGGCACGTGGTGAGGGCGAATGGACCAGGATTCGGGACCTCAGCCGGCAATGCTGGCCCAGTCCTGCTTACCAGGGTTCGACCAAGACGGCTTTTTGTTGTTCATCAAAGTAACCCTTAAAGTACGAAAAACTGGGAATGATAAAGCCCAGCGAGGCCAAAATGCGGCTCCAACCCGCTGGTGCTTTTCGGCAAGGAGAGCGGGGTTAGGACCGGGGCCGGAAGAAGGATGCCCACAGACGACCACGCAGTGCCCAGGCCTGAATGGGGAAGGCTGAGCCCCAGGAAGCAGCGTGTGTCCACGTCCAAGAACAAGGGCTCAGCTGCTGGGTTCCCTTCCCAGCTCCGCAGCTGCCACACGGGGCCCTCGGCCAGGCCACTCAACCTCCGTCAAACGGGGGGTAAAGCGCGGATAGCACCTACCTCATGAGGCTGTCATGTGCGTTCCACGAGGGAATAGAAATAAGTTGCCTGGGACAGTTCCTGGCACACGGTCAGCGCTAACTGTGTCATCTTTATGACCGCTGTTGTCATCAGGGTTTTCAGAAACTGTCCAGAGCCCCGTTCCAAGAGGAAACGCGATCCAAGATGCAACAGGACTGTGTACAGATGTCACCTCCAAGGCGCCGCAGACCGGTTCTGTGACGTTGAGGCCGACGAGAGACGCGCCAGCGTCTGAGGGTGGGTTCCCGTTTCCCAAATGGACTCCTGGGCGGGTCTCAGGAACGCTGCTGTCAACCCCTGGCACAACGGGAGGACGGAGCAACGATGGAGACAGATGGTCTGTGTACGCATCTTTGAGAAGAAGGCGGCGTGCCTGCCCCAAACGAGGGAGAATGGAATGAGAACGCTCCGTGCCTGGCAGGCTTAGCAGGGTGGTGGGTCACTTCTCCGTGACATCTCTGCGGGTGAAGCCAGAATGTGGGAGCAGCCGGATGCCCCACGACCAACCAGCGACAGCGGGGTCCAGGTCTGCTCTGTCCACATCCAGGGATGCCCGTGGGGCGGTCTGCAGCTCTGCCTCCAGGAGGACGCTGGGGTGGGGACAGCCATGGAGTCAGGAAGCTCCGCAGAAATTCATGGCTTCTAAGTGGAGGGGGTGCCCCGGCCACACACACACACACACACACACTCTCCTTGTGGTTCCAGTGAGTGACACGCACAATCCCAGGTATCAGCGCACGCAAGGGTGTGAGCGGCGTCGTTACAGGACAGCAGACCGGGAAGGAAAGTGTGCAGCCGAGGATTTTATATCCAGCAAAACTGTCCTTCAAGTGTCAAGGCTCGAGGAAAACAGTGTTAAGTTGGCAAGCGCTTGAAGAACCTTCTAGACTGGGACTCAGCCAACTGCCTACAAAAAGAGAAGATGTTAAATATTTTAGTTCTGCAGGGCTCTCTGCCGTGACTACTCAGCGCTGTCATCGCGACACGCAAGGGGCTGTGGACGATAGGTAAGCGAACAGGCAGGGCTGCGTTCTAACAAAGCTTGACATGGAAACACGTACGGGAAGGAATCTGGCCCTTAGGCCGCAATTTGCCAATCCTTTCCGGCAGGGAGGATGCTCTTCCTCTAACCGAGAGATGCCTGGGGGCGTTTTGGTGACAGGGCTGATGGTGAACGTTTTAACGTTTCCCGTTGTCAAGCTAAAACGAAAGCGAAGGTGGAGAAGGGCAGAGTTAACAACGGGGAGATAACGGTTACGGATATTTATGCCCCAAATAGCCCAGCTATCAATTACTCGATCCTAAACGACAGGAGACACAAGGAGGTAAAGATAGAAACTTCCTGGGTGTAGGAGACATTAATATTTACTCTCGATAGATAAGACGGACCAAGTGGCAGTTGATGGAAACTAAGGAAAAATATGAGACTTAACCAGTAAGGGAAGTCGTATATGTCAGACACCTCGATAACAGAAAACGCGCTTTTATCTCAGATGCACGTAGGACACTCGCAAAATCCGATCACGTATCTGGCCACAAAGATACATGTCAGTAGGTTCCGAGAAGCAGAAATAATACAAGCAAATCCCCTCTCCTCCCAAAACAATGAAGTTGGAAATTAATAATAAATTATTTTTTTTAAGTGCAAACGTTCCCTCTGCATTGAAATAAAAAACATATAGGACCGAGCACCCACATTTGGCAGAAACTCAAGAGGGGGGAGACCTGACAGTCTCTCTGGACGTTTAAAATCATTCCTTTATTCGCTCCTTTAGCGAGATTTAATTAAGCGCCCACTGTGTGCAGATGTTGTGTTCAGTCGACTCTAACCTTGGAGGAAGAAGCTCCTCTCTGCGTGCGAGAGGTTCTTTTGACAAGGAAACAAGGCAGCTCCGACCCCGCGGGAAGAGCCTGCATCTGGGGACACAGGACCGATGCCCCCCGAGCCTTTGTGCACAGGCGTGTTGAGGTCCCAGGAGGAGTGACTGTGCTGCGTCACCCCCGGGCTGAGTAGGTGTGTGAGGACAGCCTGCCTCGCCTCTCCCTGGCCTAGTGACCCTGAGCAGGTCACCTCACAGGAGCCTCCCGTTCTTCATGCAACTGGAAACCAAGAGAAAACTAAAGCACATAAGATCTCCCTGGAGAAGGGTCTATTTCGTGTTGTCCTTCGTGACTCGACGCTGGTCCGGTTATAACTGGGCACATACTAGTCAAGGCTGCACGCTAACTAATAGCCAGCGAGCAGCTGGGAGTGCCCAAAGCAGAAGATGGGGTCAAGGCCGAGCGACCTGGGTACCGCCGCCTCGTGAAGGAGAGCTGAAGGGGCCTGGGCACACTGGAAGACTTGAGAGAGGCCTGGGACGGTTGCAGTGACCTCTCACCCTAGTGCCTTTGCATCCTTTCAGCATCGCTGTCTAGACCAGCCGTCCCCAAACTTTGTGGCTCCAGGGACCAGGGCTCCTCTGAGAATCTTGTGCCTGAGGATCTGACGCGGAGCTGAGGCGGTGATGCTGGTGCCGGGGAGCGGCTGCAGACACAGACCAAGCTTCGCTCGCTCACCTGCCGCTCACCCCCTGCTGTGCGGCCCCGTTCCTAACAGGCCTAGGACCAGTCCACGGCCACGGGGTTGGGTCTAGAGAGGAAGCAATCCTGTTCTGGGGCTCCATACAGGGTAGCGAGGCCGATGTCACCGGTCACCACGTCACGCGCTTTCTTTCCATGATGCACAGATCCCAGCCCTCCCGTCTGGTCTTCGGAATGCATCGCTCATCACCGTGGGTCTGGGAGTTCACTTCCTTCCCTTTGGAAATTCTCCGAAACGTGGACAAAGTTGGCAGCTGCCCAACTGTCCGACAGCTAGGCCCTGGCGAAGTGATCTGGCTCCGTATGTGAGGTAGTGTTAGGCAAGCATTATTTAAAAAACAACAACACGCTCTGGAGGCAAGATTTTTGATCACGTAGGGATTGTTTCTGCGATCAAGAGCGAAATAAGCCAAGGGATGTGTTGCTAGCAGGACCTCAAGGTTAAAGAAAACCTGTTTAGGAAAAAAGACAAGGATCACGTGTGTCCTTTGGTTCTTTCGCTTTATGTTTTTATGTACCTGCCAGAATTTCTAGTGTGTGTGAATTATGTTTATAACTTAAAAAATAAAATAAAAAGTATAGCTATAGAAGAAATTCTTAAAATGGGTGAAAATCTCGGCAGAGGTCCCCCGGGGAGATGAGAGCGCGTAGATCATTTTAGAAGGTTCCAGGCCACTTCTCACTTATCTTCCCTGACAACCATGGAATTCAGTTCCATCCGAAAACATAGGAATTAGGTCCTCAACATGCCCAGAGCTCCTTTCAGAAACTTCTTTACGAGACTAGAAATGAAGCAAATGCGCCCACAAGGACCATCCACCGCAACACGTGGCCAGGCCCTCCGGGGATGAGGGGCGAGAAGCACGGGCTCTGAGTGTGACGTCCCCTCCAAACCTCCAAAGAAAACTTTCTTTCGTCCACCTCGAGGTAAAAATCGACAACAGCGCAGCCCTTGGAGGAAGAGGGAAAAAGAGGCCACAAAACTCAACACGTCGAAGTCTCTTAAAGGCCGAGTAGGGGGCGGCCCAGCTCGTGTGTCCCTCTTGGTGGGAGACCCTTCAGCCCCCTTTAGATAGAAACACCTTCGCCAGACAGATACGGAGGAAACTTTTCAAAACTCCAGGAGAAGCAGCAGCATTCGAGCGAAAACAGATCGCTCCGACACGATCTTTCCCGAATAAAAATCTCAAAAAACGTACACGGGGTGACAAAGCGCCACCCACTCAAAGCCAGAAACGAAACGAATCTCCGTTCTGCTCTGAGGACTTGGGGACGAGGGTTCTGGAGCTCGTTAGCTATTAAGATTATTAACAAATTATTATTTTCGCCGGAAAGTGGTTATGGGATTCATTCCTTTCTCTCGTGCCAAGACCGTAGGCAGTTTACTCAGAACATGAATTACCCCCAGAGTTTCTAAATCGGCCTGGGCCCGGATCGCTGCCTTCGGCACAGCAAGCCAGAGGTCCCCGTTACATAATTTATTGGGAACTTAATGGAGACTAATTGTTGTCGCTCGTCCGCTCGCCTGGGGAACATCTGCCCAGCATCTGCCGCGACTGCCTTCGGTTGGGACGTTGGAACCGATCTGGGAAGTGAAGGAAAGGGCGTGACTGTTTTAGGGTGGATGTAGCCCACTGGCAGCTTTTTATGGGAAACGGCTGCCGGTTTGATTAGCCAGCAGCGTGACTGTGCGGGGTCTCTCTCCAGCCAAGGTTTGGGGCGCCCTCGGAACACGCTGGCTCAGCAAGACCCGCCCCGAGGACGAGGCGGGGAATCTGTGAAAGATGCGGCTGCGTCGACGTGTCGGCGGGCAGCAGGGGGCAGGGCCTGGAGTTTTTTCCGTGACGGGGCTGTCAAGGCCGGACTCGATCCAGAGGGTGACAGGCCGTCGCCGTGTGGGATCCATCGCCGGCACACCCGTGTGGGGGAGGCATGAGTAGGGGCCATTCGCTCCATTTCACAGATGGGAACACGGAACCGGGGTGAGTCAGGGAACAAGGTCATCACAGGCTCAGCTGGTGGACCCAAAGGAGAACTGAGCCTCTTGTCTCCTGGGACCCTCTCTGCCATAGCAAAGCAAAGGGAAACGGTATCGTTCAGACGATTCAGGGAGGCTTAGAGGTGCCAGAGGCGAGGGAGGGCACATCCGGGGCCTACGGGGGAGTCCCTCAGGGGAGAGGGAGGTGTTTGAGGTTGGCCAGGCAGAGGGGCAGCTTCTCCCGATCAGGAAGGAGCCAAGTGTGCGGAGGGAGGGATTCTCTCTCTGTCCCCTCTTCTCCCTCCCCTCTCTGTCCCCTCTCTCGCACTCCCTTATTTAATAAGTCCAGAGTGTTCCTTCTGCTCGCTCGCACGCGTGCCTGAAAACACCTGCAGTGTGGTGTGATGGGCAGACGAGGACTAGGTGACCAGGCGGGGCCTTCAGTGCCGGGCCCAGGCTGTGACAAACGGGGGGGCCGAGGGAGCGACCGGAGGGTCTGGAGTGACGAGGTCATGTCACTGGAGCTGTGGCAGAGGGGCACAGTCACTCGGGAGGGAAAAGAGACCACGTGTGGGGAGCCAGTGAGGACACTTGTCACGATGCCTCAGGCAACGGTGGCCGTGGAAGTCGGGGAGGAAGGCAGATTTGAGATGGCTCGTGAGGTCGGCTCGGTGGCACTTGGTGACAGCTTGGACCCGGCTCGGACTAATCCAGACCTGACCTGGCGCGGTGGCTTCTGGAAAAGGATGGTTGCTGGCGTCTGGCACTGGGGAAGAGAGGAGTGGCTTGTGACGACTGGCACCCGGGTCCAGAGGCGTGACGCGGCTCCTGCTGTCCACTAGGCTGTCGATGACACAGGCCCAGAGCTCCCAGGCGGAGACCAGGGGTCCCCGCATCGCAGCCCAGGGGAGGCTCGCCAAAAAAAAAGATAAGTGAGCCATGGACCAAAAGAGCCAAAACTGACCCAAGGAGAGGGCGGAGAGTGGCAGGGGAGGAGGGCACGGAGGAGCAAGCGCGGGGTGGCTCCCAGCGTCCAAGAGGTCAAGGGGAAGCAGGTGGGACTCAGAGCAGCTGCCAATGTCAAAACCCTCATGTCCCCGAGGGCTGTGTGACAAGTCACACTCACCCGAGGCCCCTGGGTGTTTCGATCGGTGCAGGACGCCCGCCACTCGGCAGGGTTCGGGGCCTGTGTCACTCGCTGTTTCCATCCTGGTTGTCTGTCACCCCTGGGAAGCTGCTTCTCCAGGTCACCGAGGACACGGTTCTTCATCAGCCACGACCAGCAGGGCCGCGGTTGCTAATGAGGCAGCGGGATCCAGACTAGGACCGAGAGTGTCACCGGGGGCGGTTGTCAAGGGGCCTCACTGGCTCCTGTCGGCTCTGGGAGCATTAGGGGCGCCTCTGGCAGGAGGGGTGCGGGGAACAGACGCGAGGCTGACCCGCCCTTCCAGGTAACCGTGGGCGGGTCGCGGGCAGAGCCCCAAGGTCCCCCTGTGTCGCGCTGTGTCAGGTCGAAATACAGCATCTCCCTTTATGTCCACCACGCGACTCTGCTGGAAGAATGGGATCTTGAAGATGCCGCCACTGTGTCTTCACGACGAATCGGCCGCACATCAGAAGGCGTCACGAGACCTTTGCCGAGTTTCAATCCCAGCCACGTCGAGACGTGACCGGAACCGGAATTTCTGGGTCGAAGCTGAAGCTTACGTGCCAGAGGGCTGCAGACGGAATTAGGGCTGTGTCACGGGTTGAGTCATTCATGTCCCCACCCCCAAAAAGACGGTGCGGCCCGAACCCCCAGGACCCCAGGACGTGACCTGATTTGGAAAGAGCGTCCCTGCCGATGTGACGGGTTCAGATGGGGTCACACCGGAGTCGAGTGAGCCGCTCCTCCAATCTGACTGGCGTCCTTGTGAGAAGATGGCCACGTACGGACACAGAGACACAGGGACGATGCCACCAAGGCGGAGACACCAAGGCACGCCGTGGATTGCCCACGGCCCCCAGGGCCTGGGAGGGAGGCATGCGGTGGCCTTCTCACAGCGCTCCTCAGAGGGGACAGTCCCTGCCGACCCTTTGACTTTTAAAAGGGCCTTAGAAGCTGAAGAGGGAGGCAGAAGAGAAGGTTAAACACGGGAGAAGGACTGGACCTGGACCCGGCTTCGAAGGTGGAGCCAGGAGCCAGGGAATCAGGGCAGCATCCAGCAGTGGGAAAAGGCAAGGAAACACCGTGTCCAGAAGGAACCCGCCCTGCCAACACCTTGATCTTACTGAGCCCGGTGAGGGCCACGTCAGATTTTCAGCCTCAGAAATGTAAGATCGTAAATCTGTGTCGTTCTGAGCCACTTAGTTTGTGGCAAGTCATGGTCACGGCGGGAAGGGAAAAATAAAAGAAAAAAGGAAAAGAATCCAGGGCCTCAGGGAGCGACCGAGCTGCCCAAGGACCGCTGAACTTGAACTCTGTGCCGAGGGGCTGAGTCGGAGCCGGACAGGAAGGAAGTCACGTGCCCCCGGAGTCCACAGGAATGCGGGTCGGGTGGCCTGATTCAGGGAGGTGTCAGCGGTGGCTTCCTCGAGGATCACACAGTTTTGTTGCTTCCAAGAAGAGCTGCTGAATCGAACGTGGCGAACGAACGTCACCCTGGAGGTTTTTAGGGGACACAAGTGAGAAAAACACAAAATCAGGCTCAAGTTGTAATTGTAATTAAATTGCAATTAAATTGCATTTAAATTGTAATTAAATTGTAATTAAATTGCATTTAAATTGTAATTAAATTGCAATTAAATTGTAATTAAATTGCATTTAAATTGTAATTAAATTGCAATTAAATTGCAATTAAATTGCAATTAAAGGCTCCCTTCCCAATTCCTGGACGGGGAATTAACGGCGTTTCACCCCGGTATCTGGTCGCGGGTCGCTCCATGGGCGCCCGCCTGTGTCCCCACAGCCCTGCGCTCCCCTGCGGCTGGGCGGTGAGCCCCTGTCACCGGACTCACTGTCTCATTGTCAGAACCTGGCACGTGGGACACCCTCGGGGCCTACGCCGTGCAGGGGGAGCGGGTGGATGGACAAGCTCGACAGCTGGGACCGGAGAGGAAGAGCAAGTCGCACCCTCAGGGACCCATCAGAGGAGCCCGCCCGTGGGAGGACACCGCAGACATCTCCAGGCGGTGGCATGGGTGGCACGGGCATGGCTGGCTGCAGGTGGAACTTGGGACTGTTTGGCGGGGAAACTGGACAGGCACCAGGCCTGGCCACCTGGCCCGAGCCAGTTTGCCTTGCACTGAGCCCCTGAGGTTCGTGCAGGGACCAGCCGTGCAGTCCCTGAGTGTTCCCAGAAGGGCACTCGGACGCCCCTTTGTGCCCTGAGGACTCGTGACTCCCAGTCTTCCCAGCCTCCTCCAGCACCTCGAGGCCAGCGGAGACTCGGGGGGCGCTGTGGCCCCCGAATACCAGGCAGGCGAGCGGGCGTTAGCTGAGCGTTTACTGAGGCCTCAACAGGTTTGCCTTCCCGCCACCCACGAGTGGCCTTCTCGAGCGTGACAGTCCCCACTCAGGAGGGCCGGCCACTCTTTGGAAAGCGGGGCACCTGGTCGTGGTGTGTTCAAGCTGGCACCGAAGTGTCTTTAGTCAAGGGCTGTGCTCTGGCTGCGGTGACAGACGCCTCCCACGGTCTCAGTGGCTCACTGCGGGGTCGTGGCTGCAGAGCTCACCGCTGGGGTGTCCCTGAGTTGGGACCAGTTCTCACGCAGAGGGCAGGACACAGGGAGGCAGGGCCGAGCCGCATAACCACACCCAAGGCTTCCGCAGGGTCCCGGCCAGCTTCCTGTCCTCTCACCCCTTACTGGACAAAGCCTGTCACCAGGCAGCGGGTGGGAAATGTCATCCCGCTGCGAGGAGAGTGACCAGTTGGGGACAAGGACCTAACATGGTGCCCTCCGCGGAGCTGGCCTCTTATTCACTGTCCTCCCCCCGTCTCTCCCCCTCTGGCCAGGTGGGTGGCCGGCCCGTGGAACCCCTGCTCAGCGACCTGTGAGAAAGGCGTCCAGCACCGGGAGGTGACGTGCGTGTACCAGCTGCAGAACGGCACGTACGTCGGCACACGGCCGCTCTACTGCCCAGGTCCCCGGCCGGCGTCCGTGCAGAGCTGCGAAGGCCAGGACTGCCTGTCCGTCTGGGAGGCGTCTGAGTGGTCGCAGGTGGGTGCCGCCAGGGCTGCTGCCGGTGCTGGAGCCACCGCCCGGGGCCTCTGGGCCTCACCCACAGAGACCCCCAGCTGGTACCTGTTCCTCCTCTGCGTTTGTGATGCGTCCCCACCTGTCCTAGCATCTGAGATAACAACGGGGCTAAAAAAATATATAGAATATGATATTTTTGAAAATTCTCTTATAAATATAGATGAACAGGTGGGTAGGTAGGTGACAGACAGACCTGGTGACTTGACACCCCCTGCACACGTTTGGGGGGCCGCACAGTCAGCCTGGGGAGGTGGATGCAAGACCCCCGAGGCCGTCTTTGCAGAATGCAAGAGGCAGGCAGATGCTGGGTGGGGCAGCTCTCGCTGTGCAAGTCCGAGTTATAAATCTCGTGCCATAAACCGGTTTTTTTGTTGTTTTTTGGTTTTTTTGGAAAGAGGTAAATGAAGCCTTAAGTCTTTCACTCTGCAGAGCTGATCCTGGAAATATTGCTTTATCTCCGCTGATCTCACCCTTCTGGGCTCTGCCTTGACTCTGCGCGGAGGGTTCTGGTTGTTGGGCGAGAAAACAAACAAACAAACAAACAAACAACAACAAAAAAAAAAACACGAGCTGAAGGAAGGGCCAGCTCTCCTCAGGTCCTCCTCGTCAGATGTGCTCTGGGAAGTCAGACAGGCTGGGTCCAAGGCACTCCTCAGTGTGGAAAACATTTTTCAAGTTCCTTTTCGTTGCCAAACAGTTGGAACGATCTTGAATAAGAAAGTATTCAGCCCCGTTCTCAACGGGAGGGAAAAACCTGCCCTTGGCTCTCCTCAAACCTCTGCCTTTCAGACAGATTGTGACATGCACAGTGTAAAGGCCTGCGCGCTCACCCTGCCCTTGATGATATTTGAAGAAAAGAAGAAAATTTTTTTAAAATTTCTTTTTTAACTTGTATATATTTAGGTTTAAGTGTAACGTTCAAGGGACCTTTTCGTGGGAGGGGACATGTGTGCAAGGCGAGGGGTCGGAGGTGAGCAGTCTCCCTTTGACCCCCGCCTCCTGTGAGCCGTCGGGCCCTGACCACCTGGCTCTTGATCCAAACAAGGTTTATGCTTTCATCAGATCAAAACCATACACGTGCCATGCAGGCTCTTTGCTCTGAAAAGAAAAATAATAATAATAATAATAATAATAATAATAATAATAATAAAATAATTATAATAATAATAATAATCAGCCTCTTTACCAAAATAACCAAGCCCGACGTCATCAGCTCTCATGTTCAGACTAAAGAACGCCCAAATGGGAGACAGTCAGAACGGGATTTCCAGAAACACCTCTGTCCCTGCGTCTGTGTGTCTGGCCCTGCCTGATGCTGGGCCCAAAATAGCACCCACACCAGTCGGTCCGACTCCGGCCGGGCCCGGGTTCCCGCAAAACGCCTCTTCCTAAGTATTCAGCTCACCCTCAGGTCTTCCCCCCGTGAAGATTTGCTCACAAAATGGGTGTTTCTGCCACTCGTGCCCCGTGCGAAAGGGCCTCTGGCGTGCATCCCTCCCCCTGGCAACGCTGAGGTTTAAATTCCTCTCGTGGGAGAGTTTTCCTCGACGGCGGCACCTGTATTCAGCCAGCGGTGTCGCGTGCCCTCAGTGTCCATCCCCGGCTTCTGCCCAGCTTTGCTAGACTGAAGAGCAGGTGCCAAGAAGGAAGCAGAAGGGAGTGAGCGGCTCCCTCCTGTCCTCGGCTTGTGGGCCCCACCCCTGGTCAGGAGCCTGGAGAGAAGCGGGACGCTGTCCCGGCCACCAGGAGCCATGGTTTGGTCCAGAAACAGGCTGGATGGTCAGGGTTTGACATTCAGGGGGAAAGAGCAAGGAATGCAGAGTCGGGTCAGAAACTGGGGTGGGAGTGGTGAGGGGGCTGTCAGCTGCAGATGAGGTCAGGGGTGTGGGCATCGGTGTCAGGGAGGAGGCTGTGAGCCACGGGGCGAGGCCGTCGTTGGCATTTTTTCCGAAGTCCAGTCGGTTACAGCCGAAAAAAGTCAGCTCCGGGTACACCAAGCAAGTCTGAGCCCGGGAGTCAGACTCGCCGGGGTCCGTTTGGCCCTCCTGCTGCTCGTGAGCACCCCCATGAGCGCGCTGGGCCCCGCTGTTGGGAGGGAGTGTCCCCCAGCGTCTCCTGGGCAGCCTGGGTCACCTCTGTCTGCACAGCTTGGCCGACCACAGTCACCAGGCCGCCACCTCTGTGGGTCACATGCTTGCCTCGCAGTGGGGACGGGGCTGTTTCCCCCCGTCACCCCCTGCCTCTGTCACTCCTTCCATGCACCTTGCTGCCCGAGGCCGTGGGCATCGGGAACTCAGCACTGGCACGTCGTCGTCGTCCCTCAGGCCCTACCCAGGTCCCCTCCCACGCTGTCCCTGGCCCCGTCTCCTGGGAAGTAAGGGAATACTGTGACCGTTCTTGGCATCCCCCATTAAAATAGTCGTTGCAGCGGCCACCAGCTGCCAAATGTGAAAGTCACCTGTGGCACTGACTCCGTTTCCCACCCTGAGCTGGTGTCTTTGCCCCAGTCTGGTCCTGCAGAGGCCGTGTACCTGGGGTCCTGGACCTGGGGGCTCTGGACCTGGTGGCCGTGGACCTGGGGGCTGTGTACCTGGGGGCCCTGTACCTAGGGGTCCTATGCCTGGGGCCACGTACCTGGGGGTCCTGTACCTGGGGACCGGCTGGGACTGTGTGCATAAAACCAGGAGGTTGGAAGGACACAAACCCAGCACCCTCCTCCTCGCGTCCCCAGCACTGGGCCTGGCATATTGGGGACCTCCTAGGGGTCAGGACTCCCGCCCAACCGGCCTGGGTTAAGGATTGGGTGGTGTCGTCTTGCAGTGTTCGGCCACCTGCGGCTCGGGGACACGGAAGCGGACCGTGACGTGCACCAACTCACAGGGAAAATGCGACGCTTCCACGAGGCCCAGAGCCGAGGAGGCGTGCGAGGACCACAGCGGCTGCTACGAGTGGAAAACCGGGGACTGGTCCAAGGTGAGGCCCGCGCACCTGTGGGGCCACCCCACAGGCCTCGGTTCGCGGCCATGACCCTGGTGTGACCACTGGCTTTCCAAACCCTGCACCTTTGTGCAATTCAAAGGGGACCGACTGGCCCCCAGAGCGCAAAGCGGGGTGCTACGTGCAAGTGCCAGCACCCCGTGGGGCGCTGGCCACGCGGCCGTCCCTCCAAGGCTTGCAGTCGGGTGGCCCTTGAGCCACTGGTGTGTCGCGTGGGCTACACGATCTCGTAAACGTTTTGAAATTAGCTGCTAACGTTGAAAAACCGGGCATGGTCACCTGAAAGCTTGGATTTGGGCTTCTCTCTGAGAATCTGGCAACTGATTCTTGCGTGACCGCAGGTCTCCAGCCCCCCAGGCCCCTTGCAAGCCACATGGGGCCTTGATTGACCTGCCTGGCTCTGGCAGGGAATGTGGTGTGTGCAATGCTTTAAGGTTTAAGGAACTTTTTGTCCGTCGGCAAGCAGAACTTGCTGGAATCTGCCCTTTGCAGAAGTGCCAGCCCCCACGTAGGTCAGACTACAGACTCCCCGTTGGAGTGTGTAAAAGCCCCATTTCTCAGGCCCCAGCCGCCTGGCTGGGCATCGGTGCAGCGTCTGGATCACAGTGGACTTGAGGAGGACCAAACGCACCCCCTTGCTGTTTGCTTCTGGATCAGAAAATCTGAGCAAAGCAGCAGAAGCGAGGCCGACACGCCAGTTTCTGCAAAAACCAAACATGTGAACGTCATAAAGCTTAGTATGGAGCTGCCCGGATGGTTCTCGCCTTGCAGGGGTGACTCGGCAGGAAGGTCCTCCCAAAATCTACGCCATTGGGATGTGGAGTCTCAGGAGAGAGGCGTTGACAGGCCCCCGTACAGCTCCGGGTCACCCGTTAATGGGTCTTGACCTCTCTGACCCTCGGTCTCTTCGTCTCTGAAATGAGAAGCGTGGACACTGGCCCTGCCTGCTTCTCAGAGCTGCTCGGAGCCTTCAAGGTGCTAGGACCTTGTGTGCCTCAGCACCCTGGTGACTCAGCCTGTCTCCCTGCCTCAGATCTACCCCCCAGTGTTCACTCACGTTTTGGGGGCTTTCTGAGCTGACATTCTCTTACCACCAGGCCTGCCCCGCCTCTTAGAGACCCACACCGGTCAGAGTGTCAAAGCCAGGCGCATCCTCGGCCTGAGAAAGGCCCCCGGTGTGTCCCAGAGGTGAGGTGTCAACAGTGTAGGTTCTGGACAGTAAACGTTCCGGTTCGGGTCTGGGCCACCTGGCACTGTTTCCTCTGTGCCGAGTCCCCCTTGTGCTTCCTGGCACCAGGCCCTCGAGTCAGGGTCCTAATCCCTGGGAAGCGAGGCTCCAAGAGGCCCCGATGGGGGTGCAGGGTCTTTGAAACAGTGGCCGACGGGACAGTGAGCGTGGCCCCTGCAGTCTCCTGGGCTCCAGGCCCGCCAGCCAGGATCCAGAGCTCTTCGGACGAGCGGCCCAAGTCGTCGGAGGTCACTTCGGCTTTCTGGTCCCCTGGCTGTCGTGTCGCAACCAGAGTGTGAGGTGTAGGGGGAGGGTGTGCTCACGCGTGTGCACGTGCGTGTGTCTACGAAAGCATTTCCAGGCTCGCGGTGGGAGCACAGGCGGGGGGGATTCTCATCACTGTCTGAACCTGCTGCTTCGGTTCCCGAGGGGTGCTCTGCCCGTGCCAAGGTGGGGGGAATCGGTCAAAAATGCTTTCGAGGAGCTTTTGACGTTGCCCCGGCCACGCGCCTTTCAGACACACAGAAGATGGAGTTACCGGGGGGTGTTTTCTCTCCTCCTCGCCTCCTTCCCTCCCTCCTTCTCTCTCTCTCCATTCTTTGGCAGGCTGGGCCCTCGGAGAACAACTCAGTGCGCACACAGGGCGGGCACACAGCGCAGTGCAGGTTCTCACCCCCATCGTGCCACCCTAACCGGGTCTCCTGCTCACCCCACAGCCTGCGAAGGGCCCACCTGTGCCTGCTTGGAAGGCCCCGAAACTCTTACGTGCATTAAGCACCATTTTCCTCGTCCTGAGATTCGCACAGCCTCCCTTAGCTAAGGCTCCAAACCCCCCTCTGGGGCTGGGTGTTCGGGATTTTCTAGCCGTGAGAAAGGAAGAGAAGGGCGTCCTCACCTGTCGTTGGGGCTGGCCCCCATGCGATGACAGAGAAGGGTCCTCCCTGCGTGGTGCGGTGTGGCCTGGCCGTGAGGAGTGCGGGCCTCGGGCCTCGGGAGCACAGGCCGCTGCTGGGCGCCTGCCTATGCCAACGGCGCGTTTGGGGAAGGTTGTCCAGTGCCCACTGTGCAGCGAGCAGTGGCTGTTGGTGTAGGCACCGGCGAGGAGTGGCAGGATGGATGCCAAGCCGGAGCCAGCTCGTGGCTGGCGGGCAGCGTGCTGGAAGTCGGGCCTGTGGCTACGTTTATTATTTTATTATTTTTATTATTATTTATTATTTTATTATTTTATTTTTATTATTTAATTATTATTATTTTATTATTTTATTTTTATTATTTAATTATTATTATTTTATTATTTTATTTTTATTATTATTTAATTATTATTATTTTATTATTTTATTTTTATTATTAATTATTATTATTTTATTATTTTATTTTTATTATTATTTAATTATTATTATTTTATTATTTTATTTTTATTATTATTTAATTATTATTATTTTATTTTATTTTTATTATTATTTAATTATTATTATTATTATCATCATCATCATTATTATTATTATTACTCCAAAGAAGCCAGGCCAGGAATGCTTACCCGATGGTGTCACCAGGGTCCAGGAACGGGTGGGCAGGACCCTGGGAGGCCTCTCCTTCAGCTCCGCATCAGCCCCGTAGCATTCGCGTCGCAGGCCTACTCCGGCATCTCTCTTTCCTTTGTCGCCATGAACCTTTTGCCCTCTGGGCACCCAAACCTTTTAGCTTTGTTGTTGCTTTTCCAGCAGAACTTCCACCCCAGGTGTCGCTGCCTCCGTCTGGGAGCTGAGGAAGGGGCCGTGCGTTGGGCGGCAGGTCCCCAGGCCTTGTTCGTGATGCGGGGCCGCAGGCACTTCCTGGGGCTGGCGGGAGGGGACGTGACAGGGAGCTTTTCTGGGGGGTTTATTCCTCGTCCCATTTTCGTCTCGGTGTCCTGTGTCTTGGGGAGCCGCATGTAATGAGCAAGTTAAATAAAAATAAAACACCCAGCAGCGAGGTCTTGAGCTTCAAGACCGGATGTGTTGTCTGTGCGCCTGTTGGCTGGGGTTTTAAATGCCTGAAAAATGGCTTTGCTGCGACGCTCGGGGCTCGTGTGCCGCTGTCGGAGACGCTGCCTTTCCTCGCTACCTAATGCAAGCCGGGGCTGAGGGGGGAGAGCGAGGTGGCATTGTGTTTCCTGAGCCTGCGGCAAGCCCAGATCACACGCAGGAAGGCGCCCGCAGACCTGTCCGGGGTCACGTTTGTCTTTGGGGCCGCAGCAGCCTCTGTCGTGCTCCCAGAGGTCACCTGGCTCAGGAGCCAGGAAGAGATGGACCCCACAGCTGCCTGCAGGGGCCTGGTGACGGGCCTGGCCGCCCTGGGAGCGCTAAGCGAGACGGCCCCGGGGACCCGCTCTGGGCCCTGTGCTCGCTGTTGGCAGTAGCAATAGCAGTGCCCATCGAGGGCCCACGCGACCCCAGCCTCCCAGCGAGGCACCTGCTCCAAGCTCTGGTCGCAGAAACCGTTCTGCAAAGAAGGTGTGATTATTTGTGTGCCACGGGTAAGGACACCGAGGCTCGGACAGGGTCGGTAACTTGCCCAGGGTCACACAGCTGGTGAGCAGGCGCAGCGGGCTAGCAGGCCCCCCAGGGAAGGTGGGGTCACGCGTGGAGTTTAGGCCGGTTCGTCTCCCCCTCCACAGCCAGCGTGGAAGACGGGTCCTTGCAGGGGTCCTCTACTTCTGTTTGTCATTATATAGGCAATTCTATCTCTTTCTAGAAGACACGGAAAAGAAGAATTGGTCCCACAGACCAGGTGACAGCACGGTCAAGCTCTTTTTCCCGCGGTTTGCCTTCCAGGCTTTTGCTCAGGTGCACACACACACGAGTCTGGAGGGCAAGTGGGGTCGTTTCGGGGTGTGCCGCTTTGTCACCTGTGTGTGCCACCTCTCCTTCATGCAGGACGATGGCATTTGTTCCGTGGGATGGGGCAGCCCGGGTCCTGTCCCTCCTTGGCCACTCACGTAGGGACCAGCATATTCTCCATCAGCCTGTACAGTCCCCTGGGGACCCAGAAACTTAATGTCTCCCCGTCCTGTCTGGTGCCCCTGTCCCCAACTAGGAATATGAGGACGCCCGGCTCGTCCTCCTCCTGGGGGCGTCTGCCGTGATGGCACCAGGCCAGGGCTCCACGTCAAGATCTGATAAGAAAAGGGGTCTGGATGCTGTCTTAGGCCCCTCTCTCTCCCGTGAGTCTCGTTGGTGCCAAATAACCACAGAAGTAGGCCCTGGGTACACGGCAGTCCCCGTTTCCCCGGGGAGCAGGGTGTCCTTTTCTTTTCTTTTTTTTTTTTCTTTTTATTTTGGGACCAAATTAGATCCAAAACGTCTTGACTCGTGGAGGTGGCCTCGCCGCACGTCTTCGTAAACCATGTCATTTATCCAGGCAGGTGCCCGCGTCGAAAGCTCCGTTTGTTACTTTCGACACGTGGCCGCTTTCTCTCTAGCGCGTCCTCGAGTCGACCTTGGCGAATCGCTGCCCGCGCAGGGTCAGAACCAGCTGCAACCGCGCAGACGCGTGACCGGCGCGGCCCTGCGTCCGCCGTGTCTGTCGGCCCCGTCCGTCACTCGCCCCGCTCTCCGAGGCCTCTGTCCGGGTCACCAGAGTGGAGGTGGCCACTGGCCCCTGCGCTCTCTGGGAGGCGCGTAGCTCTGCGTCTGCTTGTGCTGCCTTCGTTGATGTCCCCTCACAGGGTGTGGCATCCGGTCACCCCACGTTGGTATGTGACCGCCCTGCATTGGTGTGACCTGGCCCTGCCTTGGCGTGACCTGGCCCTGCCTCGGCGTGACCTGGCCCTGCCTCGGCGTGACCTGGCCCTGCCTTGGCGTGACCTTGCCCTGCGTTGGCGTGACCTGGCCCTGCCTCAGCGTGACCTGGCCCTGCCTCGGCGTGACCTGGCCCTGCCGTGGCGTGGTCCTGCTCTCTGCTGCTGCGACTGCGGTGGCCTGGCCTTGGCACGCGCACGGGGTTTCACACTGTGTTGGGACCCTCGGCCCCACAGGGTGAAGTGCGAGTCCGTCCCGTGGGGGCTCCGCTAGCCTGGTGTGAGCACACGCCGGTCTGCGGGTGCCGGACGGTCCGGTGACCAGCGATCGGGTGTCCAAACCGAGCCTGTGGGCCACATCTGTGAGGCGAGGCCGGTCGCGTGTCCTGATTTTCTCTACGCGCTTTATTCCGAGCCCGAGCCCTCCAGTCTCGTGGGAAGGTCCCCCGCAGCCGTCACGGGGCGCCTGTCCTGGAGGCGGAGGCGGCCAAGGTCAGGGTTCGCGGTGAGGGCGCCCTTCCTGGCTCGCCTCCTTGCTGTGTCCTCCCGTGGGGGACAGAGAGAGCTCTGGCCTCTCTTCCTTTGCTTACGAGGACACTGACCCCTACCCGAGGTCTCCTCTAAGCCTAACCAGCTCCCCAAGGCCCACCTCCAAAGGCCATGCTGCCCTTGAGGGCGAGGGCTCCCAGCAAATGCCGGAGAGACCCCGAGAGGCAGAAGTGGCATCTTGACCAGGCAGCCGGGGCACAGCCGCGCCCTCCTGTCCTGCAGTTATTCCAGGCACCTGAGGCGTCGGACGCGCAGGGGCCAGGCCCGGGGCCACCGTCGCAGGCCCCCCGCTCAGGCTGTCCCTGTCTCTGGCAGTGCTCGGCCACCTGCGGGAAGGGCCTGCAGTCCCGCGTGGTGCAGTGCATGCACAAGGTCACCGGGCGCCACGGCAGCGAGTGTCCTGCCCTCTCAAAGCCAGCAGCCTACCGGCAGTGCCACCAGGAGGTCTGCAACGACAGGATCAACGTGAACACCATCACCTCGCCTCGCCTCGGTGAGTGCCCCTGCCGGCCCCAGCCTCGGAGAGGGGCTCTGGCCCCCGGCCAGCCAGTCCCCACCGGCTGTGGGGTCCTATAGGCCGGAAAGCCCCCTCCTGGGGCCTCATTTGAGTCCTGGCGGGGGTGGGGGGGGCCTTAAAACACCGCCCTAGTGTCCCACTAGCCCCTCCGCCAGCAAATGGGGGGCACAGGAGGGTGCTCCTCAAATGTTTCGGGGTTCCCTGCACGAAGGGGGCACAGGGAGGTGCTTCCTTCTGGCAGAGAAGGGTCTGGGGGTGTCGTGTCGTTCGTGAGGCCTTGGTGACGTGCGCAGGGGGGACGTGTTCTTCCGCTGATGCTTGAGGAGAAAGCAGAGGTGTTGACAGGCGGAGCCTTGAGGGGCAGGCAGGGAGCTTTCGTGTAATCCGCTGGGCCCTGAGCGGTCCAGAGTGGCCCGTTGGCAGGCCGTGTCCCCGGCCAGGAGTGGCACCAGACACCGATCCGATGACGTCTGCAGACAGAGGTGCCACCAGCCTGCGGGCCTTTCTGGGCGACCTCCCTGGGCGTCTTAGAGCTGCAGGCACGAGCCCCACCCCCACATCTTCCAGAGACCACCCTCAGCCAGGACCAAGACCCTACAGGAGATCCGAGTCACGTGCTTGAGCTGTGACCTGGTGCTCCTGTGAGCGCTTTCGTCCTCACTGCCCAGGGCCATGCTGCTCCGTAGATGCCAGCGGCGGTGACACCTCCCCTCCCCCAAATAACAGTAGGTGCCACTCAGCTCAGAAGCAGCGCGTGGCACTGTCTTGCCCGGAGGAGACGGCCAGGCCACCAACCTCTGCCCAGTGGTCAGGGTCCTCGTGGAGGAAAGCGGCAGCCGCAGTGGCCCGGGCAGGGGACACGGCTTCCTCGGGCCGTGCCAGGCTCCAGGGCCCCCTCGGAGGCCGTCAGGCCGCAGGCCCTCGGTGCAGGCCTCGTGATCTCGCTGTGCCACCCCTAATCCTGGGCTTTCTCTCTCCACTGTCCCCTTAGCCGCTCTGACCTACAAGTGCACACGGGACCAGTGGACAGTGTACTGTCGGGTCATCCGAGAAAAGAACCTCTGCCAGGACATGCGGTGGTACCAGCGCTGCTGCCAGACCTGTAGGGACTTCTATGCCAACAAGATGCGCCCGCCGCCGTCACCGCCGTCACCGAGCTCATGACACGCGGTGGCGCGACGCTCCAGGGCAAGGCCCACTCCTGACAGCGCGGCCGGGACCCCCAGAAGCACGCCCGCCAGGCTGTCCCCCCCCAATCCGACCCCACAGAACTTGAGAGCGGCCTTGGCGTTTGCCGTCAGTGCTTTTCTACTTAATATATTGTTCGCGGCCACTGGATGGCTTTCTACAACGAGGAAGAAACAGGCGCGCGTCACGCCGCAGTCACCGTCTCTGAGGTTCCCTGTACCTCAGAGGGAGCCCCCCGACAGCTGCCCGCAGAGGGACGCGTCCCCGAGTGAGTGCCCCTCTGTCTCGGGGTCCCTCTGCCGTCTGAATCCCGGTGCTTGACGTACCGTGGGGGGCGAGTGTCCCCACGTGGGACGTTCGACGTGAGCTCGGGCTTTATCCTGAGAGCCAGCGGCACTCCGGCCGGAAGGACAGGTGCCCGCCAGCCTCCTGAGAGGGCCTGGCTGCTGTCGCGCCTTTCAGTGACACCCCAGGAGTCAGCACGTTGCCGCTCTCTCTGCCCATCGCTGGACGCACTGGCCCTGGAAAGAGGCGAAGACGCGTCAGCCAGCGAGGAGGCCGGGGCCGAGTAATCGCGCTCGCCACCCGCGTGGAGAGAACATTCTGGAAAGGTTCCGGTCTGGGGAGGCGTCTCGTTTTCAGATGTCCACCACGCGGGGGAACAAGCCTTCCTTGAGGTTCAGTGGAGCAGGACACCTGCCAAGCTGGCATGGAGGGGGGAGCTCAGGACAGTCCTGCGTGCCTCCCGGGGACCTCTGCCCCAGCCCGCGCTTCACAAAGCTTGGCACCTTGCAGATGGCCTCCCGCTGACCTTGACCGCCTCCCTGCCGCCGATTAGGACCCCTGACGACGCCACTTCAGTCCCGGCTGCTTTGCCCGTCCCAGGACGGGCTTCCTCCGGGATCCCGGCCCGCCCACCGCGCCTCCCTGTCGCCCAGACCTTGTCCCGCTGTCATTACTGACCCCTCCTCTCCGGGGGGGGGGGCAAGAGTGACACTCGGAAAAGCCTGCAGAAGGCCTGTCCCTCGGCCCTCACGACAGAGCCCGAAGAGACGACGAGAGTGGTCTCGTTGCGAGCACAGCAGGTGTGAGGACCCTGGCCACTCCGGCAGCTGGGGAGGTGGGCCCGACCCCAGCCGGGAGACAGGGATCGCGATGCCAGGAGGCCCGCTTTGCTGAGCAAGTTGGCGGGCATCCGAGGGGCACCGGGACCAAGGACGTTGCCGCGAGAAGCCCACGGCCCCCTCCCTCACCGCCCAGGGCTGTCACTTAGGCTGTCCTCCGTGGGGTCACGTCCAAGGGCTCCTTGATTCCTTGGTGCTGCGTTTGCGTGTCCGCGTTTGTGTTGTTGATGTCCCAACTTTCAGGTCACTTTATTACCAGAAAGAAAGAGAAACGGCCACCAGCTCTGTGCCGTCCAAGCGGTAGGGGTGGCGGGGACTCGACGTAGCGCCCTTGAGTCGGTGAGAAACGTGGAGAAACCTCCTTAGGTGGAGGGGGCCGGGAGGATGGAGCCGCCCGCCCCGTGGTGTCACCGCCAGCCGTCGCCCCCAGGGCCCGTGCAAAACACGCTGCCCTCCCCTGTCAGGCTCGGCCACCGGCACCTCCCCGGAGCCCCGTTCCCCCAAAACCCTTCCATCTTGGGGGGCCCAGTGTTCTCCCAGCCCCAAACGTCCGTGCTTCATCACAGACGGGCAGAGCCGGGGCGGCCGTGCCTGCTGGAGGCCCGGGTCCTCTGGACCTGCTCCCCAGCCACCTCGCCTGGATCCACCGGACGCCGCTGCCAAGGGCCTCGCGCCCTCACGATGCCAGTGATCGGTGCTAATCATTGTCAAACACACCAGGTCGCCGAAGCCCACGTCTTCCTGAGCCCGATAGCTCGCGCTGGCACCGCTGGGCTGAGATGCCCCGGCCCCCGCCCCCCGCTTTCTGCCGACGCCCAGGAGGTGACCGACGGCGGTGAAGCCATCGCGGCGCTCCTCCTGCTCCACGCTGCTCAGAGGACAGCGTGGGTTTCCTTCTTGCCCGCGACGCCCTGTCCTGCCACCCAAGTACTGTACCTCTTCGGTGGCACAAACGTGTCCCCAGCTACGGGACCTCATGGTGCTATTTTCGTTTGGTGCGGATGGACCTCTCCCCGCGGGCCGAGGCTGGATTTCATCAGCGCACAGAGAAGGGTCCTCGAGGCCGACCACATCAGTCCTTCGTCCTCTTTCCTGCAGAGTCGCGTGTCTGTAGTTTTCATTCGTTCGCTGACATGACCCGGGGCCTTTTTTTTTGTTGTTGGACGTTTGGTGCTGGTTTTACAAGGAAAAAAAATAATTAAAAAAATAAAACAGAGCAGGAGACAAACATCGGACGCCACTGTAAACGAAAAATTAATTTTTTCATTGGAAGCGAGCGGGAAATGTGTAATAAAAAGGTTTTTCCCATAACAACTTCCAGCTGTCTGGGAAGTAAGAGACAAAATCCAGGCGCCGCGTCCTTCCCTGCCGCGTGGTCGCACAGCTTGCCCGGGACCCGGCCGCAGGAGGGCGTCAGAGGTGGCCAGGTCCCGGCGGGCGGCTGCGTGTCCTCAGGCGAGCGAGCGCTGAGTCACTCGGTCCTGGGGCTCATCGCTGTGGGGTCGCCAAGCCCTGGGTGGGGACAGGAAGTTATGACAGCTTCGTGGGGGTGCAGGGAGCCCTGCTGCCGTGGGGGCCCCTCGCTCGGGGCTCAGGCCTCAGCCGTGGCAGGATGGACACCTGCTCCCCGCAGCCTCTCTTTAGCCCCAACCTGACCCCCACCGACAGCCCGTGTGGCTTCACCCCCCCTTCCCGCAGGTGTGAGCTGGAGTCGTGCACCCCCTTCTCTCCCAGGACGGGGACGTGGCAGAGGCGCCCCACCATGTCGGGGCCCGTCTGCGCCTGGCTTGGGGGGGAGGTCACCTCTGCGCCACTCGGCGTCAGGAGGGGCGGCCTCGTGGCCAAGCGGAGGCTGGGGTTATCAGAAGGCTGGCTGGCGGCTCCTTGGCTCCACGGAGGGCACGATGGCAGGGTTTCAGTGACAAACGCCCCAGAGAGACGGGGACACTCACGAGAGCTCTGTCACTCCGAGGACAGGAGTTGCCCCGCGTCCCCTTTTACCATCCTCTCTCCTAGCTGGGGCAGCCGCAGGAAAGGCCACTCGAGCTCAAGGTTGGGGACAAAGCCCACCCACCTCTCGCTGGGGGAGAGGCCGGGCTCTGGAAGAGCAGGTGCGGTCAGGAGGGTGGTTGTGGCCGTTTTGGCAAAATTCACTCGCCCTCCCCCCGCCCCCCGAGTCTCTTGTCATTTCAGCATCCCGTGGGGCTGGCACCTTGGTGGCGCAGGCGCAGGCGCAGGCGGACTCCTCCTACCGCTCCCTCGGGTGCAGCGTCCTGCGCAGTTTGTCCCATCCGGACAGCACTGAACTCAGAAGAGACAGCAGCGGGGCAGCAGGGGAGCACCTCCGGAGACACTCCCCATCCAGAAAGGAGGGGAAGGGAAGGCACATCGTCGCCGTCGCCGTCGCCCGCACAGCCCTTTTGAAGTCCAGCCTGGCTCACGTGGCCAGTTCCTGCCGCCCTGAGGTGAGTCCCGCGGCCTCCGGGGCCCAGAGGCTTGGCGCTGGTTGTAAAGCATCTTTCCCTTTGTGGTGGGGGTGGGGAGCCTAACACACCCCCGACCACTGGATCCCTAAACACTGGGCTGACACGGCGTGACCTTGCCCCCTCCTGGGGCTCCTCTCCCCAGTGTAGGGAGCAGCATCGTGCAGCGGCCTCCAGCTCCCTCACCTGTCTTTGTGGGTCCTGTGCAGGGTCTGGGCCGTGGGCACCCTTTGGGGGCTGTGTCATTACAGAAACGGGGTCGTAGATGGGGTTTTTTGCTAACGTTTTCATCTGTGTGTGTGTGTTTGCTGTCAGCTCCACCGGGGCGGGAGGCCTGTCCCTCCTGTGTGTGGCTGGACCCCGGTGCCAGCACACGCGTGCGCGTCCCCTTCGCTAGTTGCACCGTATCTGAAATGCTTAGGTCGTTTTCCGAGAAGCTGAAGTCGAGGATCCTCTTGCACAGACCTGAAATCATAGAAATATCTGGGTAAGGAGCCTAAATCAGTGAAAACCCGATGTCTGTAGGGCTAAAGGTCTCCGCCCTGTCAGCCATCCGTTGCCAGCAGAGACAGGTGCTGCCAGGTGGTTGCCATGGCGATCCAGAAACCGCTGGCTCTGCTTTTCCTTTTATCTTGGGAACCGGAGAGTGGAAGACCCAGGAGATGAGGAAGTCTGGTTCGGCCAGGATCTCTGTGCCGCTTGCTGCGGCGCCACCGTCTGGAGCTTCTGGAATAAAAGGTTGACCAGGGGCTCTAGGGCAAGGCCAGGACCAGTGTGTGTGCCTGGATGGGTTTCCTTGACCCGGGATCACTATTTATTTTTATTTATTATTGTTTTTATTATTTTATAATTATAATTATTTTTATTATTTTATTATTTTATTTTTATTTTATTTTATTGTTATTATTATTATTTTATTTTTATTATTTTATTATTTATTTTATTATTTTATTATTTATTTTATTATTTTTTTATTTTATTATTATTTTATTATTATTATTTTATTTTTATTGTTTTATTTATTTTATTATTTTTATTTTATTATTATTATTTTATTATTATTATTATTATTATTATTATTATTTTATTATTATTTTATAATTATTATTATTTTATTATTTTATTTATTATTGTTATTCTTTTATTATTATTTATTTTATTATATTGTTATTACTTTTGTTTTTATTATTTTATTATTATTATTATCATTATTATTATTATTATTATTATTATTAGAGTTGTGGGCGTACAGCACAATGGTTAATTAATGTAATTTCCAAAGCGACCCCCGTTACTGTAGCGGCCACGGGGCACTGTACCTGGCTATTACATATGATTGACTCTGTCCTCTGTGCCGTCCTCTCTGTCCCTGTGACTGCTCATTCGTGCTTCTCCACCTTTTCCACCCAAAACCCAACACCCTGCCCCTCCGTCCGTCCATCCCTGGATCTGTGAGTTCGTTTTCCTTTTGTTTGTTCGTTTCTTTTGTCCCTTAGATTCCACTTATAATGGAGTCACAGGGTGTTTGTCTTTGTCCGACTCTCCCACTCAGTGTCACCATTGCAAGGACCAGGGGTCGCCCTTGCTGCTCGCCCTGGCCCTGTGAAGCTGTCCTCCCCTTGGCTTCTCAGACACAGGTTCTGCATTGCCGGGGCTCGCATTCGAAAGGGACCAAGACATTAGAAGGTTTTCCTCCTGGAACTTCTTAAGAGGATGCTGGGGTTTCCCTGGGAAAAGGCGAAACATCCAGGTCTGGGGTGAAAATCCATCCCGCAAAAATGCAGATGACCCAAAGGGTCCCTCGGCAGCTAGAGCCCAGTCGAGCCGGAGCTGTGAGGACGAGGGTCAGCAGGCCACCAGGGCCACCACGGAACCCGCCGGTCACGGCCAGTCCCCGTGGCCCAACTCAGAAGTTGTGTAGGGACGTGGAGGTCGGCCTGATGAAGCTCGGGGGGGATAGGGGTGTCTCTGCAGCCCCCCGCAGGCTCCTTCCCACTTTTCCCATGTCCTCTCTCTCCTCCCCTCCCTCTTCTTCATGCTTGTCATCTGGCGGTGTCACTTCCCGTCTCCTTCTCGTGTCGGTGCTTGTTTATTCCCTTTCTCCCTCCCTCTATGTGCCTCCTTCTCTCCCCTTCCACATTCTGCACTTCCCTCCCCCCCACTCTCTCCCACTTTATTTTCCACTCCTGACCTAGGCCCTGGCTACAGGTGTAAAGACCTCCTCTGAGGTCCCCTCTGCGGTCTCCAGGGAGAGGCGAGCCACCTCGTTTATCAAATCCCTTTAGCAATGCACTCACCTGGGGGCCTCGCACACTCGCTGCCCTTTCCAAGCTTTAGGGAGCCCTGGAGCTCACTTCCAGCTCAGTCCGCTATGCCAGTCCCGCACGCGACGATCCAATCCTGGGCTACGTGGGGAGCTTCGTGGCAGCCAAACTCCGTTTTCATTCAGGTGGGACATGGCAAAGGGGGAAAGTGGGGTGAACGTGTCGGTTTGACGTGGTCGTGGCTCTGGCCAGGACTGCTTTTTACGACCTACGTGGATAATACACCCACCGAGGTTCTTGTTGGGTTTTGTTTTTATCCCGAATATCCCTCACGGACATGCACCCACAAACACGGGGCGTAGAGGTGAAGCGTGACCGTAGGATTGACACGGGACAGTCGATTTTGGCTAATTTAATTTCTGCAGAGTCCCTGCGTCCTCTGGAGGGAGGCCACGTCGCCCAGTTAGGCTCCCGAGGCAGCTACGACACCCATCTGAATGTGACGTCATGGTGTGTGGAAGTCGTGGCGTGACTCGTGGGTTAGATGGCCAGTCGACAAGGCGAATGGATGAACTTTTTTCAAGCAGCACACGTCCTCGGAGAATGGCAAGGGTGTGTTATGGGGACAGGCGTCGCCCGTCTGACTCTGTACCCCTGTCAGGGTGAGCCACTTCCTAGCCTCGCCCGAGAGCGTGTTCTCCACGTGCAGAGCAGCCAAGCCAGAGCCCACAGCCCCGGCCACCTCATCTGTCACCCCGGTCACTCTTCTCCTGCCCTCATCACCTCGGAGCCAGGCACCAAGCAACCAGGGACAGTCCCTGTGCCCCAGAGGCCCCTGAGATGATTCAGACGAACCAGTCCTGGACTCCAGCCTCCTGTAAGGCCCCAATACGCGTGACCGAATCAGAGCTGAAAACAGCCACCCCCGGGTCTGATGGCGTGCTGGCTGTGGGGTCCAGGCCCCAAGGCAGATTTATGGGTGAAACCACCCCAAAAGGAGGGCCTGTTTGGGTTTTTCGAGTGATCGAGATGAATCCAGGGCCAGCCATCACTCTCCGGAGTGGGCACAGATACATTCTGCCCCAGGAGACCGAGGCTGGCAGGCGCTCTTGTTAGCAGAGCCCAGGGAAGCCTCACAGAGAGGGTCCTTGAAGGAAATGTAAGGATTTGGCAGGCAGAGGGGACAGAAGGGCCTCCTGGGAAGAAGGAACAGGGATGGACGGGAAGTTGCTGGAACATGGGGTGCAGCCTTCTGGGGTGATGGGGGTTGAAACTGGAAATGCAAAGCCCAGTGCGTTTCCAGTTTTGCACCCCCAGGGCTCAGTCCTTGGTCTGGTGCAGGTGAAGAGCTCAAAAGAGATTTCTGGAAAAATGCATGAGCACGAGAGGTGGTCAGGGACGCAGGACCTCGGATGCCACACCAGCGGGACTCCACCTTCTGCTCGGAGCAGGCTCGCTGGGCTCCAGGCCAGAAGAGCCACCTGATTAGACTTTGCTGCTTCTGAGAGACCACGTTGGGACAGCCGGGGGTGTCCCTGGACCAAGCTGGCGGAGTTAGTGAAGCCAGACGCCTCGAATAAATGTCCCTCAAGGATGAAATCCGCTCCGAGGAGCCGGTCTCCTTCCTTGTGACATACACGTGCAAAGCAGGAGCCAGCAGACTCCCTTCCCGGCTCGTGTAGAGAGTAAGGATTTTTGCAAAAGTCACACACCCGAGTGCAACAACGATGACCTTTGGCCCCTGTCCTAACTGTACGTCTCTGTTTTTGTTGGTTTGTCTGTCTGTCCCTGGCTTGGCCAAGGGCCCAGGCTGATCTACCAAGCCATGCACTGAGGCCCCCTCTGGTGTCTTGGGGTGGGGAGGGGACAGGGCACTCCCCCAGGGCAGCTGAGATGCTGGTTCCCTCCAAGGCCTGCAGCCTGCCCACAGCACTGTGACTGAGGCTCTGTCCCCCCGTAACTAGCTCCCCTGGGGGCCAGGTGGGAGGGGATGGTTCATGTATGTGGGGCAGAGCTATTGGTGTGCCGTGAGCCTCTCTCCAGCGCTGCTGGTGGGGAGGGGGACGCCGCCACCCACCCCCCTTTAGTGGGGGGCATCGTCCCCTCTGCCCTGAGGCCCAGAAAGAGGGGACACCACAGGTACCCAGAAGATGGAGCAGCACCGTGCATGGGTGCCTGGTCACACCTGAGAAATCTAAGAGAAGCTAAGTGTGGGCTGTCACGTGTCTTCCATGACAGAATGTCACAGCCGAGTGGCTCCACCCACAGAAACGCATTTCTTACCGTTCTGGAGTCTGGGAAGTCCCGGATCAAGGCAGGGTTTGGTTTCCTGGCTCACGCTGGCCACTTGGTCCTCACAAGGCCTTTCCTCTGAGTGTACATGTGGGGGGTGGGGGTGGGGAGGGAGGCAGAGGGGGAGAACACTTGTCTCAAAAGGACCTCATTTAACCCTATTTACCTCCTGATAGGACCTCTCTCCAAATGTAGTCACATCGTGGCTTGGGACTGCCACACATGAATGTGGGGGACACTGTCCAGGCCCTAGCAGGCTGCCTAGATGCTGGGAGGGCAGAGCAGAGGGCAGGTGGCCGCACCAGGGCTGGCATGTGTTCCCAGAGTGTGTCAGCCGAGTATGTGAGCTGCATGTAGAGAGAGAGGGCCAGTGGGGGTGGCTTGGGTCCCGGCTCAGAAGCCTGTGTGGTGAGGGGACCACGGCAAGGCCCCAGCTGTGATCCGCCAGTGTCCCAGGAGCTGAAGGAGGAGCATCAGCCACGGTGGAGGAAAACACGTCTCCCCCCGTCAGCCCTGCAGGTGAGAGATCTCAGCGGATCTCTCAGTGGTGTCACGGGCCTGTATCTCCAAATCACCTGTGACAATGCTGTAGGACAGGGGTCCCCAAGCCCCAGGCTGCAGAGCCGGAGGTGAGTGGCAACGAGCGACGCTTCACCTGTGCCTGCAGCCGCTCCCAGCGCCAGCATCACCGCCTCAGGTCATCAGGCCTTAGATTCTCACAGGAGCACCGGTCCCTGGTGCCACAAAGGTTGGGGACGGCTGCAGGAGGGTCAGCCTGAACTGTCCGCACGGGCCACAGGATGTCTGTCCTTTGGCATCAGTACCTGGGCAGGTACAAACTCATTCCTCCCCCGGTCCAAGCCCCCAGAACGAGGAGGAGGCCCAGGTGGCTTGTCATGGGCCCCACCCTCCCCCAGGTGGGTTTCCAGCCCAAGCCCAAGGAGGAGGAGGAACAGTCTGGACTTCAAAGAAGTCCGATTTGCATTGTCGAATGAGAGGACGGAGACTGCGGTGGCTGGGGTGCGACCCTCCCTGCTTCGAGACTGAGCCCGGCTCGAGGGAGTGACCGGCCGGTGCTTGCTCTTCCGTGGGAGGGTCTAGAAAGTCCAGGGGCGAGTCCCAGCCCCGCCGAGCGCACTCCCGGGGGCAGAGAAGGGGCAGCAGCCGGACGGCTCGAGGGCCCCTGACCCCGGAGCTCCGGGCTGCTCGGCGCCACGGGGGTCGGCCGCCGGCACGCAGGGCGGGGCCCAGGTCCCCGCCGGGGAGCCGGGGGAGGCCCGGCGGGGAGCGAAGCGCAAGGACGGGGGCGCGGACCGGGCCGTGGGGAGGCCCGTGGGGACGCCCGGCTCCGGGGGCGTCGCGTGCGGACCGGTCGGGACGGCCGGCGCGTCCCAGGGCCCGCCCACCGCCGGTTTCATTGGCTGCCTCGCTGGCCTGCCCGCCCACCGCAGGTTTCATTGGCTGCCTCGCCAGCCTGCCCGCCCACCTCCTATTTCATTGGCTGCCTCGCCGGCCTGCCCGCCAACCGCCGATTTTATTGGCTGCCTCGCCGGCCTGCCCGCCCACCGCCGATTTCATTGGCTGCCTCGTAGGCACGTTCTTAGGGCCCGCCCACCGCCGATTCCATTGGCTGCCTCGCCGACCCGCCCCCGAGACCTGCCGATCTTCGCAGCCAATCGGCCGGCGCGGCGGCGGCGGCGGGGCGCGGCGAGCCCTGGGAGCCGAGGTACCGGGCGCGCTGCGGGCGGGGGGCCCGGGCCTGATCGGGGGGCGCCGGGCACCCCGCGGCCCCGCCGGGCGGCAGCCGGGGGGGCGATGGCCGCGCGGGCGGAGGGCGGGAGGTCGGGGGCGGCGCCGTCGTGGAATGTGCCCCCCCCGCGGCGGGGCGGGGCCTGTCCTGGCGGAGCCCCCGGGAGGGAGGCGGAGCCTGGGCCCCCCCCACCCCCGGGTCCTCGGGGGGCGCCCTTGGGGGGTCCCGGGGGGGGCCCTCTGGGGGGGGGACCCTCGGGGTCTCTCTCCGCGGCCGCCGACCCCCGCCCCCGGGGCCTCGCTCGCTCCGGGGCTCCCCGTCCGGTCACGCTGGGGGGGAGGGGCCGGGGGGGGCTGTGCCCTGGGCCGGGCCTGGGCGTGGGCGTCGCCGGGCGGGGCGGGGCGGGGGGCGCGGTTTGTGGGGTCACAGCCGGCGGAGCAGCGAGGGGTCCGGACGCGGACCCCGGGCGTTCCGGGCACGTACTGGGGGGGGTTCTCCGTGCGCCCCTCGCCCTGCACCCACACGTCGCCCCCCCCCCGCACCTACAACCAGGGGAAGGGCACCCGCAGCGACACGCCGGCGGGGCTGACGCGGGCTCCGCCTCCCGGGGCCCGGCCGTGCGGCAGGCGGGAGGGCGGCGCGCCCCGCCCCTGCGAGGCCCGCGGCGCGGGGACACCGGGGACACCGGGGACCACACCGCCGGGGACCACACCGCCGAGGGGGCGCCGGGGCGCGCGGCCCTGCGGCCGGTGCCGGGGCGCCTGGTGCCGCTGCGCCGCGAGCTGGCGCTGGGGGACAGCCTCATCGGGCTCGCCCTGCGCTACGGCTGCCAGGTGAGGACCGCCCCCCGCCCCCACCCCGGGGCGCCCCCCTCGGACCCCACGGGAGACAGCGGGGGGGGGGTGCGGGGCTCCCTGCAGCTGCGGGGTCGTGGAGGGACTCCCAGGGATGGGGATGGGGCTGGGCTGTCCCCCCTGCAGGCTGCTGCTCCTGCTCGCCCTGTCCCCCCTGCAGACTGACGTGCTGGAACCTTCCTCTTTTCCTTTTCTGTTGAGCACATACATGTCCCTTAAAGGGGGGCCGGGATAGCTCCCCTGGGGTTTCTGGGGTTCTGGGGTGTGCCTGGGTTCGGGCTGCCCTTCCGGACCCAGGCTGGAGCCGCACGGTCCGGCCTCTGCTGCTGTGTGTCCCCCTCTGTGACGCTGTCTCTGTGTCTGTGGCGTGCGGAGTGACCGACAGTGGCCACGTGAGTAGGAGAAAGGCCTCGCAGCGTGGCTCTCTCCCGGCTGGAAACTTGATTCCGTCCTGCTAACACCGCCCCAGCTTGGTGTGGCCTTCCCCAAGGCCCTCCAAGCGACTTATTTTAAAAACCTTTTCCTCCCCAAAGTGTCTCATCTAACGAGGCTCAGGTGGTTAAACGCTCGTGTGGGGTGGTGCGTCCCCCCCAGGGAAACAATCAGGCCGCTCCCGCCGGGGACACGCAGTCCTAAACTGTCCTGAGGCTTACGTACTGGACTCTTACCCGCCAGCGTCCGTGGGCAGGCTGTGTGCTGTGTAGGGCACGAGCCAGAACAGGAATCGTGCCCCCGCAGACCCGAACAGAGGCGGGGGCTTTCGGGAACGCTGGGGGCTGAGAAGTCCGGGGAGGCTCTGTAACGCCTCCAATAAGCGATCAGTCTTCCTCTTTGAATAAATAAAGCTGATTTTATTAGGGACAAAGATAAAAACGCCTCTAGCACCTTATGCTTTAGTTTCAGGACGCAGTGAATTAAAAACGTCCCCCAGCCCGGGTTAACTAGATGGTCAGAAACAGTCGCTAAATCATTCCAGTAATGGAAATAGTCGGTTTGGATGAGGCTCCTTCTACGGGACGTGGGCCGCGTTTCCAGTGAATTGAAACTACAGACTGTGATGCTTTCACGAGTTTTCAGACCTTAGCGTGAGGAAGTTTACCCCCAGCCCCCCACACACGTACACGCACACGTAAACCTTAGGATCTGATCACGGGAGGACGTTCTCACGAACTTGGCAACTTTACGGAGCGCACGATTCCCAGCTTGAGTCACGATTCCTTTGCGTGTTTCTGATCGTCATACAGTGTCGTGAAATCCTCGAAGCGCACTGACTCTGGGTCACTTGTGTGCCGGGCAGTGCTTCTGGAGAAGCGAACAGGAACCACGAGAGCCCAGCTCGGGAAAGGTCATGGCTGCTCATCGCGGTTCCGACCGTGCAGTGGGCTGAAGCTTGGCGTTCGCGACAGCGTGGGTTCTGACATGGGGGTGGGGGTCAGCCAGACAGGGGCACTGTTGCCTCGGAAGTTAACAGGTAGGACAGGGCGATGGCACGCTGCACTCCCGGGTGGCTTCACCTCAAAGCACTTTCACCAAAGTCAAGTCCTCCCCCAAACTGACCCTCAGTGGCTCCACGTGGCGAACGTGGGGGAGAAGGGGGTGGTGAAGCTGCACGCTCAGGCTGCCTTAGAGCTGACACAGTTCGCAGCCTGGGCCGCCGCTGTTTAGCTTTCAGTGCTCCCCAGGTCCCTGAGCGGGGGGCCCAAACCAGCCACCAAACAGCCACGCGGCGGGTGTCAGTGCCGAGGAGCTGTCGGTGCGGCGTGACGTCTGTCTCCATGGCTTCCCTCAGGTGGCCGATCTCAAGGCGGCCAACAGCTTCATCAGAGCGCAGGACCTGCACGCTCCGCCGTCCGGTAGGATTCCCGTGCAGGCCCATGGCATCCTCACGGGGGCCCACGAGGAGCTCGGACCCCTGGCGAGCCCCCGCCCAGAGACCAGGGTCCCCTTCGAGGAGCGTCCCGGTGGCGCCGCGTCCGGGCCGCTGGCGGATTTCTTCAAGGGCATCGACCAGAACATGGAGCGGGCGCTGCGGTCAGAAATCTTCCGCAACGAAGGGGCCTGCGGGGCGCCCGCCACGCGGCCGCTCCTCCCCGCCCCTGCCCCCGAGGTGCCGCCGAGCGGGGCCGACGCGGGACCCCGCGGCGGAAGGCGGTCTTCCGCATGCTCCTCGTCAGCCTCGTGCTGCCCGTGTTCTGTCTGGTCTACTCTAAAGCGCACGCCACCGGCGACATCCCCCGGGTTCCGAACGCCACTGCTGTCCCCAGCGGCTCGGTGACCGTGAGTGTGGTTCGCGGGCCAGCCCCCCAGTAGCCATTCCGCTGGCCACGGTCAGGCAGCGCCCCGGGGTGGGGGACTAGCCGTCCTTCCTCCTGCTGCACATCAGATGCTTTTGTCACACCCCAGCGTGCTGCGTGGACTCTTCTGTGACCGCGTTCCAGAAGCCACCACTGTGTTCTCAGGTCGTGCCCTAATGGCCTCGTCGAACCCAAAGCCGCAGGGCCAAGACCCAGCACCCTCAGCCCCTCTGTCCTGCAAGTCGTGGCAAGAGAAGCATTTAGATGCGACAAATGTCGTTTCTCGAAGGCGTTGGCTGGACTGGCTGTGAGTGTCTTCACTGTAGCACTGCATGGGCCCCCAGTGGGGGACGGGGACAGCCTGGGCACGCGGACCTGCGGCCTGGGAACACCCAGGGTCGGCTTTGGTCACTGGCTGCTCGCAGTGTCCCCCGCGCGCTGCGGAGGGTTGACTGGCTCTGCCCCACGGTGTCTCTATCTCCCCGGCAAAGGTGCTGTCCCATGGCGGAGAATGTCCCTCTGCTGGCGCGTGACAGACTGCGATTAGGACAAATCCTGTGTCGTGTTCGTCCCTCCACTTAGCCTCCGCGAGGCAGCGTCGCTTCCAAAAGTGAAAAAGCCCAGAACCGTGTTAACTGTGACGCTGACAGACAGCAGCTCTGACCCTCATGCTTTACAGCCACTTAGTGTGACACGCGCGCGCGTCTAATGCTGCCGCGTCGCGCGTCCAGCACTTTCAGGCCAGAGTGTTGGGGGCTGGTGCCCGCGGAGGCCGCTGCCTGGATGCCCCGAGCCCCCTGCCTTGGAGCTGTTGCTGAGCAGAGGGAAGGGTGACGCCAGTCACCGAGGTCCCAGCGTGTGACACTTCTCTGGCCAAGCCTCGCTTGCTTCCCGTTGCCTCCCCGACTGCGTTCTCGGGAATTCTGGAGCCGCAGGGGATCAGGGCTCAGTGCACTTCTTCGGGTGACTTACCCCTGCGTGCAGGGTGGCACCTGATGGTAACAGGGGGCCCGGAGCTGACCCCGGCCCTGAAAAGGGGCCTGACCCCTGCTGGCCTGAGGTTCACCCGTCTCCTCCCATTCGAGGCATCTCGGTGCTCCACGCAGATCGACCGAGCGTGGGGTGGCCTCTGGGGACCCTCGGGTGGAGCAGGGGTGCGGGGAGAAGCTGCTTTGGCAAGGTCGCACCTCGGGTCCCAGGGAGGACTGGAAATGGCCCCAGAGGTCCGCCTCCGGGGGCGACCTCTGAGCTTCGGGCACGTCGCGGCCTTTGACACTTGCGGACAGAGAGGTAAACTGAGAAGGTTCACCCTGCGAGGAGGGAGGACGGTGGCAGCCGCATCCTGGAGGGGGCCCCGGGTCCGCGCCCCCCGTGTTTGAAAACGGATTCCCCCAGGTTCAGTGAGCGACCAGGTCCCCTCAGTGCTGAGTGTGTTTGGTCTCCAGACCCGGGACGGCCTCTCCCAGCAGGTGGGTGCTCGCCTGGAGGCAGGGCTCAGGGTCCTCGGTCAAAGGACGTGGCCAAAGAGGAACAAGTGCCCCGTTGCCTTTTTTCAAGTGGAATAAATAAAGCCGTGTCTTCTGTGAG
The DNA here is from genome assembly GCA_030015415.1 of Cynopterus sphinx. Lineage (NCBI taxonomy): Eukaryota > Metazoa > Chordata > Mammalia > Chiroptera > Pteropodidae > Cynopterus > Cynopterus sphinx. The sequence continues at coordinate 7,966,711 of CM057395.1, read as the reverse complement.
GGAAACTGGAGTTTTTTGGGTTTTTTTACTGGGGTCAGCAGGTGTGAACTAAAGCGTGCGGGACAGTGCTGGAGGGACGAGGCGTCTGCAGAGGGCCCACGGTCACCACTCGCTGCACAGCACGCTTTAGAGCCCTGAGAACAGGCGCCCGCGAGACGCGACGAAGCTCACCTTCGTGTGTCACTGTTTTTCGTGAGTTTCGGGGGTGAGTGATGGACTCGTCACAGGCTCAGGCCTTTGGGCTGAGCTGCAGCACGGAGCGCTGTGGAGACCTCAGGCTTTTAGGCCACCAGGCAGATCACTCTCCTGAGTCTGGCAGGGCCACTGTCCCCCCCCATCCCCGTTCCAGCGCGCGTCAGGGAAGGCAGGGACGGACTCACCTGATGGCCTGGCCCAGCCGTTTACTCAGGTGGCAGCAGGAGCGCGGCCTCCGTGCCCGGTGCCGGCTGCGGCGGCCTGGCAGGTGTCACTGGGAGGTGGCTGCATAGGACCCTGTGCTGCCCAGGGATGGCGGGGGGGGCGGGAGGGACATGTCTAAAGCCATTGGATTGTGGGGACGGTCACTGGGGTTGGCAGGAGCAGGAGGCTGAGCTCTGAGGAGGAGGGACCCGGAGACGCGTGCCGGTGGCCGTTCGAGGGTTATGACGGAGTCCTCTGTCCCCGCGTGTCCCGGTGAGGCCGCCGCTTCCTCCTCCTGCTCCACACACGGAGAGACAGAGCCAGGGCCACAGAGGGGCTGGCGCGGGGGTGGCCGGGGTCCAGCCGGGCTGGAGGCTCGGGGGCCACGTCTGTGCCCCTCTGCTCGGGCCGTGCCGCTCGGCCACGTGTGGCTGTCACCGCGGGCCTGGGGGAGCACCTGTCACCCAGGCTCACCGGACACTCGCCCTTGGCTGCGCTGGGCCCGTGGCCGCCCACGGCAGGGCCTCAGGGCGGGGACAGTGAGGGCTCCTGCTGGTCCCCACGGGGCACTGGTCGGTCTGCCCGGACCGGACCCCGCCAGGGTGCTGCCGGGGGCCTGTGGCGTTTCGCCGAGGACAGCGGCATCTTTGCTCCTCGGGGAGCCGGGCCTGCCTGCCCTGCCCCTGATCGGAGCCCAGGGACACACTCGGGGGTCATGGGGTTCCTCAGACCGGCACCCCCCGTGTCAGCATCTCGGTTCCCTGGGCCGCCCCCTACGTCCGCGCACTGTGCTTCCGTGGGAGGAGCTGTCCCTCGTCCCCACGTACTTGTTCCTGCCGTTGTGGACGCCTGTTTCTTCCTGCGGCTGCCGATCTAGGACCATCCCCCTGCGCTGCCGGAACCGGACGAATCGTCGGAGTCCGGGCCGCGTCACTCCCGGGTGCTCTTCCCAGGATGCACAGACCCGCCCCGGTGAAGAGATGGGGGGGGACGGCGAGGCGTCCGTCGCCAGCACCGCGCGGTGGCGCCCGCACGGGCACCCTGCGGCTGGGCAGAGGTTACTGGGAGGGCGGGCGAGGGACGTGTGCAGATGACTGTTCTGTTCAACTTTCTAAAGACGCGGTAGGTCACGGGGTGGGGGGTCCTACTGCGAGCCCCGACGGCACTGTGCGTGGCTGCGGCCCCTCCTGGGCTCCGGGAAGGAGGTGACTCGTGTCCCCCGCCGGGTGAGCCGCCCCCTCATTTCCCCTCAGGGAAGCGGGCCAGGGGGGCGGGAGAGCCTGTCCTCAGCTCGCAATGGGACAGCGGGGGATCGGGGTACCCAGTGTCACACACGGGGGCCCGCTCGGCCCCCAGGAGCCCGTCCCCCAGGTCGAGGAGCCCGTGTGGGACCGCCCCCCACCGGTCGGGGGGACTGTGGTGACCCCTGTGGGCGACGGGACAGGCAGCTGCCGCCGCCATCGAGCTGGCACAGGGCCGGCCGCAGGAGCGACCCTGGCCCGGCCGCACGTGTGCCTTTTGGGGAAACGTGTCGTGCCCTAAGCTTGAGGACGCGGGATCTGAGGCCGGCGCGTTCCGACCCCCCCTCGCCCCGCGCTGCGGCAAGGGGGGGGGCCTGTCCTGGTCAGAGCCCGCAGGGGTGTCCCCGCCGCGTGCCAGTGAGCGGGCGGCCGGCCGGGGGCCGAGGTGACCGTCCGGAGAGAGGGTGCCGGGAAAGCCAGCGCGTCTTCGCTGCGGCGAGGCAGGACACGCAGAGCTGGCGAGCAGCCGGAGCCCCGCGCTGAGCAGCCGAGAGAGGAGGTTCACGAGCACGTTTATTGTACACGGAGAGGGGACAGCACAGTCAGGGCAACCGGGACTGACGCGCTGTCGTCGCGAGGATGGCGGCCAAGTCCAGCTTGTGCCGCCCGGCGGGTGTCGGGGGTCGAGCCGTCACAGCTCGCGCCCTGTGGGGACCGCGACTACACACGCGTACCAAGGACGGAATCTTTGTGCGCGTGACGGGGTGGACACGGGAGGGGGGTGCGTCCGTGTCCTCCCTCGTGCAGGGAACGGCAAAGCTGCTGTCTGTTCTAGAACAAACCCTGGTGCAGTGGTGACACAATGGCCGGGAGCTCGGGTCGGGGCCCCCTGGAGACGTGCAATGGGGACTTCCACTGGCGGGGACACCGGGGGGGGGGCGCAGGAGGCGCAGCTGCTGGGAGCCGGCCGGGCCCGGGCGAGTCCCGCTGGGCTCTTTTTGGTTTTGTCTGAGTAACAAGACACTTCCCCGGACGGGGGACAAGGTTCTCAGGACGGCGGCGCACAGAAGGGGAAGAACGGCAGCTTCTGCGGATCCCCGCCGTGTCCTCCCCACCGCGTCGGTGTCCGGGGGGGGGGGGCCTGTTCGTCCGTGCTGTCACCGTGAGGGCTGCCACGGCCGAGCGCGCCCAGTCACTGCGTGTGCGGGGGGAGGGCGAACAGGCTGCCACCGTCAGTGTGACGGGTGCCCACGCCGAGCCGCGTGTGCGCACCGTTAGGAAACGGCCGTCGTGTGGTCACAAACCTGAAGGACAGAGGGACGACTGAGACAGTCAGAAACGCCACCTCGTAAGGCACGCAAGGGAGCAGGCAGTGCGTGTGGACGTGGGGCCGCCCGCCCTCGTGCAGCCGGAGCCCGGGATGTGCACCAATGGTGGGGGGGGCACGGGGCCCTGTCCATGCCGCGCGTGGCCTGTCGGGTGGGCGTGACCTCGTGCAGGGATGTGCCTGTGAGCGGTTCGCGGAAACAGGGACATCTTAAAGCGAAACCCGTCCTCTCCGGTAAGAGCCACACGTCTCCCTTTTGGGCCTCGGGGGACATTGACGCCTGCGACTGCCACGGACACAGAAGGCCCCCCTGCAGCCGTGACCACCACAGGTTGACCCCGGGCGTCACTCGGGAAGTCTGGCTGATCTGTCACCAAGAGCATCGAAGGGACACAATTCGGGGGGGCCAAACCCTAGACACAAGTCGCAGGGAGCGGCCGCGTGCTGTCTGAGACCCTCACGCGGGGCTCCTGGGGGAGCAGTGGTCAAAGCCTGTGGGGAGAGACACACGTCATGGCCCGAGGCCGGCAGCACGCACCGGCCCCTGGAGGGGAGAGGGGGCCACAGCCGGGGTCCCGCCGGGACCCGGGCGAGCGCGGACACCCCCGGGAGCGCCGGCAGAGGCGGGCCGGCCGCACGGGCCGGGAAAAAGACGCCTCGTGCTCGTCTGCCATCGGGCCACGTTCTCGAGCGTCGAGTCCGCCCTTTCCACGGCGTCTGTCCTCCCACAGGCAGGACGGAAGCAGCGCCTCGGGAAACCCGCCACGACCCCTCCTCGGCTGGTGCGGGACGACGTGCAGCGCTGCGTCCGCGCACACGCAAGTACTCGCCGTGCGCAACCCGCCCGCACGAGGGTCCCCGCGCGGGCAGGGCCCCGCCCCGCGGCCCTCCCCAGAGACTGGGCCGAAATTCGAATCCAAAGTACAGTATATTTAACAAAATAGTAAGTGTTGAACAGTGAACCCCCTCCTCGGCAGGAGCGCGCCTCCCCCCCAGATGGGCGGCAGTCCACCTCCACCTGGTGGCCGTCCGTCCCGGGTGCTGCGTACACAGGGTTTGGCTCAACTTAGTTCCCACACAGAGTAAGTGTTCATGGCTTTTTGTTTCCAAGGTTCTGCTTGCGAGACACCTCCCCCCCAGGACAGAACTCAGAAGTTAAAACGAGATAAAGCTATTCTCTAAAAAACGTTAGGACGTACAGCTTTGGCGTATATAAATAATTCATAGCAGAAAGTCTCCAAAAGTAGTGAATATAATCCATATATAGTCCCCGGCTCTCGGGCGTCTTCTTCCATATAAAACACACACGAGCTAAGATCCGCTTCTGTCGCCCGCGGCCGTGGACGCACAGAAGGCCCCGCCCCGACCATAACTTAATATATTAACTCCCGCTAGTGCCCTGCGGCCTGGGCTAGCATTTCCGAAGCCCCCACGCGCGTTTCTCCTCTCTCACCGGCTACAGATCACGTCCTTGCCCGAGACGTTTCTGCACGTGCAAAACAGGTACGTGTGGGGCTTTTAATTCCCCGCTTGTTTTCTAGTGTCGACGGCCCTCCCCCATGCACCCCTCTGCGACGGGACCCTGCCGGGCGGGGTCACCGGAGACGCCGTCCTATGTACAGTATTGCTTTCTGGCTCCTGCTCGCCTATGCTCTGCTCTACAAAGCGCGTTTCTGGGGATCTACAGTCACCGCACAGGTAAACAGGACACGGAGGGGCCCCCGGGGCGCCGCACGCGAGAGTGGGAGAGTCACACGTGGGTACGTTTCTCTGCAAAAACGGGTTACGTCGTGAAACAAGGGAGGGCCAGACTGGACTCTGCCGACAGGGTGCGGGGCGGCGGCCGCGCGCACACACTCACGCCCGCACACATACACGGCCTCTACACGCGTGTCTGTACACATAAATAGTTACCTCGCGTCCTCGCGACCGGCCCGGCACGCCGGCGGCTCGCTGCGGCCGCTCGGGCGCCTAGGTGACCCACGCGTCCATCCGCATGCGCTTCCCCGAGGGGCTCGCGCGGTCCTCGGCGTGCGGGGCCCGGCCCAGCACCGCCGGCGCGTGGAAGTCGGCCCGGGGGTCCTCCCGGTCGCTGCCGTCGTAGGAGCTGCTGGAGCTGCTCAGACTGTCCACGGGGGAGCGCCCCACGTCCTGCCGGGGCGGCGGGGGCGGGGGCTGCGGCTGGAAGCCCGACGGCGTCATCCGGTCCCGGGGCGGCGAAATCGGCTCCGACTTGATGTTGATGTTCTGGTTGGTGTTGATGGACAGATTCGAACCCTGAGATAACTGCCCTCCGGACCTGGGGGGGGGGAGGGCGTCAGACGGTGTGTGGGCGTCTGCCCCGCGGGAACAACGGACACCGGGGACCCGCCTGGCCGCGGGGCCGCAGTAGGACGGCCCGGCCCAGGGCTGGAGGACGGTGCGGCACCCGCACGCCTCGGGGTTTGCTCGGACGGGGCTGGAGACCGTGTTTACACCGAACCTGGGCACGGGTCGCAGCTTTGCTCACATCCCCAGGCCGCGAAGCGGCCACGCTGTCTGCCCCTCGGTAGGTGGGTGGCCGGGGGAGTGAGCGACCCGAACGGCCACGAGGCAGGACTCCGACTGCGACACTCGGGCCCGGGCAGGCCGGGTGAGCGGGCAGAGCGCAGGGGGGCTTCAGGGCGGTGGAACCGCTACTGCGATGGCACCGAGGCCGGTCCTGCCAGAGTCAGCCCCACGGTAGGAACGTTCTAGACCGCGCGGTGCCGAGGCGCCCGGGCGCGCTCATGCACTGTAACGTGCAGCACGTGCTGAGCGACGGGGACGGGGACGGGTGACTGAGGACCGGGAACGTCCTCGCTACCCCGTTCTGGTGTGAGCTTCAGGTTGTCTGAAAAACTTTATTAAATAAAATACTTTTAATAAGTTTTCAAAAACTGAACTAAAGCTTTGAGAAACACGACCCGAGCATACTCTCTCAGTACCGCCCCGAACACTTTTCAGCTGGAAAGGGAAACCCAGCGACGTTCTGCAGGTACAGCCAGCCCTCCGCCAGCGGACCGAGGTCACGGTCACCCCTGACGGCGTCAACCCCGGGCGGCATGCGCCGAGGCCACCACGTGGCTTCTGCTCTTGCCTAAAATGAGCAACTTCAGTCTAATCGTGACAAAATGTCAAACCAAACAACAAGGCCTTAGTGGCCCGTTGTACCCACACCCTTGGTACGTTCGCAGCTCAAGTCCCCAAAGCAGCGGCTAATGCCGTCCCCGGGCCAGCACGGGAGGAGGCCCCGGCGACGTGACGGCTCCCCCCTCCCCCCTCTCTGTGCTCCGGCCCCTGACAGCACAGCGCCCGCCGCCGTCACAGCGACTCGCAGGACGAGCACGTCTCAGCGGGCACGGGCTCCGAGGGGTGTGGCCAGGCCTCCCCCGCCTTCTGCACCCGCTTCTACCGACTGGTGATGGAGCTGCCCCTTCTTTAGGACAAAACACGCTGCTCCCCCCGGACAGTGGGACACCACACAGCGACGCGGAGGCCTGAGGGCCTTGGTCCAGCCCGCAATTCCCAAGAGACGCACCTCGCGCTCGGGTCAGAAGTCAGGAGGCCGGTGTCCCTGGGGACCGGCGGGGGGGCTGTGCCGTCCCCGCTCCCAGGAGGCCCTCCGCCTGCCCCAGGGACCGTCACGCTGGTGCCACAAGACACTGTGCCCCCCCCAGGGACATCTGGTCCCGCTGTCGGCCCCCCTTTCCGCTCCCGTGCCCCAGCCTGCCCACGGAGGGCCTCCTCTCTGTGGTACTGCTTGGCGGGGTGCAGGGGGCGGGCTCAACCCCGGGATCCTGTGGTCCGCCCTGTGCACAAGGCGTCCTGCCAGCGAGGTCCCACCCCTGGGCCTCCCGAGCCGGGGACAAAGCGAAGGGCACAGCTCAGCCCCTGGCCCTGCTCATACTCACCAGGCCAAACCCGCAGGGGGCGGGCGCACCCCAGGGCTCAGACACGGGGGAGGGCGGGGAGGGCAGGAGGGGGTGCGGGTGCCTCGGTTCCCCCTTAGGTACGGCGCCTCCCTAGCACGTCCATGTACGAGAAGCCCCGCTCCCGCCTCTGTCCTGGGCACGCTCGGTCTGCCCAGCACCCAGGCTGGCACCTCGGGCCCCGGGAACGACGTCCCCCCCAACGCCTGTGCCAGGGGCAGTGTCACTGCAGGACGGTCGCAGGGGAGTCTGGACAAGGGGAGCACGCGGGCCGGGCCGGGTACTCACACCAAGGAGCTGAGGGCTGCTTGTCCGAGATGGTGCTGCTGCCAGGCCGACACCTGGCCCAGGGACAGCATCCCCGGGGAGCCGAAGCCCTGCAGGGCCGACAGGTCCGCGCTGCTCAGCGAGTAATCTGGAAGAGAGGGGGACATGGCTGGCGCACCCAGGGCTTCCCGACAGCCGCTGCGAGTCCCGGGGGGAGCGGAGGGGGGCCGGGCCCCGGCCAGCTCCAAGGACCTCGCTCTGCCATTTGGATAAAACAGGTTTCGGTTTTGGGCTGAACGTCTACACTTCCTGACGTCACAGGGTCGGGGGACGCCTTTCCAGACCCGTAAGTAACCGAGAGCCACACTAACGGGGGTCCCTGGGCAAGTGTCCCTGAAACACACGGGCTGCCAGCGCCCCCCACCGCCCCCGAGAAGGACCCCAGCTCACACGGCCCGAGCTCGGATCGGCAAGTCCGTGCTCCTGGAGGGGCGGGGACACGAAGGCCACCGGGGCACCGGGCTGAGGGACGCACGGTAAACCGTGACCCCCCCCCCCGCCCACCATTACTGCAACGGCTCAAGCTGCAGGGAACGCCCAGCGTCCTGGAGGGCAGAACGTGTTCGAGTTCACGAAAAACCCCAGCGTCGCCAGAGACGACGTCGGCCGCTTCACGAGGGACTCGGTCACGGTCACCCGCCTCGGCCCCGCGGGTCAGAGGCGGCGGCACACACGCCACTGCTCACACCCTTTCGTTTCTCAGGACGGGCGTCCTCCCGGAGACCTCACGCTGGGGTTGCAGCGGTCTCCGTGGTGCTCGCCCCCTCTGTGCCCTCCGGGCCGTCCGTCCGTGCAGTGTCCGGGCACCCTGTGGGCCCCCAGCCCTCCTGACTTCTGCTTCCAAGGTCCCTCCAGCCACCCACTTGCCAGGTCCACCTGCTGGTCCCCAGACTCCTCAGATTCCATGTGACCAAAGCGACCTCGTCGTTCCCGCAAACCCACTGCCCCTCAGCCCATGCCCCGTCGGCCCCGAGAATCCCCGCCGGCGGCGGCTGCGGCTGCGGCTGCGGATGACAGTCCTCACCCCCGGAGTCCGCCACAGGACGTCCGGCTTTTGCTACTCCCACGTCACTCTGGACTTGGAAACGAGCGACGTCCCGCGTAGAGCACTCTGGTTTCAGTGCTGCCTCCACGTACGAAACAGCCATTCCTGATGGCTGCACCCGTCAAACCCTAGAGACGTAGCGTCCCCGCGTGTGACGTGACTCTGACGTCCGCAGCGAGCTGCAGCTGTCGTCCTAACACTCCGTGGCTGCCCCGGGGGGGGGGACCTGTAAGCATCGGCCCATCCTACCTGCCCCCCCCACCCCTCCACCAGCCCCGTCGGCTCCACCCCCTGCACGTCCCGCCGGCCCAGGTCTCGCCGTCTCCGTGCCACCGCTCTGGTCCAGGCCGGTCCCCACCACCTGGGCCGGCGCAGGGGCCTCTCCGGGGGAGTCCTCGCACCCACATCTGCCCCTGCGCACGGGACCCAAAGGGGTCACGTCAGACAGGGGGAGCCCACGGACGGGAGCAAAGGCCGGGTCAGGAGAAGGGACGAGACTGCAGCTGAGGGAGCGAGCGATGGCTCAAGAGGGACTGACCCCGTTTTAGGTTTTGGTAATTCCTTCCGGACTTGAAGACCAAGCTCCGTCCACTCCTGTTTCTAAACACGGGCGCCGCGGGCGAGTCCCCGTCCAGACGGCAGGCAGCGCCGCGCTCCCCGCCGCCCACGACCGCACACGGCCATCGGGGGGCCCGGAGCCTGGTGGGACCGAGGTCCCGGGACCGAGGTGAAAGAGCAGCAGCCCCGCCGCGCCCGGGAGAAGGGCTGGCGCCGCACCGCGTGGCGGGTGAACCCTGGAAGTGGGGCCCCGGCTGTGGCGCCGCCCGGGGGGCGCCAGCACCAGGAAGGGACGTCCCCTAATGCCGGCTGCAAAACCAGCCGGGGGTCCCCGCACCCTCTCACAGGGCACAGGGCCCACGCAGACGCGCGCTCCCTGCCCTGAGCGAGCTCCAGATCGGGGCAGCCGCGGGGCAGCAGCAGGGACGTTCGGGGGAGGGAACCGACGGCTCCAGGACGCGGGCTGCAGGGGCAGCTCCTTCCGAGGCCAGAAGTGTGGCAGCCCCCACCGCCCCCAGCAGACCGGTCCTGAACGGGCCAGCACCCCTCACCGGGCCCTGCGACCCGTGGCCCAGCCTGAGCCCCTTGGGGCTTTCCCAGAGCGTGGCTTCCCGCCCGCACAGTGGACTCGCCTCAAACCTCCCCAAGGTCCGCACAGCCAAGCGCACAGCAGCCGGCCGTGGCGTGCCCCACGCCTCCTGCCAGGCGGCCCCGCGTCCAGCGCCAGGGGCGCCAGCCCCGGTTGGCGGCAGCAGCTCCCGGGCGCCTCCGGGACCATCTGCGGTCCCCGCTGTGGCTCCCCCCGAGCGGCCCCGGGGCTGGCCCTGGCCTGCACCAGAGCCCGTCCCAAGAGGCCCCAGAGCCGCGCAGGCACCACCCAACCACCCCCGGAAACGACTCGCCCAAAGGGCAGACTGGGCGGCACTGGGCCCGGCGAGAGCGAGCCCTGCTCCTGGGGGTCAGCCCTGCACGACGCCAAGTCCGCTGTGGTCACAGCCGGTCCCCGCGCCCGTCAGCCTGAGGCTCGGTCCCCCTGGGAGGGGAAACAAGGCAGGCCCCGGCTCTGTCCCTCTGGCGCCAACAACAGAAGCCACGTGGGCGGCCACATGGCGGGACGCGCCCCACATGACAGACGTGTGCCCCACGAGCCCCGGGGCGCGAGGGGCTCAGCCTCTCTGAAGCCGGCTGCCTCGGCAGGAAGCGGGAGGCAGGACACGGAACCCACAGGGCCAAGCCGCCTCGGAGGACGCACGCGCCCCCCTGAGCCGCCCCCCTGAGCCACCACCCTGAGCACGGCTGCCGGGTCCCTGGCCGGGTAAGGCCGGGTTCAGCCGGGAGATCCCCTGCAGGCGCGTGGGGTCTGCAACGTCCGTGAGGCTGGCCTGTGTGTCTCGGCACGTCCAAACGTGAGTCCGAGACGTGAGAAGTGACTTCAGTGAACACCCCTTTTCACAACGCGGGCGCCGCAGCTCACCGGTGTTGTAGGCCGTGGGCATCGCCGAGTACACCAGCCCCTGCGGAGGCAGGCTCGGGGTCGTCACAGACACCACCGGGGTAGCGAGAGGCTGAGTGGCTTGGGAACTGCTGATCCTCTGGGCGTTCTGCGGGAGAGAAGGGGAGAGCGTCAGTCACCGTGCGTGCGTGTTCGGACTTCCCGCTTCAGCAACAGCGTTCCACTTAGAGGTGACACGGCTCAGTTTTGTGATGACGTGAATGTCACGACTCCCTGAGGCCGTGGTGACGTGACCCTCACAGCACTGATGGGAGAAGCGGTTCAACTTTAAGGGACCATTTCACACCAATTAGTCATTTTCCCGTCTTTTTCCGCTGCCAGGGACGTGGCCTCCACACGGAGCCCATCGCGAGCGACCGCGCCTTCATGCACGAGCACAAATGAGGACCTGAGGCCACCATGCGTCTGCCAAGGTCACGAGTGTGGGCGCGTAAGTCGCCGAGGGCAGGAGGGACGCAAGCTGCTCGTGCTCCAGTGCTCCCCGCTAGGTGGCTTTGAGCCCTGGCGCCCTGGGGCGCGGCCTGGACTGCGTCCCCTCCCCGCGAGCCTGCAGCTGACTTCACACGCGTCAAGTCACGCGTGTGTAACCGGGACCTCTTCGGAGCGGTCTCAGGGGGTCCCGCGAGCTCTCCCGCCCACAGTGCACGGCCTGGCTGTCCGCGTCGCACCCCCCCCCCCCAGCTGACAGGTCCGGGCACAGGCTCTGGTGCGCGTCTACCCTCCTGACTCTCCGCACGGACAGGCCCGGCAGCGGGTGCTGGAGGGACGAGCCGGGGACGGGGCTGAGCATGACGTTCAGTGCCTGCCGACCGGCCCCACCACCGGCAGCCTGCCTCCCCTGGGGACGAGGGACACGTCGGCTCGGGACGGCCACCCTGCTCCCTGGGAGCCGTGTGCCACCAGGCCGGCTGGAAGACACTGGCCCAGTCCAAGCGGCCGAGGAACACACAGACCCACGTTCCTCCCACGGGGCGAGTGCACAGGAGGCCCAGGCGCACCTCCAGGGGCACTTTTCCTAAGTGAAGACGTGACCGCCCGACGACGGACACGTGGGGGCATTCGGACGATGAGAATCCGAATGTGACTCGGTTCTCCCCACCGCCGCTCGCACAGCGGAATCACCGGGGGCCACACGAGGGGAGGGAGCACTCTCACGGTCCCAACGGTCCCTCGGCCCCAGATTTCTGCACAACTGGTGAAAAAGGGACAAAAACACGCTCGTTCTCCTGGAGCCGTGGTGAAGCCGCTCAAAGCTGCAAAGGAATCTCGGGGGCCAGGCGCTCTCTCGCGAGCCCTCGGGGCAGGCTCCAGGGCACCCGTCCTCCCTCCCTCGGGGTCGGTCAGAGCCCCCCTCGGTTCCACTCTCCGGCCGGTCTGAATCCTTCTCCCCTCTGAGACTGTGTTTGATGAGCGGGGGACTCCGCACACCAGCAGAGGGCGACGCGTTGCTGGATAATGTACGGGACGCGTTCGTGCCGCGCTCCTAAGGGTGCAGGGTGCGGTCTGGTCCAGCACGAGGCACTCCGTCTCCACGTAAACTTCCACTTGGTGGTGGTTACTGTACCGTTAGGAGTTTTCCCAGACGACCCTACACCTGCACGTGGTGCAATCCGGCACCGCGGTGACGGTGACGGGTGTGATTTAACCGGGACAAAGCCGCATGCAAAACCGGGAACGATCCCAAGATAGAGAACAGTCGCTTAGGGACAGGGCACAGACTTGGGAAAAAAACAAACACACTGTGCAGAACACACCGCATGCATGTGACCACAGTGACAAAACGTGACCAAAAGCCGACAGACGCCCTTCCCCCCATGCTTCCATGCAGTCTGGACCCCTCTTCCACGCTAAAAACTCAACTTTTTCAGGGTTCTATCCCCCTGAAAACCATCTGATCAGCAGGGGAAGTCACTCGGCCGCTTGCCTCTGTGGGCTTTGGGTCCTAGTGCCCCACGAAGAGGCAGATCAAGTCCCAGCTATTTTTAGTCACTCGTGGGCCGGGAGGAAACTAAGAGAATCATTTACTTTGGGGGAAGGTGACAGCTGCCTTTAGGAACGCCATCTCCTCGGAGAGGAAAGTCACGGTGTGTGTTTCACCAGAGACCCTCCTCTCCGTAACCAGGAAAACCCTTGGCGGCTCAGCCCGCCGCACGCAGGAGGAGATGATTCCAGCTCTGGAAAAGTGACCTCACCAGAGATGATGTCATCTTGTTGGAAGAAAGAGGAACAACACCACCAGGCCGTGTGTGACCAGCTGAGGAACTCGGAAGGTGAAGTCACTTTCTAAAAATACGCTGATATCGGGGCACTATATAAGGCACTTCGTGTCTTTCTTGTAAAAAGACCTTCCGTGCTGGGGTGCGATCGTGGACGGCTACTGCCTGAGAAGGCCCGACCAGTAGAACGGGCCCAGGTCCCCCGTGCACGCGGACAGTGTTTAGTAACCACAACCTGCGCAGCACAGGGAGGGCCGGTTAGGGGGAAACACCAGGGTCAGTGCTTTCGGCATCGCTTTCCACTCCCTCGGGCAGGGACCCCAACTCACCAACTCCAATTCCTCTTCCTCCGACTGCACTCGGCACAAGAGAAGGAGAAGAGAGTTACTAGGCCCGCCGGCACGCGGAAACGCAGCCTTTCCTTAGGAAAACATGTCGCGTGGACACGGCGATCGCTGCAGACTCGAAGATGACCACGTCCGCGCCAGCTACGGGTGGGAGTGGTTTGCCGCCCCCGCACTCGCAGGGGACTTCAGGAGGCTGTCCTGGCGCCAGGACTCGCAGACCCCCTTGCTGGCCGCACCTCCGCACGGCCCTGCGACCGCGCTGGTGAGGGGCCCCGAAGCACCACAGCAGTGTCTGTCCGGAACCCGAGAACCTGCCCCTGCACCTACCTTACCCTCCTGCCCCGACCCCGCCCTCCACGCACGTCCATGGACCCCCCGGACTCTGGCTATCGTGTCCTCTTTTCCCGCAGCAGCGGGCACGGTGTTATGACCCATAACGAGACCCCCGTGCTAATGGGCACAGCAGTCCTAAATGACACAGACTTACCTGGGCGCGTCACCTGCAGGCCTAGTGTCATGTGAATAAAATTATTTCAGGGGAGGAAGGCCACACATTAAAGAAAATGGGACTGGGGAGAAGCAACCCGGTGACCGCGTGCAGGAGAGAGGTACATGGGACGTGTTTACTCCTCTTCTTTGAAAGATCCGGAAACTATCAACGTGCCGGGGTAATCTCCTAGTCTGTTCTGTCTGAACAGGCCACGGTCCCGTCGGTCTGCGAGAGGCGTCTGCACAGGCACTGGTCACACGAAGCCCCAGTCTGACGAGGGTCATTTACCAGCAAACGGCTGGCGTGGCACGGGAGGGAAGCTGGCTGCTTCCTCTGAAAGCAGTCGCTTGCCCTGGACCTGCTACTTCAGACGTGGGCGAAAGGCTCCTCCACTGTTCTGTTCTACTCTCCCCACCTCCAGCGACGGGGACACTACGTGTGCACGCGTGTGCGTGCGCGTGCGGTTCTCACTGCAACCTGCTGGGTAGGCAGGGGTGTAAGTGGCTCGAGCGGTCACTTCTGAGGACGCCGTGGGGCTGCTGCGTGGTCTCCTCTCCGGAAAGGTGAGATGATCCTGACGCGCTGCTAAACGTCTAGAGGTGTCGGTCAAACCCTGATGATTACCACAAACCGATTCCTGGGCCCTAAACGAAACTGTCACAGTCTCTACTTCTGAAGGACAGCCGCAGGTATTCACCTCCCGCTCCTCAGGGGCAGTGAGTGACCCAACGACTGCTCCAGACACCACTTTTTCGCAGCAACCTTTTGGGGCTGTTTCTTGTTATATCTGCACGTGTTTTTAACCTGGCACCTGAGATACTTTTAGACTCGGAGAGCAGTTGCAACGAGAGCGAACTGTCACACACCTCGCGCAGCTCCCCACGACGTCCACGGCCCAAAGCAACACGACGCGGGGGTCACAGAGGGAAAACGACCGCCGTCGCCTGTGCTTCCCCAGCCTCGCACCCGCGTCTGGGCCCGGATCAGTCCTGCTCCCCAAGCGCCTTGGGTCGTGGTGTATCCTCAGCCTCCTCTGGGCTGGGACATTCCCTTGGTCTTGCCTTGTTTTCGTGACCTTGGCAGCTTGTGAGGTCAGACATCTATCTCCCAGCACGGCCTCAGCCAGGTGGCTGATGTGTTCAGGGCGCGTGGATGTGACCTCAGGGGTGACGGGGCCTGCTTAGCCCGCTGTACCCACTACCAGTGACGTTGCCCTTGGCCTTCTGGCCGAGGTCGTGTCTGCAGGGTTCTCCCCTTTGCGATCAGCAGCTACGTAGGGGAAGACATTGGAAGGTCGTGCAGATGTCCTGTTTGTCCTTCAGCGCCGGCTCGTGCACGTCAGCACCGAGCTGCGGACCTCGCCTGCAAACACCACCTCTGTGCTGTGCTGTGGTGAGGGGGTGGTGACTGCTTCCCTCCGTCTTCCTACACGTGGCAACGAGAACTCTCCTCTAAGAAAGAGCTGCCCCGGCTCCCTTTAGCCAGTTTACTCACATCGTCAACAGACCCGGCAGGTGTTCATTCCTTGGGTTACACTGCAAACACCACTGTCATTTATTTTGCTGCTTAAATCGCTCTTTTGGCCACTGCTCTGCTGACAGGCGGGTCCCTACGTAACCTTCTGGGGTGCGTTCAGGCCCTCAGCGGACAGAGCTGTGAAGTGCATGCCGTCCCCCGACGTGAGAGAGAGTGTGCGTGACAAACCTGTCGTCTTGAGGACAGTGAGTTGATACCATGATTCTGGCCTCTAGCCTCACAGCATCGGTGAAAACGCTTCGCGGAGTTATCTAGACCTGGTCCCTCCTGGGTTCCCCTGGGACCCCCTTTATTAACGACGTATAGTAAATCACCCCCCTTTACTGTGCAGCCGTACGGGCTTTAACAGAGGCACCGACTCCGTATCCAGCAGCACAGTGTCACGGGACCGTCCCATCACCTCGGAACCCTTCACGCTGCCACCTTTACTCGACTCCCCGCTCTGAGCAGCCGCGGGTCCGTTTCGTATTTTCCAGAATGAAATACGGATGGAATCGCGTGCCACGGAGTCTTCTGGATCGGGCTTCTTAGCAAAGGTCACTTAAGGTCCACCCATACCGCCTGTGGCCGAGCGGTCATCCTTCACACGGATGCGCTACGGCGTGCTGTCACGCATCTGTCGGCAGGATGCCTAGGCCGTTTTCGGGTTCGGGGGTTATGGCAAACGCAGGTTTTGGTATGAGCACAGTTTTCAGTTCACCGGGGTTCCTCGGGGTGGGATCGTTGATAAGAAGGTGCCAGACTGTTCTCACGGAGCGGTACCATTTCACTTTCCAAGCAGGGATGTGTGCGTTTTAACCGGCTCTGCATCCTCGCCAGTGTTTGGCAGTTTCAGGTTTTGTCTTCCTAATTTTAGTCGTTCTAACAGGAGTATAGCTGTGTCGTTCCGGATACAGTTCCTTAATTGGACAGGTGATTTGCCAATATTCCCACCTGATTTGTAGGTTTTCTTTATTTTCTGAATTGGGCCTTTCACGGAGCAAAACTTAAGTTTTAATAAATACCAAAACATCCACTTTTTCCTTCTAGACCATGCTTTTGGTGCCGTGTTGTCTGCTCCAAGAAGTTTCAGTCTGTGGTTTACATTAGGCCCGATATACTTTGAGCTAACTGTTGGGTAAGGCCTGAGCTGCACAACGAGGTTCCTTCTGACTTACACACGGAGGCTGGACTAGCCCAACGCCAGCGGTTAACGTACTGAGCATCCTCCCTCCACTGAACTGCTTTGTCAGAAACCAGCTGGGCACGTCTGTGCAGGCCCCTTTTCTGGGCGAGCGTTCTTTCGACTGGCGTTTGCATAGCATGTTTCTCTCCACGCTTGTGGATGAAGCGGGGCTCTTGCAGACGGGTGCAGCGTGAGCTTCCTTTTTAGACCAATCGGACATTTGGTCCGATTCTAGAAACGCCAGATTCTAGGACTGGGGCAAGACATAGCCCAGATGGTCCTGGATAGTTCTGCAGTGACCCCACCGCCACCCACCAAAAACACCCCACCAGGATGACGGATTGTGAACCTACTGAGCAGGTCCCGGAGCTAAAGCTGGAACGATCTGAACAACAGAAGAAAACGGCAGCAGCAGAATTATCAATCAGCAGCATTTAGTGGTGTTACGGCCCGAAGTGCAGAACAAACACCCATGAGTGCGTGAATGTTAACCAAGAGAAAAGAGATCAGTCGCCCACACAGAAGAACTGCACGTAGACCGTTCACGGGGACACTCTGCCCCTCAGAGGTGGGGCATAACCCCCACGCCCCAGGTGTGGGCCTCTCAGAGCGACTTCCTTCCACAGGGGGAAAGAAGAGCAACTTTTAGGTGGAGAAGCCCATGACAGCTGCATCGGCCGACGACCAAGGGTAACATGGACAGTAACGGCCACGTTGGTCGCATGTACCCTTCGCTCTTCCGTTCTGGGGCCTTCCTCTGCCAAATCCATAACCTCAGCCTGATCATCAGAAAGACATCGGTTCTATCCTAACTGGGAAATATCTACGAAACACTGACTGAAAAGCCTTACGAACTGCCTCAGCCACGGAGCCCGAAGGAGACACTAAACGTGACGCGTCCCCTGGACTGGAACAGAAGACGCCGTGAGGATGCCTGAACAGAGCGTGGGATTCGGTCAGAACTAACGTACCGACGCCGAGTCACTAGTTCTAACAAACGGAGCGAGACGTTGGCCGGAGTGACTGGGCACGGAACCCGCAGGAACTGTCTGTACTGCCTCTGCAGATAAGCTGGTAAAACATGGGGGGATGCGTTTTATTTTATCTCCATTTATTTCACTTCCGGTGTTCACCTTTCTTGGTATAGAGACGATTTGTGCTGCTGTCACGCTTCTGGTGCCAGAGGACCTCCTTCACCACTCCTCATGGAGCAGATCTGCAGGCAACAAATCCCCACAATTTTTGTTTGAGAAAAGTCTGTTTCTCTTTCGTTTTTGAAATGAAATTTTGCAGTACAGGATTCTGGATTTAGGGTTTTTTGTTAATTTCGGCACTGCACGCGACTCCGCTGTTCTGTAGCTTGCAGAGTTTCCGAAGAGGAGGATGGTACGACTTCTCATCTTCCTTCCTCCGTATGTCCTCCTCTTCTCTCTGGCTGCCTTGAAAATGCTTCCTGCGTCGTCTGCTTCTCGCAGTCGGCGGGGGGCGGGGACGAGTGTGTGTGGTGTTGGTAGGATCCACCCTCCTCGCTGGTGGTCATCGTTTCTTCAGGTGTTTCTCTCGCTCTGGTCTCTCCTCTTTGGAATTCCAACTACAAACACGTCAGACCATTTGTAAAGGCCCCACAGCTCGTGGAGGCCTGGTCTATTCAGTTCTGTGATCACCTCTGTTCTTCTTGTATCCCAGTTTGGGAATCCCCATGAAGCCCTGGTGCAGGGTTTTGAGCCTGACTGTTGCTAGTGACTCTCAGCGTATCCACCACAGCCCCTGAATTCCTCCGAGGGAAGCGGGGAGTCGGTTTTGTTTGTTTTTCTCCCCAGTGACGGCTCCATTCAGGCTGCAGCCCGCTCAGTCCTCCTGTCACACTCCTGGCACTGTTCCTGCTCCTCCACCTTGGGCTGAGACATTTCTGTTTTTCCTTTTCCACTCCCCAGACACAACGGGAGCTCACCGGTGTCCTAAGGGCGACAGTTTTGTTGTTCATCCCCTCGCAGGCCAAGACTTGTGATCCAGAGGCGCGACAGGAGAAGGAGGCAGGCAGCACTCCCTGGCCGGCACAGTGGCTGCTCCCCCTCCTCCAGCTTGTCACACACAGGGGGCTCCTTCTTCAGGACATTCCCAGTCTCTTCTGCGGGCACCCGGGGCGGTTCACAGAAGAACGAACCCGCAGAGAACTCAGACGCCCCTGCAGCAGCCTGAAGAGTTTTGGTCCCAACTCCCCTTCGCTCCACCTTGGACAACCGAGTTAAACAAATGCAGACTCGCCACCTAACGCCTGAGAACACGGCTCCCTCTCACTCAGCAAGAAACCCAAACGGCAAGTCTGCACAGCAGGAAGCACGCCGGGATGCCGCGTCACGTCTCGTCATCAAAGAGTTGCTGAGCTAAGAACAGCTCTAAAATCTGCACGTGTGTCCTGGCTTTTTCCTATCAGAGTCGAAGGGAGAACAAACACACTCTGCTGTACAAACACAGGATTCGAATAAATGAGGCTGGAGCTATACAGACATCGCCAAGGGCCAGGCTGGGAAGACCTGTACCCTTCAGGGTCAAATGGAAAGATTACTGGAGAATAAACAAAAACCTTTACTTGGAGAATAACGCGTTCAAGCTTTTAGGCATCCTTCCCTATGCTACAACGTTTCTCTTTGACACGTAGAGTTTCCTGACAAATGGTTTACTGTTTCTCTCACAGAAAAGCACACGCGGAAATTACTGAAAGCACGATGAGTGCAGAGGGACCAGTTTGGGGGTAAGATCTCTAAGATGCCAGTCTGGGAAGATTAAACTTAAGCGTAACCACCTCTCCACACTTGACTTTCAACCACCATTAAGCAGATTTCCTGTTTCTCCAGAATCTGATTTCTGTGCATTCAAAACACACTTGTTTCTTCAGATGCCGATTTCAAATAGAATACCCACTAGGAAAAGGACTGGGTTCTGTGGAAGTACGGAACATTTCACAGGAAAACAGACTACGTGTAAAACGCATGTTTAAATAACGAAGGTGAAGAAAGGCGGCACGTACCAGCGGGGGCATCATGCCCTTGCTCGAAGGAGGGATGACGACGCGGAGATCTGGTTTTCGACTGTTCATGGCCAGACTGCTGCCCACCGGAGGCGGCGGGGACTTCGTGGGCATGACCTTGCCTAGGCTATTTGCACCAGTGGTTCCGATCAAATTTGGAGAAGCTCTTGAGTTTACGAATCCATTCCCTGGAAGAAGAAAGGCATCACTCACTCAGCAGCATGGAAGACGTCACTAAAACGCCTTGGTGTGAAAATGGAGCACGTTTTTCCCAGTTTCAGTTTCAAGTGAATTTTATAACAAAACTCATCAGTAGCTAGCCAGGTGCCTTTGAATATTTTCCTGAAAAGCCAAGAAAGTAAACCAAAGGTTAAGACTAAATGCCACTTGTCTCCAGCCTCATGCCACAGACCTGCCGAGACACGAATTAAAATACAGGACGTAGTTCTAACCGGGCATCTCCTTCCCACCGGGACCGAGAAAGTCGGGTCATTGTAAGAAAATGCTGAGGCCGGCCTGCCTGCTCACTCCGATTCTGGGCACTGACCTCGGCGGGTCCCGGGATTCCTGAGCTGCAGGTACCCAGACGCAGCCCTAACGCCTCGCTCGGCCTCGGCCTGCTCTGCTTCTTCAGCTGTTATTAAGGTTTTCATCAAATAGCTGTGCTTTACCTGACTTTAACCCCTGATTTCGCTTTTTGACTTTCCCTAACAGAAGTGTCTGTCTCTCAGAGGACACAGGAATCGGGTACATTGAGGCACGATCCACACACAGCATTTTGGGAACCAGCTGAGACCCCTCATCCCTGTGGTTCTCGTCCTAGCCATACGGTCTGGACGGGGCTCACCCTGCTTCAGTCACTTCTGCCCCCAGACTGGCTCGTGACAGGCCTGTGACTTGGGTCCAGGCCAGTGGGTAGTGAGCACTCCTGCTCAGCACGGGGACGGGATCCGGGAGCACCCCAGCAGAACCTGGGTGAAGCAGCGGTTACGGGCCGGTAAGGGAGGCCCAGGCATTTCTCCAAGTGGGCCTGAGAAGCACCTTTTTCTCAAGCAGCTCTGAGACCCAGAAGACCCGCCAGCGTGAGGGCCGAGAGGCAGTGAGTGGAGGAGGCGAGGGCCCTGTCTACCGCGCCTGCAGCCCGTGCCAGAGGCTCTTCAGTTACACACACGTCAGGAAACACCCTGCACGATTTGAGCCTAATCCGATGGTTTTCTTTGTTAGTGGCGACTGACAACATCCAAGTAGAGACAGTCACTATTCACCGGCTCACAGCTCAGTGGTAGAGACAACGCCACAAATTTTAAGTCAGTAACAAGGAGACAGGACCATGAAATGTTCATTTATAAAAGAGGCTACTGCACCGTTTCACTTTCTACGTACATCACCAGGAGAGCAAAGCTAACTCTAGAGTTTTAAAATGCTTTGTGGAAACTTAACTACGAAATCCGAGACAGTGAGTGAGTGATAACAGCCCATGAAGAAATACAGCATAGGTCACTCTACTGTTCCGTATTTTCTAGATTGTCACAGCTTCATAACAGAAATGTAAAGAAACTAAGTTGATCACGTGTTTCACATGCTTAGCAACAGATTGTCATTCTATTGTGAATGGCCCCTGGTCCCTGTCGACTCTACCGCAGTACATAAATGTTAATTAAAGGGCATTACGTAAAAGAATAAAGTTACTGGCCACAGAATTTCCTTCCTCGTGTTTACTACGAAGCTGACCAAGAACAAAACATGCAGAATAGCGAACTGGAATGGAAGTCCCTGGAGGGCTGCACAGTCCCCTCAAATTCCCTGGGTGGGCCTCGGGGTCCCCACAGTCGTGGCACGAGCGTCTAAAACCAGACAATAACACAGACCTACCTTTACGACGTGGAAATAAACTTCTAAACGTCTGTCACGTGCAAGAGTGCTCGCAGAGGGGAGGGCGGCCGAAGGGAGCAGAAACCCCTGCGCTGTCTTCAAGCCGCTCTTCATTTAGTTAGGGAGCCCGGGCGCACGGCACAGCGGCGTGGACGTGCCCAAACTGCCCTCGCCCCGCGACGAGGGGTGACCACTCGCACCTCACGAGGGACAGGAAGCGAAGCACGGATGCAGGTACGCGGCCTGATCGGGAAAGCCTTCGTGGGACGGACAGCTGACCGAGCAGGCGGAAGGACAAAAGGTGACCGAAGGCAGGCACTCGGACAAACGCGAGAAGGAACAGAGAAGCGGAGTGTGTGACCCAGCGGCCACCAAAAGGCGACGGCAGCTGTGTGTGCTGTTCCTTTCCTTCCCATCAAAGCCAAAAAGACACATCTGTGCGAAAAACCTGCAGAAACTAAGCCAAACTGTCCGCCGTGTGCTCGACACCACCCCGAAGACCTTCCCTGCCCTGAGGAGTGAAAGGATGGGCCCGAACAGCAATGCACGGACGACAGAAAGTCAGCCATGCATCAGGCGTGTGCTCCACTCTAAGAGCTCTTGCTGTGGGTTACGGGATCTTCAAGTTCTATCAAAGTTTCTTAAAATGTTACCTAAAGCCGCTTAGAATGTAGCGTTTGGCAGGGTCGACTGACAGATACGTGAACTCTAAAACCGGTACCTAGAAGGATGAATTCAACCCTGGACGATAACCTGAAGAAACGGGACGCTTCCCCACAACTGCTCACGGTACACCTGGACTTCAAAAACATGTTGCTTAGGTGAATGACTTACAAGAGAAACTGAAAGCTGACGTTCGGCCGGTAGGATGACAAACTGCGTTGGATCCGGGCAGGACATTTTCAAGGGACACAGACGACAGAGAGGGAGGCGTGGCGCTCGGGCACTGGCCTGCAGGACGCCAGGACGCCAGTCGCTGGGCGTCCTCCCTGCCCCACTTACTCTCACCCAATCCTCCTTGCTTTCGCCAACACTTTCACCACGTGACCTACCAGTTCTAATTCACTTAGGTGACCTAATGGCGCTGTGGGGACTGGCACGCCAGTCACCCTATGAGGCTATTTCCTGCCTTCTGCTTCCACTATCGAGAAGGGGTACGAGTCAGATCCGGGCTGACTCTCTCCTCCACACCCCAGAGAGCAATCTCCCGCATCCTGTTAGGCTTCGGAAAGCAGCACTGTGAAAAAGAAAAATCACAACAGAACAAAGAAAACCACACAATTTCTTCACTGGGCCATCCCTGCGGAGTGGGGACCCCCTGAGCTGGGCCGAGGAGCTGCGGAACGAGTCATCTGGACACACGAGCTCATCACATAATCCTGTTCAGAAGGTGGAACAGAAACTCACATTAATGTTAATCTGCCATTCTCAGGTCTGTAAAATTGTGCCGTTTGTACAAGAACTGAATGCCGCTTCTACTACTTCAAACGAGCACGGGTTTTAAATCCCTGATGACATATGTACCGGCTTCGGTGGAAATTCCTGTGTGATGGACAGGTGTCATCTAAAACAGACCGCGCTCACGGGTCCCCCCCGTGAGGCCACATGGCTCCTCCTCTCAGCCCTTGTGTGTCCCCACGGCTGAACCAGTGCCTCAGTGTGGCCCTTCGATCCGTATTCCCACTTCGTACCTCCTTGTGTTCAGTCCACCTGGTGGGTGCTCTTCCCAGGGATGCTGCTGCCACCTCAAACTCAGCCCGCGTGGAGCACACGCAAGTGCAGTGCTGCCCCCTCCGTCGCCCACCCCACTTTCAAAGCCCCAGCAGGCTTTGCTACTCCCCTTCGCGTCCTTCACCTGCCATCTCTTCTTTCTGACTGCCGCGGGCTCTGCTATAAGGCAAACCCTCATTACCTCCACTCAGCCCCACACAAGAGCTTCCTGAGTCTTTCTATTTCTAGTCCAGCATCCGTTTTTCCCGTTTTTAAAGAGAGAGCCTGCGGGATAGCGAAGATTTGACCTGATGCTTGATCTCTAAACCCAGGCCCCAAAGTTAAAAGGGATGCCCCAAGCCATCTGCACCCCAGGATGATCTGAGGAGTGAGTGCAGACGCTCAGAAGGGACACAGCTCTGGTGAACCATGATCATGGAAGATGTGTCCCATTTACACTGCGTGCAAAACCGGCGGGTTTATGCGGGCAGCAGTGACGTCGACTGAAAAGAAATGCATCGTGTGACAAGGAAAAACGCAAATGAAAGCTCTAATTTGCTATGAAAATTGTATGGCTGGGGAGGTGCCACTATCGACAGAGTATCCCAGAAAGCGCAGAAGCTACGGAGAGGGGGAAACACGTACTCCCACCTTCCAACATGACCAGTCTACTCATGTGGATTCCCCCTCCTGTTAGCCTCCATGTGCATATTTTTGCATAGTTTTAAATAACTCAAAAGGGATTCGGGAGGAAATTTTAATTTACTCAATTTTCATACTGTTGAATATGTTGATTTCTTCCTATTATTCACGACTATAAATAAAGCTGTGATGACCTTTGCATATTCTAAGTGCATCTACGTTCAGATGAGCAGACACGGTCACGGCATGGCAGGGGGGTCCAACTGCTGGTCATCTTGGGGCGGGGACTGAAGTAAAAGAACCAATTTGGCTGCAACCATGACAAAGTGGGAAGGTTCTCCGTGTCACCACCAACACAGACCCTCCAGGGACAGGCTTCTCAACTCTCTGCTTCTGGAGAAGTGGGCCTGCCACGGCTGCACACCGCGGGTTCCCTGACAACACTTCACGCTACCGCAGGCTGGGTCAGGAGCCTGCGGACAGTCACTCTGCTGAGGACAGATGACACGGAAAGTGTCTGCTGTAAAGCTGTATCGAGGTGACTCAGTCGTTAGAAAAGAACAACGCCTGCTTTGAAGGAGGCACTCGATAGGTGTTTACTGAATGAATAAATACGCCCAAGGAACAGACATACAGTAAGGGCGCGATGGAAGAACGGGGCCGGCAGCGAAAGCACCCTCAGAGGGACATTTCGTCTCCAAAGGGAAATGTCTACTCCGGTCCCGCCTCCCCGCTGTCCCCCCCCCGTGTGGCAGCAGGCCCCGCTGAGGCCAGTCTCAGGTGAGACAGACGTGGCAAGTGAAGCAGGAGGAAGTCACTCACCGACTGGGCTGCTCCCAGCTCCGTTTGGCACCGTGAGGTCTGAAGTGCTCAGCATCCCACCTAACGACGACAAGGAGAGAAGAGGGAGGCTGTGAACTGGCTCTTTACCTGCGTGGCTATGAGCTAAGCAGGCGCCCCCCTCACTCCATTCCCCAGAAGACGAAAGTTGAAACTGGCCCCGTCTGAACCTGGTGCTCGTGTGTGACAGGGCACAGTCGGTACACGGGCTCCCCTGCAAGCCCGGGCCGTGTGTGCCCGCCTGTGTCTCGACACTGAGTCAGACACAGCGATGAGGAGGGGAGCGGTGCTAATGGGGCCCCAGTCAATCCGGGGCGCAGGGAGTCGATGCCTGCGAGTTTCCACTGAATTAATGAGCAGATCCGGGCGGGGGAGATGCAAAAACGCTCTCACTCCCATCAGCTAAGTGTGTCCTCCGCATTTCTAACAGGACTGGCTGCCAGGCAACTTTACGTCCTCACTCGCGAGGTCCCAGTTCACTGCTCTGTCCGCGTGAGAAGGAAAGCTTCGAGAAGCAGGGTCTCTGTGCTGCTCTGCTCACCCTGACCCAACACTAGAGCTGTCGGTTACATGAAAACCACTTTACGGACGCAGCCAGCTACGTCGTAGTGACTGTCGCTCCTCCATAGTGAGGCTAAGAGGAGCAGGACAGCGGCTGCGAGCAGGCGGTTCTTCGGCCCTTGCTGGTGAGGGACCGGCGAGGCAGATGAGGCGACGTACCTGCGCTGCCAGTACTCGGCGGTCTCTGCGGGGCTCCAGGGGACACGTTTCTGTGCAGCGTGGCTTGGGGAGGTGAGAGCAGGCTTGACTCTGCTAAGGTGGAGCTGGCCGCCAAAGACGGGGACACTAGTGCACTCCCGGGGTTGGTGTAGGACAGAGCATTAGGGCTGCTCACAGGGACTGTGACAGACATTGAGAAGTTCTGAGGTGGCAAACCAGGCTGCGAAGAAAGAACACGACAGAGGAAACGGTCAGTTCCGTTTTCGTCTGTGTTGGGTCTCAGAGCGTGTGGACTTGAACTGGATAAGGTAACTAAACCGCACTAACTCAATCGCAGATTTAAACTACTTTCTTTAGAATTATAGTTGGACGTGCGTATGTTCGACACAGACCTTTCCATTTCGATCCTTCGCATATCAGTACAGAGTTACTCACGTAACACGTTATCTATTCTAAATAGTCACAGATGAGAATTCGAAGTCGGAACCTGACACTAGAGTAGAACTGCCAAATTCAGGCATTACAGACTGGATCGCGTTACCAAGCTAACACAACTTAGCGCTTCAACGGACCCCAGGTCAGTGACGGTCCATTTCTACTGACATAGTCCAAGGGGGAAGTGTGCACACATGTAAACTTCATACACCAAATTTCAGGCATTATAAACAAACCCGGGTCTGATTTTGTTGACATTCTTAACGGACAAAATTTTTTTAAAAATAAAGCTACGTAAGTAACACAATGCAATCTGCACGTAACGAAAGTACAAGGACATAATCTAAATAAAATTAACTAATGATAAGCTCTCTTCAAATTGCACGATGAAATTATAGATTTTACCAATGCTATCTTTCTTCCCTCCAAAATATTACTCATCCCTTTAAAGTATTTCCCATTTTCCTCGAGCATCCCCTCCACGGACCAACCATTCCCATGTTCACCACGATAAGCAACAGTCCTATTTACAAAGCAGAGAATCCTCTTCCAACATTTTAAGACTGTGATTTGCAAAGTAAGGTAAGGCTGCGAATTCGAAGTTGGAAGAACGGAAATAGTTCAGGTATTCCATTCAATGGTTTATAATAATTCGTTAACAGATATAAACAATGGATATATGCTAAAGAAATTTTCAAAGGTAAAGCAATTTTTTTTACACAACGTTTTTGCAGCTGAACATTAACTGCAAGGTCCCCGACACCCACATGAAGTCAGCGGGGTTTTACTTTGTTTGCTGTTGTTTCGTTTAAGAACAATGATGGCATTGGCCCAAAAATACCTTCTTGACTCTATGTTTCCTGAGCTGTTTCATACACTACAGGGCTATTCTGAAGAAATAACCCATGACGCATACTTCGGGGCACAGTTTTAAAAGAATTAACTCTGACAATGAAATACATACTGGCGTTGGAGCCAATCTGTCCCGTGAGGCCTCCAGTGCATATGCAGCACTTAGAACATCTGCCCCGAGGAGCGCTTGCCAACTGAGCTTCCAGGGGGAAGCCCAGAGACCTGTCAAAGGAGCAGGAACCCAAGAAGTGCTACTTCACTATGGTTCGATGCAGGGGCACGGGAAAAGTGTAAACTATCTGCTCTGCAACCAGCTGAAGAGCACGCTTCCTGAAGTCAAGGCAGAACCGAGGCCCTCTTCCTCAGGGCCCAGGGGATGAAGAAGGCAGAGGCACCTGGAGATCCTGCTGCCAGGTGGCTTGGGGACATTTAGGAAGAGCCAAACAGTCGGCGACTACTGTTATGGCAACTATACAAAATAATTCAGAACAATCTGGACACACCAAACTTTGGAATGAATCCAACCACTTACATTTTAGTCTCCAGATCGATTTGAGGTACACGAAATTCTTTTTAAAGTCATGGCAGGGAGAGCAAAGTCCTATGCACCGTACATTTAGAATCACAGAAACTGAGGGCTGGAAGAGACCTTAAAAATGACACGAGTCCAGGATTTCGGTGCCTAGAGGGACGGGGCATTTAAGGCACTGCACGTGCACTACCACTATAGGCCTTCAGCTATTTTACTCTGAAGTTCTACAAAACCGAAAAATAAAATAAAATGCTTTTCCCTTCCTGGTTACTGTTGCCATCACCCACTGTGAAAATAAACAAGATGAGCGGTCAGTCTCGTCATGCACGAGTGAAAAGCACAAACCATCCTTTAGTACTCACTGCGATCTTATGATTCCTCATCATATTATCAAACTCCTCATTAATTTTTTTATATTTTTCTTCTGTATGTGGCGTGAGCACATAGGAAGTGTCAGGGTCTGGGCTGTCGCACCCTCTGTGTTCCTTCTTGTTCAGAGCCTAAATAATGAAGTTAACAAAAAGGATCAACAAATAAAAAGTAGAGGTGAAGTAAAAGTACTTACAGGGCCTCGTTTGAAAATAAAATCGCTATCTTCATTTAGTTTGCTGAATCTGTCCTCCGAGAGTGGACTGTGCTCAAAGTAATCGTCAGCATCAGGGCTCTCACAACCATTAAGGCCTTTCTTTCTTAAAGTCTGAAATACAATTGGAAAGTTCACACACACATGATGCTAACTTGCCATGAGTTTTTTCTTTTTTCTTGTAAAATTTACTAAGAGCACAGACTGGATGGAGTTGTGCAAGAGCCACTGCAATGGTTCTAAATGATCACGAACGTATTCTAGTTCTTCCGTATGGTAGAGCCTAGATGTGAGCAAAAACTAACGTTCCCACTGGACACAGAGCAAAGGAATCTTGCTTGTGTGGACCCCTCCTTCTCAGACTCCCGGGAGAATGCTACTAGGCTGCTCCTGCGGACAGTCCCCACCCCGTCTGACTAAAGCCTGGTCGACCTCTCTGACGGGGCCCATGAGTGTGAGGGCCGAAATGGAAAGGCATCGAAACTCTGCTTTGAGGAGTTATGGCAACACCTTTATAAAACGAACATTTCAGCAACTTCTTCTACGGATTCTCCTTTCTGCCTGAGCTTATCCTCGTCACCAGAAAGAATCAACCCAAAATCCCAAAGATTTAATTCTTAATTACTACCAGTTTCCTACAGAATTTGAAAATACGAAAACTCAGACACTCATTTCCATGACAGTAATGACTCTTTCCTACGTAGAATGAACACATCAGTAACCATACACAATTTCTCACATTTACTCATCAGCATGCACCTCCTCTGCCCTCTTTGTCAGCTCTTTCTATAGAGCTCCTTCATGAACTGACTTTCTGGAGAATTTTCTTGGGAGTCATCAGAGTATCCTGGACCATAATGACTTTTTTTTTTTTCTTCTTACTAACAGTAAAAATAGAGTAACCGGTTGGTTTTCTAATTTTTAATTTTTTAAATTAAAATCATCATGGAATGACTTGGCTAGTCTTTAAAAGAAAAACTGAAGACCAAGGGATTGACAATCTCTGGAATATTAATTTACTACTAGAATGTCCACATTTTTAATCTTGATGGGTCTATTTTAAAGTAGATTTACTGGGTTCAACAACTGAAATAGCTTTGAGATTTGCTGATTTTCCGGCCAACTCCAAAATTTAGAAAGTAAAAATTGTCCAGGTAGGCCTAAGTCACAGGGCTAATATAATTAGGAAATGGTCTGATCGATAGATTTGCACTGGATAAGTTCATTAACAAATAATTTTTAAATTAGATTTAAAATCTGTCAATTAAATCATTATAATAGATCTTAGTGGCCTTTAAAATATAATTAACAAAATGATGCTTATTTTACTTTTTCTTGGAAGAAGTACAAAGTAAACACAGGACATTAGGATTTGAGGTTTCTTCTTTAGTTTCTCTTAAATCAAGTTCGTTTAAAATTCTACTTTATTCAATTTGATGTTTTTATGCTTAAGGAATCACGAAATTATTACAGATGTTAGTGTCTCAAACCACTTGCCCTGTGCTGGGAATCCCGCACACAAAGCCTGAAACCCCCTCCCCACCCACAGTCACCGAACAGGAGCACGGGGCGCACAGGACACCTGCTTCGGAGTGGCAGCCCGTGGCTAGGTCCTGTGGGTCTGGCTAGTCACGTGGACGACTGTGTTCTCAGCCATAAAAGGTCCTGCTGTTTGGAACTGAAGGGTGGATGGAGACGTGTGTCCTCCCCCGCCCACGGGGGCACGGCCCGCGTGCCAGAGCTCTGCCAGCTGCTATCTGCTAGGACATTGACACCCCCGACGCTGCCGTGGCCTGCACGGCCCCGAGGTGGAATGCATCCGGGAGGTGCCCACATGCAGGCTCCACGGTCCAGTTGCTGATCTCGGCCTGAAACCTCTAGACGCTGCCCCCTCACATCCACGCTTCCAGGTCATTCACGGCCAGCAACCTCCAAGCACCCATCCCTCTGGACGCGTTTTTAAATTACCGAAGTCTGAAACGACATGGCCTGTGTGAAACCTGCGTCCTCCCACCGCAGGGTCACCCCTCCTCGCACTCGTGAGGAAGAACAGAGCCGTGCTATCTGCAGCCCTGCAAGCCTTCACCTCGGATGGGTCCCCGTCACCGTGCGGGCATTCGAGAGGCCGTATCGGCTCTGCAGATAACGGGCTGGGGAGCCTCCGCTGCAGGGCCCGCCTGTGTCTCCTTATCGCCGGCCCTGAAGGGCTGCTGAGGACCCGGCTACCATAAAAAGCCGTTTTCTGTCTTCTGTCTCATCACCACATGGCACAGAGTTTCTCCTGGGTGGCTGGTGCTAACAGGTGGAACGCTGCGAGCCGTTCACAAGGCCAGGCGCGGCGTACAAGCAGCAGGCGGGCCCCGGCCTTCTCCCACGCGTCACCTTAGCCGCAACAGAAACACTTGCTCAGTGGGAAAAGGCTGTCGGAAGAGCCACCACCGTGGGGATCTGCTTTGGGACAGGAGAAGAACCCGCCCAGCACTCTGACGCGGCGCCCCCTCCATGGCCATCGCTGGTGGTTACAGAGTCTCGCAAACAGGGCTTCGAAAGTCCTTCAATCCTACATCCGTGGGACGGGGCGTGTTTCAGGGCCACTATGGCAAGCTGAAGGGGACAACTCAATTGTGCCAAAACAATCTCAAATGTCAGGGGCACACACGCCATGTAGGTTGAGTCACCCCCCTTGCTTTCCTTAGATGATCATATTCGGAAACCCTCACCCTGACTGGCTCGAGAGATCTGGGGCGGGAGCCGGTAAGTGGTCCATTTAAGCTGACTCGAGACGACCCGCTCCAGGCCCTTCAGATCAGTGTTCCAAATCTCCGCTCCTACTAAGGCATCCAAGACAGCACTCCAAGTGAAGCTTCGTTTGAAATCTGGGAATTACCGTCCAATTACAAAATGGTTCAGTGGATAAAGACCCAGGACATCAGTTGTGCCCTGGAGGCAGGCGTGAGAGACCAGGCAGGCCTTGCGATGAACTTCCTGATGGCAGGCCTCCGGGAAGCCACCCAGTCCCTCCTGCCTTGGGTGCCGTGGGCCTGAATTCTTACAATCAATTCTCCTTCAGCCTGAACTAGTTCAAATGGATTTCTACTCCTTACACTCAAAGAACCTTCACAAAGAAGACTGCCATCGTCCTTTACGTCGCAAATTAACAGTCTCCTCATCTAAGTCATGTTAAGTCCCAAACCTGGAGACAGCTGAGGATTATTGACCTTTTGGGGCCAAAGGCTCAAAAAGTCACGCGTTCCACTGATCTACATATAAAGTATCCACAACCTTATCTTTCAAGTCAAGGAAACGTCTAGAATTCTGGGTGCATAATACTGCTTAGCAGGCCCTGGACGCTGGTCTCTCGCTTTCTACTGTACTACTGAATCTGTCAGAGAAACTGGAGACGGAAGGAATAGGGAGGAGTGAGAAGGGGACAGGGAGAAGGAACGTGAGGAGGCAGGAACAACGCTGTGCAGACTTCTGTATAAATATACTCAGGTTTTTACGCAATACACTTAAAAAAAAAAACAAATATACCTCAAAATGAATTACAGACGGGGCAGTTCATTTTAAATAGGTGTCTTTTAGCTTATATGTTCTCATTAGCAAAAAGGAATACATTTAAATTTGTACACACTTATTCACCGCTAAAGTTACATACACACACGTGTATACACAAATAACACACACACATCCTCTTTGGTGTCTGTGTACAGAGTAAAGAAATCTAGTATTCGGGACGGTTTTCATAGTGAATGTGTTTAAGCAAGCATTTAAACGATGTGGAGGCTGATGTAAGAACTGATAAAAATGCCAGGAGACTGGCAATCTCCGAAATCGTCAGATTTGCTGCTCAGTTCTGGACTCGGGATGCCATGCAGCCTACGACCGGAAGCCGTGCCTGACGAGGCTGCATTTGTAACCACTGCCTAGAAAGGACTGAAATGTTCTTTACCAGATGCTTAATTCTGTAATGATAACTGTCAGATTTCATTCCAAACCAGCAGAATCTTGGCACTGAGAAGTAAAACTCCGGAGTTAAAGGCATTCACACGGTATAGAGACCTGGTTTTTAAATGCGCAAGTTCACCAGTTAAATCCATCCCTGATATTTGAGGTGGTGACACCCCCCTTAAACCTCACTGAGTCTGCGAAGCAGTTGAGCAACACATGCTCCACAAACGCCGGCTGGATGGAAAATTAGTCAGACCTAGCACAAGGTATAAATAAGTATTGTGAAATGAAGGAAAAATATGTCAAGTTCCAAGGAACTTAGACTGTTAGGATTTTTAATCAGAAAAGTCCTCCTTTACCCCATTTTTAATCATTGTTTCCGATTTCGAAAGATACTTATTCTTCCCAGACCCTCTGAAGGTGAATAAAAATAGTTAATTTTTTAAAAAACTGTGAAACATACACAAAGGAAAGGGAGTCAAATGTGTGTGAAATTCGATGGCTGCAAAGCGAACACCGGCACCTCTATCAGGTCACTGCATGCCTGCTCGCACCTCTCCAAGGTGACCCTGAGGTGTGGGACTGTGAGGCCATGAAGTGTGTTGACCTACAATCGTACTGAGTCATGCCAAACGGTGCCAGTAGTTGTAACGCGCATTTTTCTACTTGCAACGGAGATTTAATTTTTATCCCTGATCCCTAAGTAAAGGCAGCACATGTCACATCGACTGGCCACTTGGATTTTCTCTTTTGGGAAGTGCCTGTCGAGTACGCTGCCAAGTTCTCGACCGGGCTGTTTTTCTCTTATTTGCTTTATAGACTTTATTTGTAATCAACATAAGTCCTTCGCTAATTTTATACATTGTAAAGATCTTGTCCCATTCTATGGCGTGTTTTATGACACTGCCTTTGGGTGAAAATGGGTTCGTTCTAATAGTCAAATTTATCATTTTTTTCCTTCACGGTTATCCTTTATGGTAATGACTTTTATGTCTTGTAAAATAAATCTTTCCCTACCTCAAGATCATGAAGATATTCTCCCATGTTATCGTCTAGAAAGTTTTATAGTTCTGCCTTTCACATCTGGGTCTAGACTCTTCCTGGGGGAGGATTCTGCTCAGGACGCAAAGCCGCAGAGGTTTTGCAGTCTGTGGGATTTTTCAGGAAAGCACACACTGCACTGCAGCAGAAGCGCCTGGACGTTTTTCTTTAGAACACAGCTTTACCCCTTTACCCTCCCTTCCCCCATTCGAACAAGGTGGAACAGCAAACACTGTTCTTTAAACAAACCTCAACATTACTAAACCCTATCATAATGAAGAGTGAGATAACTTAGTCTATTTTTAAAAGCTAAGTAAGAACTTCTTTTAAAATGCGATTGTCTGCCGCTAGATGAGTATTCTTGTAACGATGATTTGACTTCCTCAACTTTTACACATCTCTAATGGCTCCCCAGTGCCCGCAGCACAGATATCAAATGCCACAGCCTGGTATTCAAGGTGCTTCATCAACTATGCCCCATCTGTCACCTCCTCCCCGTTATTACTCCCCATACCAACTATTCCACATAAACTGTGTACACTGTGAGGTGATGTAAAGGTTTGTTTTTTCGCTACAAACTTTTTTTGGACATCCAGTTTTCTAGCACCATTTATTTAAAACTTTCCTTTTCTCACCGATTCACCTTGGCACATCTGTCAAACAAATGTGTGGTTCTATTTCTGAGCCCTCTGTTCTGTTCCACAGACCGACACATCCTTCCCTGTGCAAACGCCACAGCTCCTGCATCCCTGTAGCTTTACAGTAGGTCTTACGAGGTGGGACTTCTGGCTAGAAGCCGCCAGCCAGCACTTCCCACCCTCTCCCCACTGCGACTGGTGCACTGGGCGTGGGGCGTGGAGGCCTGTGATCTAACCCAGTAACTCGGAACTTTAGGACACCTGCTGCGAATGCTGGGACACACTGATCTCTGATGCTTACATCAGGGCTTAGTAATGTGACAGCCACGAGCTGCAAGTGGTTAAAGTTAGATTACCCAAATTGAAAGTTCAGTTCCTCAGTGGCACCAGGCACATGCCAGGTGCTCAGCAGCTACCTGTGGCCGTGGCTACTGCACTGGACAGCGCCGATCCAGAACGTTTCCATCATCACAGAAAGTTCTACAGGATAGTGCTGCTTCAGAGGATGCTGTACACACAAGAAAGGCCTGGCGCTGCCTCGGTTAGCAGAAAGAAGGCAGCAGGGGACGCAGCTACCGCCTGAGGGGAGCAGAGACTAGGAGCCCACCTCAGCAGGGCCCAGTCTCTACACTGCTGGCTTTTGGCTTACGTGACATAGCAAATACACCTGTTTTAAAGACCACTTTCAGTCTGGTCTTCTGTTGCTTACAACCAGAAACAAATAAGAAGAAATAGTTTCAAAATGCTTCCCCATATATTATTTTAATTGAGCCTCAAAGCCCATGAAGCTTAGAACTTAAATGCTATTCTCTCTTCCTATTAAACATCAGAGCTTAGTACCAAAAACACTTGATAAGTAACATTAATATAGCCAAGAAATGATCATTATGATATTACAGAAATTTACTCTGAATTCCTAGTAAGTGAACATCAATAGGGCTTGAGAATTATAATTACTCCTTTCACAAAATACCTAAATACCCATCTAAACCCTTATTTTCTACTGTCCTACAGAACATGTCTGGTAAGTTTTTTAAAACTATTACTATAAGTATAAAAAAAGTAATTCAACCATACAAATGTAGAAAATAGCAATAAAATATGTTAAGTATATAATGTTATGGGATAATCCTATATCAACACTGATGGCATAACTAGGCAAGCTGAATTTTAAAATTCCTGTACAAATACCAGTGCTACTTCTAAGTTTTTTTTGCAGAACATAAACATTTTTTAAATTCTCAAGACAGATTCTGGAAAAAACAACTCAAGCCCAGAAATTACCAAAAATTAAATGAGCTATATGAAAAACATTTCCATAAAAACAAAGCATGAAAGCAAAGCATTCTCCACTGAATTACAAGAGGTAAATTCTAATATAAATAATCAAGTTTGGTCTATTCTCTAAGGCTCAAGCATGAAACTTCTTTTCAAAGTTTTAACCACTAACATTTAAAAACATTATTAAGAATTTACCCTTGGTGTTTTACTGCTAATGAATGAAAATAAGAACTACAAAAAATAGCATTTGACGAAAGGAATATAATCACATGTAAATGTGCTTGTATATATAATATTCTTCATAGAACATCCTTACGATATTACAAAGCACACATCACAAGCTGTGAATCAACCCATCAAACAAAATTACAAGGTGTGTTTACTCTTCCACAATATAAGAAGTTCATAATGCTGCTTAGAACTGGGTATAGGCACAGCACGGAAGGTACAGCTGTGTGACTGTAAATTAAAAAGTAGAGTTCCGCCTAATCTGTGCCAAGAAGATACCCCTCCCTTTCACTAGGCTCGAGAGCCCTGGTTTCTCTCGAAACTAAGCTATACAAGTCACTTCAGAATCAACATGAAAACTATATACAGCTATCTTCTTCATTTCCGACTACGTGCTTCAATATCCCGATGTTACAAACCTGCCTGTCTGCAGGAGCTACCTCTTTATGAGAGAACTGAAAGACCACTTAGACGACACAGACCTCACTTTGCTGGCAACCGCAGAACACTGCTTTAATGTGGTTAAGGACCCTGCATCTTCTGCTCTAAATGAGCTTCTAGCTCTCATAGCAGTATAACACATATACACACACATATGGCACATCAAAATCTTGGGATTCTAAGTATCCTGAATCCACATTGAAGCGTATCCAACAACGGGACTTCTGTAACAAGACAATAGAAAAGCCCAGGCACAGTCTTAGGCAACCAGCAGAAACGCAGCCCGTCACTACTTCATCCCCAGTGTCCGGCACAATGCCTCACACACAGCGTGATAAATAGCGACGCACTAAGTAAAAAAGGGAGAAGCAATGCATTTCAGTCAACATTTTTACCCTTTCCCTTCCCCTCTCTTCAACCCTTCTCAAAAAAATTACAATTCAACTTAACATGATTTATCGCGTGGAAAGTACCAGACCATAACCTAGGCAGTTATGACATTAAGCTCCTTCGACAGCTACCAAAACCCCCAGGAGAAAGTCGAGGGCCCCATACAGCTCCCTGGGATCTGGTTTACTTCTCAGGTCTCAGCTATTTCCACTTCGCACTGTACTTCGGCTATCCTTAGCTGACTTTAAACCCAAAAAATAACTATGCTGTGTCTCATTTCCTAATTTCCACATGAGCTGTCCCCAACCCTCCTTTTCCCTCTGCAGCCCTGTCCTTTAAAGGACTCGGGCGATGGCATCACCTCTGGAGGAAGTTTTCTCTAACTACTCTCCAATCCTCTGTATCCTCCTCCTCTCACTGATGAAAAATTTGGCCGGTTTATCAAAGAACTTCCAGAGAAAAAACAGTTTATCTGACTGTCAGTACTAAAACATCCGATCCCTGACACACAGAGACATAAATAGGACAGAGAGGGTATTCATCAATGCCCACGGTATGCGTTGCAGAAACGTGGGCGTTAGTATAAAGTGACAGACATCACCCTTCTTCCCCACGAAGTCCGGTTTACATAACAGCAGCAGTCTCTGATGGAGAAGAATCCGACCTCGAGAAAATAAAGGCACACAGACAGAGGCCTGTATGAGCCCCCAATAAAAAGCGTGTAAAGAAACCAATAATTGTGCAGTGAATATTCAAATACACAAAATAAAAACTGGAAAGCTGGAACTGCTAGAGCCGCGGTGGCGGCTGCGTGAGGTGACGGGGCAGGACGTTTGGCATGGGCAGAGGGCCACGCAGGGCGGTGGCTCACCCCGTGTCATCGACCTGCTGCTTCTGGCTGTCGGGGATAAAGGAGCAGGGCAGGGGGCTGGAGGCGGAGGGAAGCGAGGTCCTGCCTTCAGAGGCCTTATTATTGTTTCCCTTTCCTGCCGCTCCACTGCAGCCCTGTAAAACATCAGTCAAGCCTCTTAAGACGCCCTGTCTGTTCCACCCCTCATCTGTAACATGGGGAGACAACACTGATCGGCCCCAAAAGGTTCTCTGAGGACGTTATATATAATACTGTGGGAAAACCTGAACAACCTCACACCTCCAGTTACATAAAGTCGGCACTACATGATCTCAGGAGACGAGAGTCATTTATCTTTTTTTTGCTCAACTGAGGAACAGGAGTCCATCTCTCACACCTTCCCACCAGACCTCTAAATACACTCAGAGGTACTGAGAGCCACACAGAACTGAACTGAAAGGTGACCCTCCAGCACTGCGCTCGCCAAGTTTGCAGTTCCCAGCGATACCAGCGTACTATGTGAACTGCTTTTGGACAGGCCCTGCAAGTTGCAATCTGTGCTTGCTCACGGCTTGAAATTATTTCAGAGGATGGTCTTGGGGATAAAAACATTTTAGAAGCTTGATAACCACGGCCAAGAGACTGCATGTCAACTTGAAGTTTTTAGTCCCGCTGCACTAAGGACAAGCTAAGTTAATGAAGAAGGCCTCTTGACTGCTTCTCATTCAGTAGGTCTGAGGCGGGGCCCAAGAACGTAGGTTTCTGACAAGTTCTCAGGTGATGCTGGTGCCGCTGGTCAGGGTACCACACTTTGAGAGTCACTGATTTTAAAAAATGTACTCCCAGATTAATCGCTTTTATTGCCGGTTTTTATTTAATAATTGATGGATGCATCTTACATTGACTGTCTTGAAGATTTTATTTCCAAATTCCTTTGTAATCTGAAAGCAGGGATTAAAACTCAAAGCGGATGTCCCTTTTCTTTTGAATCTGATTTATCATCTCACTTCATTTATCTCCATGCCTCAATGATCTCGACTGTGAGATGGGGACAACAGAGGGACTTAATAACAAATAAAAGTCTTTGGGAAAGTACCACGACATATTAAGTACTTGATAAACGTTATCTACAATTCTTATTGTAATTATCCTTACTAACTTTCTGTTCATTATTGAGGGAAACTTATTCATGCTTGCTACATGCTATACATGACCAGTATATGTAGAAAATCTTATCTATTTATGGTGAAATGTTCCAGAGCTCCAAAGGATTCAGTAAACTGAGGAGCAAAGGGAGGGCATGTCGTCAAAGAGCCAAGTTCCAATCCCACTGCTGCCACTGAGTTGCTGAATGACTCTAGACCAGTCATTTAACCTGAGTCTGAATTTCTGCTTCTGAAAAAGGTAGAAATTCGTACCTTCGATATGAAGATCAAATGAGATAATGCAAGTGGAATTTTGTAAAAGTGTCGCCATGTGGTATTCCTGTGGTGAAGGAAACAACCCTAGCTGGGAACAGATCACAACATACTAACGAGAGAGATAGATGGCCATCGCCCCTGTGTTTGTTTACATCCTTAAATGAGAGGGCAACGACCTGAATCGCCACATACGCTGTTTACTGAATGTTCTCCAATACCGCCAACTCAAGGCTATTTTTTAAAAAATACCATGAGCAGTACTATTTGATATTCCTGCAAAATGAAAGGAAAAAATTGCACACGAAGTCATCTCGGGCATTTACTGAGTAGCAGCTAAAACCCTCACTCCACGCTGTGAGTATTTATTTTGATGCAGAGCCCTACTGTGTCAGTTTAAGTTCAGCGTGTGAACACACGTGTACATGTATGAATAACGGCAACTAACTGGGCTGGTGATTTTCATTCCTGGTCTTAATTCTCTAAAATATGTTGAATGTTCTTATATAATTACACAATACGGTTCGCAAGACTTTAAATTGTAATTTGCTGAAAAGAAAATTTGGGGGTCATCACATGCTTCGTTCATTTCAACTAAACTACTAATTTTCTCAGGACCAAACAAGTTTGGCACTAATTTTTTATCGAGGCTTAATAACGTGAACATATGCAACGTCTATCTTTGATGACATGCTCTGCAGAATGTCTGTCTCCTAATGGAATGTAGGAAACTTCGTAGACCTCATCTTTTGTAAGGATAACGTTTCTGAGAAGTAAGTGTATAAACATTTTCAAGTAGGCTGTCATTTTAAGCACAGCGGGGATACTCTCCATTTCGAAGAAATCCAGTTATGAAGTCTCTTGTGAGGTTTACCTTAATGACAATCTCCTGACTAGTCGACTAATGTGCAAGTTTCCATGGACTTAGCTTTATCAGTGTGGGAGGTACACACATCCTACAAGACGCTGCAGACCTTAATTTAAAACACGAAATGCCACTTAAAATACGTTAAGTGCTGCTGACTAAAAAGGAAAAAAAGCTATACAAAAATAATTGTATCAGCTCTAATTAAGATGTTCAAGTGGATTGCCATTTAAAGAAACTAGTCTTAAAATACAGGTGATGTGAAAGCAGGAAGAACGAGGACAGATGCCGCCACGCCGCGTGTTTCCAACGGCCTGGGTAAAGGCAAAGGCGGTGAGTGTGAGCATCTCGCCTTCCTCCAGTCACCATCACGGTATTCAGACAGCAACAACTCAGTGTGCATTTACTCCACGGTGCTCCCTACTAGAGCACTAGGTCTGGTGCCACAGGCACGACTCAGACTACACAGGAGTGGTTAACACAGGGGCCATCATCCTCCTCTTCTTCACAACACGTCCCGAAAGGGTTTGTGCATAGGAACAGAAGAACAGAAACATATCTACAGATTCCATTTAAAAATAGTCAAGACTGTGTCGAAGGACATTTTAGAAATGTGAGGGAAAGTAAAAGCCTGCTGACTTTAAAATCTAACATCTGCAATAGGGAATCGGTGAATTCAGGTGAGAGGCCTATGAAAGCTGTTCACGTAGCTTCACTGTCGGTCACACTGCATACGGAAACTCTAAGTCGCTCCCTTGCAGCTGTTTGTGCCTCTACTTAACGCTGACGTACGCATCAGTACTGCTGAGGTGATATGGCTGAGTCCAGACCATCACACGGTGCTAGAAGTTCATGGATACGAAATCTTCAGTTGGTAAAGTGTATCTCAAGGGTTGACAAAACTCTGGGCAGAAAGAACAGGCTTGTAGCTTGAAGCAGAAATCTCTAAATAACATGACTACGCCGATCTGAGTCCACGGCACACAGGAGCCCCTCGAATAGTTTTGTCAAATGACAGAGATCAAAAAGTTGGCTTCCCATTACCATGACTGTTCGAAAGGAAACTGTATGAAAAAGGAAAAAATACTTATGACGGCATTCTACAGATACCCTTAAATGAGATATTCTTAAAGCACTTAAAAGCGTTTGGCCTATGGGACACACTCTCCTACACTGACTGCTGACCGCAACAGAGAGGAGGACTGAGGCAGTCTGACAATTCTGGGAAGATTACCCCAGACTACGTTCTCCACACTCTCTGAGGCAGTAGCTTGTGGCTGAGCGGAGGACCCGCAGCGCTTGCCAAGAACAACTGCTGCAATGAAAATCGGGGTGAGGAAGGTGCTGGCTCCCCACCGCGAGGCCAGCCTGAGCATCTATTTGTTGACAGTATTAAAGTCAACTCTCTTTCTTTGTTTGACTTAGGGCAACGGGACTTTTGATAAAAAACAGATTTAAAAACTACGGTGTCAATTTAAACTGCACACACTGGAATACTCTCCATTTCAAGGAAATCCAGTCACGAAGTCTCTTACGAAGCTCACCAAATAATCATCCCAGTTTATAAAATTACAATTCAAAACGTGTTAGGAAGGAGTCTAAGAAACAGTTTGCACTGCACTTAAGTGGTAAGACACACCATGACTGCTAAATGATATAAAACAATTCATAAAGGTGTTCAGGGGCAATCAGGCAGCTAAACTGCAGTGAGCGACAAAAGCAAAATCACAAGCTTCGCACACACGTCGGGGCAGTTCACGGCGCTGAGCCACTCCCTGTGACCAAATCAAGCATCAGAAGTGAGTCCTAGCTAGGATTATGCTACACACTTACTTCTCCTTTCAAACTATTGATTAACTGCTAAGAAGTAACAGTGCTTTTTTAATACAAGTAGGATTGTTTTTGTTTTTGTCTCGCAGTAACAACTACTGCCCAAAAGGGATGGCCAAGGCAAAGAAACACGGGGGAAATTTAAAATGTGTTGTCAGAGCCATAACAGAATCTGCGGAGGCAAATAAATTAGATTCCTACACCAGAAAATAAGGTATCTTTATCTTAATTTCAATTATTCAAATAAAATCTAGATTGGAACTTCATTTCTTCTTTGATAGTTCTGCATCATTTCACATGGTTTCCATACTTTCACCAAAGAAACACCTAATTTATTGAAATAGTTTTCTAATTCTAATATTATAAAACTAACCCAAAGTACACATCAAGTAGTGAAAAAGACTTCAGAATAAAAACAAGTAAAATTTCTAAATATAAACAAAAAAGACGAAAGTAAATATGAAGCTAATTCAAAATGCTATTAGAAATATACTAAAACCTGAAATCAACAGAGGCCATGCGTGGACTCCGACAGTGGATTAGTGGTTACCAGAGGGAAGCAGGGAGAAGGGAGGTAGGTACAGGGGTCAAATATTCGGTGATGGAAGGAAATCTAACTTTGGGGGGTGAACAGTCAATGATATGTATAATATATGACATACTGGCGAACTGTACACTTGAAACTTATTTGATTTCATTAACCAATGTCACCCACACCAATAATTTTAATTAAAAAAAGTACACGTGGAAAGTTAGCTTTTATAAGATTTTACAGCCGAAAAGAATTAAAAACTATACTAGTTCTCCTTTTTGAAGGTTTTGTTTTAAAAACACCTTCTGAATAGACGGAAATCAATCTAAAAATCCCTTTTCTTTTCACTTAATTTGGTTGGCAAAATTATGACAGATCCTGAAGGGCAGCAGATTAGAAGAAAATGAGGACGTCCTTCTCCCCCACCTAAAGCACTATTAACAAAACAGAAATACTGACGATATTTTCTCTCACTGCACTAGTGTTTGGCTGTGGGAAGTCACTGATGTAACAAATTAAGACTTATTAAAACTAACTTCAGACTGCCAAGATGACAGTTTCTTGGATATTAATTTAAAAGCTAATATAAGTAATCACAGAGGAAATGCACGATTGTGCTGAGTACACGGCAAAGCAGCCTCGTTTGTTTTGTCTCAATGAGCAGGACGCTCGTAACCGTAAGTGGGTCATCGCGGAGCAATAATCAGATCCTTCGAAGAAATGACTCAGAGAAAAGATGTGACTGGTTGGTATTCGGATGCCACGAGCAAGCTGACGTTTACAGTTATTACGCGAAAGCACCATCCCCCACAGGTCAGGCATGCCTAGGCCGTTACCTCGACGATGTCGGAGTTGGTCCTGCTCTCGTGGGGCTCGTTGTACTCCGTGTACTTGAGGAGCACCTTGTCCATGTCGGTGCTGGCGTACTGGAACAGCTTGTTGGAGCTGTTGAAGATGATGAGTGCTATTTCACAGTCACAGAGCACGCTGAGTTCATAGGCTTTCTTCATTAACCCGAACTTCCTCTTTGTAAAAGTGACCTGGACAGTCAAAGGGAAAAAGTGTGTTTGGATTAAACGCCTCGGTGGTACCTGATGCGTCACTTCGACACCGAGCCAGACTGCGCAGGTGGGAAAGGTTCCCAGCCTCAAGGCCCACACCGGCCTCTTCCCCACGCCCTCCTGCCACGCGACTGCGGTCCTGCGTGCATCCTGCACCGCCGGGGGCCCCCACAGAGCCACCTCCTCCGAGGTACCGCGTCATCCTCTCCACTGCGGAGGACAAGGATCAGCGGAGCAGCGGGCCCCTACTGTCCAGCTTAAAACGGCTGCCATCAGAAAGCCAGTCTCACCTCAAGTGACACCGTTACTCAGACTCTTCTCTCAACGACCGAGCACGCCACTCATTTAGCTCCCACTCCCCCCTGACAAGCCCTTCTACGGCACCCACGGAAGTTCACTCTCAGATTAGCAAATTCCCTAATGCCCTCTGAATATTTCTTTCTCTAAAACTTGTCACCTAAACTTTTCTCAAGTAGAGACCAATTTTTGTTTGTTTTTAAATATCACATCCCCTACACTCAAGGGCCTAGAAGATGTGTCCTTTTTGCTCCCTACTCTCCCTTCCAAATTATTTTTCCTTCCTTCTCCTTCAAATACCCTATTTGTGTTTTTAAACTCATGCCATGAAATGTATGCCACCCAAGACCCCTCCTAGTGACCCCCTGGCTCCCCTCTTTCACACACACCGATAAGTATCACCTGACTTCTCTGTCTAGCCCTGCTGTTATCTCTGGAGACTTCAGTATCTATAGAAAAAAAAAAAAATCATTGCAAATACTTTGGCCTCTCAATTCCTTTATCTCCCAACTTCCAAATGATCAATCTCTACCATCATGTCAAGCATCTGCTCCTGAAGTCACGCCTTAAATTGTCATTACCAATAATCTCATCACCTCCGAAACCTCAGTGTCATCCCCTGCACACTCCTATCCAGTTTGTACTCTCTCCAGAAATCCTTTAACCTGGACTTCTTGACAAGAGTGGCAATGTCACAGTCCTGGGAAGGCCTAGCCAAAGGTCCTTTGATTGGGGCTCTAAGATTCAGAAGTGTGGGAAGGCCACGAAAGAAGTGTGGGGGAAGCCAGTGGGGACCCTCTGTTTTAAATGCAAAATGTCAGGTGACATAAAACTAGGAATTGTACAGAAAAGCCATTTTTAACTTGTACCTACTATCATTATCAAACATGTAAAAGTTAACTAAATGACCTAAACCCTGAGCTAGTTTCACTCAGAAGAGGGTAAGAGGAAAAAAAATCATAACAGACAAAGCCATAACAAGAAAATTCAAAGAATCAAAACAGACAATAAAATTAAAATGATTAAAGGTGTTGGGTATGGCTGACATATAATGTATAAACTTTAAAAACTACAGAATTGAAAAAGAAAAAGTATTTATTAAAAAACAAACAAACAAAAACATCAAAAAGCCACACCACTCCCACAAACAAAAAAATAAATCAGTAATCAAACTCATGGAATTTTCTGGTTGAGTTGCTGAACATCGAGTCACTTCTTAGGAAGAGAGAGAAAAAAAGATCTGTCTGATGTTAGAATGCTGGCAACAGTCAAAGCCAGAAGATCTTGAAATAATCTCTACAATGTTCTAGGGGAAAGTAATGGAATCCTAGGATGCAACGCCTAGCCAAGTCATACTTCACGTCAAAAGGCAACAAACACTCTCAAACATAAGAATACTCTGGAACCTTAGAATACCCATGAGCCCTTCTCAGAAGAAAAACAAAACAAAACCACTTGCTGAAAACATCCAGGCACTAAAGTAGAACATACATTGGAAAATACCGGGATTTCTTTCAGTTTTCTTCATTGCTATATATTCAGCTTCTAAAATGACACATGACATGGGGGAGGGGGTGCTAAAAATTTGCTCAATAAATCCATTACCCCCAAAATTAACAGAAGCATACAAACGCTACAGTAAAGAACTGGTGCTAATGAACCCGTTAAATTTTGAACTATGATTAAATAATCATGGAGATCATAATTGTAACAGAATATAACTACTAATTTTAACAGTATTTTAAAAAATACCAAACGTAGATTCCTGACGAGATACTGACACAGGATCTATTTCCCCCTGGAATAGGCATGCACGGGTAGACGGGGGAGTTGTGTGTGGAGGTGGCAGCCTGGACAAGAGCGAGTCGTGGGGCTATGATGAGACAATGTTTTAAGAACAGTATGGGATCAGCTGGTGCCTCCTGTCTCCACGCCTGGGACACTCATACCTGCGGCCTCACAGCGGAGACTGGCAGCAGCTCTGGTGCAGACAGGTGTCCCCCAGATGACATCAGAGCACCGCAGAAGCCTGCTAGGGATGGGAGTCGAAAAAACACAGGTAGGGATGGACCAGGCTCCATCCCCGACTTCCACCCACTGGGACTCAAAACCGCCAAGGT
Organism: Cynopterus sphinx; assembly: GCA_030015415.1. Classification (NCBI taxonomy): domain Eukaryota; kingdom Metazoa; phylum Chordata; class Mammalia; order Chiroptera; family Pteropodidae; genus Cynopterus; species Cynopterus sphinx. Next base: position 7,922,440 of record CM057395.1, on the reverse strand, counting down.
TAAGGCTGGCAGATTTCCACCCAGAGGAAGTGCCTTTTTCCAGTGCTTTTTCCCTGGAGGACTCAGTGAAAAGCTGCAATCTGAGTTCTTTAAGGACAGGAGCAGTGAAATGATTAACTGTGACTTTTTTGATGCCTGGGGCCCTCTGACAAGTTGAAATAATCAATTAAAATGATATAAGATAGTCCAAACACACAAAAGATGACAAAGAATACAATTCAACTAAACTGGCAAGTCAAGAAGTATCATCGGAGTGAACCAAAAAAAAAAAAAAAAATCCACCCACACACGATTTCTAAAAGGTATAGCTAAAGCGTAAGGACACACAGTAAGGTGGGAAGTAAATGGAGAAACACAGACTCATCAAGAACATACGAGTCAAAGGAGAGGTGTAGCTACACGAATGTTAGAGTAGATTCAAGACAAACGTGATTCACTGAGGACAGAGGGGGTAAACATGTACTGAAAATTCATCAAGAAGGTATAACACTAATGTTTGAGCCTAGTAAAATGGTCCTAAAATATGTAACACAACACATATTACACTAATAAAATGGAAAAACTCACCAATTCACTACTGTGGTTAAGTGCAATTACTAATAGGTCTCAATGAGCCAAAAAAAAAAACACACACAAAGAATATAGACAATTTGAATACAAAAACGCGACTGGCCTAATAAACATGTATTGACTTCTGCATCCAACAACTAAAGAACACACATTTACCTCAGGTCCACTTATAACTCAGCAACTGATCGGATTCAGGAAATAAAGCCAGCCTCAACGCATTTTATAGCGTTCACAATGTATTTATAAAGCAATATAAACCACTGTAAAGGCAATATAAACCACTGTAAAACACTGTGAGTCCTAACGTAAGAGCGCTGAGTGTTTTAAGATTGAAAGATACGATCTGAAACAGATAAAATACATACAGAATTTATAAAAGAACTTCTAAAAAAAAAAAAAAAAGAAAAAGGCCAACAACCCAGCAGAAAATGGGCAAACCTCAAAAACAGGTAACATTTCACTTTCATTAGACCAGAAAAAATGTAGAAGAAAATGAAAAACAAAATGAAAGAGAGAGGAAGGAAGGTGGGAGGGAAGGGGGGAGGGAGCCTGGTCATATGGGGAAATACTGTTCCAGTGACCTGAAGTGTGACTTCACCTTACAGGCTCCAACCCTGGTCATTGAAAACTCCACCGCTACGGCCTCCTTCAATAACTGCCCCCTGGACCACCGCACCACCAGAGGCCTGTGGTCCTTTGCGGACTCTCCCCGCCACCCAATCTCACTCCTTGCCGTATTCTTAAATCTCCTGTGTAGACTACGTATTTAATGAGTCCCAGTGCCTAAGTCTCTCGGATATATATAGCAGGCGTTCAAATTTAAAGGAAAAAAGAAATCACATCTCTTCTGCACAGAAACAAGACTTCCCCTCTTAATGCAACAATAATGAAATCTTAACTCAGAATGCGAAAATTCAGACATCGGTAGAATTAATACACCCTTTTAGAATTAACATACCCTTTTGGTTTTGACAAAGTGCGTCTGTGCCAAAAGCACATGAGGAGAAGTTCAGATACCCTTTCCCCGTCTGGCAGCTTGGCCAGAAGCTGACTTGGCAGGTAAATTCAAAGTAGAAACAGGCCACTTTCAGCTGCTGAGCTACAGTGGCAGGCTCCACCTTGCTAACAAGGTCACTCCCTTTCCCTGGAAAGCTGCCTTTCTAACAAGGTCACTTCCATTTCCCTGGTTCCCCTGCCCCTCTAAACTCCTCATCAGCCCTCTCTCACATGCTGTGCCCCACACTCATGAAGCAGGTCCACCCCATGCCTCCCTGACACGTCACGATCCTCAGATCTGTGAAGGGACAGTGACCTGCAACCTTGCTCAGAATCATTCCTGTGGAATGATGGAACGGTTTCTTTATCAGTCGTCCCTATTTTGTCAAGGTCTGTAATGAATCATGTCGCGGGACTGTGAGCCTTCCACTTCAACTACGGAATCTCCGTGGGCTGAAACGATTCGGTCACTGGCAGCCCTGACCACTGCCACCTTCTCCCCCGGCCGCTCAGTTGAGTCCAGGCCCCCATCGTCATCCACGCCACCAGACGAACAGCTACTCAGACTCCGCAGAACACACCCTGAGTACTGTTCTCGGTTCCTGGTGTGCTTCCAGACTCCAGCTGTTCTGGAACCTTCTCCTGATATGGAACCTTTCCAGGCTTTGAAAACTGGTTTGTTTACAACAGCCTACAAAATTATTTTTTCTTCTTTCCTTTAAACCGAGGGGCTGGCAAGCTTTCCCATGAAGGGCCAGAGAGTAAAGACGTTAGGTCTACGGGTCACACAGTGTCTGGGGACACTACTCAACACTGCTGCTGCAGTGTGAAAACAGCCCCCGACAACATGTAAACAAGCGGGCATGGCCGGGTCCTCCCACTGCTCTATTTATTAAAACGGGCCGCAAGCCCACGGACCACGGCTTGCCAGCCCTGCACTAAGCCCTTAGGTCTTTGGTATGCACATGCCATGGCATCATTATAAAGGGCTTGAACTTGTACGGGTTTACTGGCACTGGTCCTGAAAGTTAACTTCAATATGTTCTCCTAATTAAAACTGAGATATATAATAACTGTTTCAGAGTATTTGTGATAACGAGAGTTGTTAAAAAAATGATTCTCATTACTTGTTGGTTAACCAGAAAACAATGAATCAGAACACATTCATTGATAGGTGCAGGTAACTTAGGTATTACTTACTTATGAAAATAAAGGTGACAACTTAAAATATCAATAGAGAGATAAGTATCAAACGATCAAATGTGTAGAAGATTAAATATAAAAGATAAATCTAAACTCTACATTCACAACGAACGGTGATGGGAGAACTGTGACTTACTTTTCTTTTTGCCTATGTTTTTTATAATTAACACATATAATTCCTGAAATAAGAAACACATTTCTTATTAAAGCACATTATGAAAAGCCAAAAGTTTTTGATTGCTAAAATATTTAATTTAGTCTGGAAATAAAATATGTAAACTCGAAATTAAATTTAAGAAAAATCCAACCATTTAACCCTACACTTCTTTTTTAAAAAATATTTACATCTATTAAGTAGATAAAATTTTTATTTACCTGTCGGTTCCTTTCATCCATTATGCGCGTGATTTGTATTTTCTTCCGCCCCATTTTCAGTCACCTTTCCTTCTGTTCCAAATATTAATTCAAAAATTAATTTTCTTCAACACCCTAATGCATCGTACACGGCTTCTATTATTTCAGCTTCTAGTCCAAGGGCTACAGCTGAAATTTTCTATAAGATCTAAAAGAAAACACAAATTAGAAAATTTAAGTTCTAGAAGTTTGCAAATCAGCAAAATGTTATACAAATTTCAAACATGCTTTTATGCTGCACACTGACAGCATCATTAGGTGAAATTTCTGGTTATACAAAATTAGTAAATAAGTTGAAGTCTTATTCAATTTACCCCTAAAGTTCTCTTGAATCTTTTCACGCCTCTAGTTTTGGCTAAAAGTGTTTTTCTCCATGCATCCAGCAGCAGCAGCAGCAAGAGCTATCACTTGGCATCCTCCTATGCGCCACACACTTTTCTCAGTACCTGCTCTGTTTTAACTCATTCGATCCTAACTGCAATGTTCTGCATTAGCGACAGTTTCTCTCATTTTAGAAATGGGGGTACTGAGGCACAGAGATACTAAGTAAGGGGCAGAGCTCGGCATACGAACTCATGGTGTCTAGCTCTACAGCTTCTCCTCCAAACATTACAGAATCTCTCTAAAAGCTTCTGACAGCCTCCACGTCAGAAGATGAACTAATAATCTGCAGAGCCCCGATCCACCTTTACAAACTTTTCTTGCAAACTACAACAGCCACCAGCAAATTACTATTTGTCAGTCCACAAAAACACTACCTACTTCCATAATAATATGCACTTAAATAATTTACTAGTCCTTTAGCTATTAATGAACTCCTTATCAGTTGAGATTCAACTGGAATGCCATCTCCCTGATGAGGTCGGGACCAATCCCTCCCTCCCTCTCCCCCCGCCCCCCACCGCGGCAGAAAAAACCACAGCACCAACTTTGTGGAGGTGGGTGTATAAATTTCATTTCTTCTGAGTCTGAATCTTTCAAAACCAAGGATTTCCTATTCCACTCATCTCCAGAATAGAATGACTGGCAACGATATAATCTGTCATGCTCTGAATGACAGTTGTGTCAAAAACCTGGTGCTTTCAAACATATGTGATAAAATATTTATGGAGGACTGGGAGACAAATGCAAAAACATTCACAATAATAAATTCTCTGGGGAATGTTATTCAAGTATTTTAATCACTGTGCATGTATATCTATAAAACTTCAACTGTACTGTGCAAATCCAGAGTTTGAGTAAATTTGGCTTTTGCTCAAAAGCAATGAGATTTTCAATTCTTATCACTCTCATGGCATTTCTTACATATCTTCCCTCATTCATTCTTTTCTTTCTTCATTCACACAGATCATTGATTGATCATCTATTAACTACTGATGACATATTAATTGATCACCTACTTGCAAAAAATGTGCTTTCAAATACTAAACTAGGCACATTGGATAACAAGGTCAAGAAAAAGAGGCAAAGATTTCTAATCTCGCAGGTTCAGTCTAGTAGAGGAAAACACATTAATTAAAGCATCATATAAATGAGTCTGTGTAACTCAAAACTTAAAAGTTCATTTTATCTGACCTACATTCATGAGTCAGGGAAGGCTTGCCTGAGAATGTACCTCATACTCACACATACCCTGATGAGGGTTATATGGATTAGGCAGAGAGAATGGCGTGGGCGAAAGCCACCTGACGAGAGAAAGCGTGGAATATTAGCAGTGGTCCCCAACCTTTCTGGCATCAGGGACCAGTGCTTCCATGAGAATCTAATGACTGATGACGATCTGAGGCAGAGCTGCAGTTCTTAACAAGCCACGAACCGGTACTGGTCCCAGGACAGGAGGCCCCTACGAGAAGCTGAAAGATGGCTAGTCACTGGCAGGAAACAAGCAAACAGGCAGCTGTGCCACAGAACCTTTGTTTTCTCAACAGATTACAATGTAAACAATAGAAGTTGGCTTGCTCCAAATCATCTTCCCTAACAGCTCACGTTGCCTCCGATCCCCATTACGAAAACTTGCACTGCAGCAGGCAAGATAAATATTCATACGTTTCACTGCAGAGATGTTATGCTGACACCTCATAGGAACTGTATTATCTCGTATAATAATATAACAATTCTGAATTCTAGAATATATCTGAGCATTTTGCTTTTGACAGTGGGGGAGTAGGCTCCTACGCACCCACCTCCCACTGAGAACTAGAACAGCAAAACAAAAAGTCATCTGTTTAAAACCACTGGAGAACTTCCAAGACAGTGAGAGTTTGTAGAGCTGAGATCTGGAAGAAACAGGTGAAACCAAACTTCAGACTCATTTTCCCCCTAGAGTCATTTGCAGACTCTTAAATTATTGGCTGAGAGGCTGAGAAGCTGAGCAGATCTTTCAAGGGATCTATGGGGTGGGGCGCAAAAACCAGATCCAGGGCCTGACAAGGCTTAGGAAAAGCCCCAGTAAACACACCAGGGATCTGGAGGGAATCCAAAGGACTACACCTGAGATATAAAGGTGAACCAGGTGTACGCAAGGCCACACAGAGGGAGGTGTAGCTTCAGTTAACCTCAGTCCCTGCCTGAATTAAGATGATCTGACCTACCTAGTGTCATTAACCTGCCTGCATGCTAGTAAAATATTCTCTAAGATTTCAGCAAAAGTAAATCTTAACAGCAAAACATATCATCCAGAAATTCAAATTATCTTATCATTTTATATAAAACATCTGAAAAAAATAAAAAAAATAACCAGTCGAGATTTGACTGAAAACCAAATTTTAAAATGGCAACAGAAATAAATCCATAGTAGATCCAGATAATGGTGTTATCAGACAGGGACTTTAAAATAATTTAATGTGTTCAAAGAACTTAAACACACACACACACACACACACACACACACACACACAAATTTCAGCAGAGAATACTTAAAATACGAAAAACAAAAAATAGAGAAGTACCATTTTGAAAACAGAAATTAAGAAATCGATGGATGAATTCAACAATTGGTCAGATACAGCTGAAGAAAAAACCAATGACCCAAAAGATAATAAAGAAAATATCTATACTGAAGCCCACAAAGACACAAGAAATAAGTGTGAAAAAACTATGAAACATGAAGAAAAGATCCAAGATACATGTAACATGATCATCTTAAACGATGCAGAAAAAGGATCTGCAAAATACAATACCCTTCTATGATAAAATAACCAACTGAGAATAGGAAGAACTACCTTAACCTAATAAAAATCATATCGTTACACCATAGTCAATGGTGAAAGTTTTTCCTCTAAGATCAGAAACAAAACAAGAATGCCAGATTTCACCACTTCTTTTCAACAATGAAATGGGAGTTCTAGCCAGAGCGATTAAGATAAAGAAATAAAAGGCATCCGAATTGGAAAGAAATAAGTATAATTATCTGTTTTCAAATGATGTGATCTTATATGTGGCCTCCCTTGAAGATTCCACAGAAACATTGTTAGAATAAGCAAATTCATCAATATAGGATACAAATCAACACACAAATTCAGCTGCATTTCTATACACTAACAATGAAAAGTCTGAAATAAGAAAATAATTCCACTTACAATAAAGTACTCAAGAATTAACTTAGTCAATGAGGTGAAAGACATACACTGAACACTACCAAATAAATGATAAAGAGATTCATGATTACCAGACATCCATGTTCACAGACTAAAAGATTTGATGTTAGCATGTCAATATTACCCAAAGCAATGTACAAACAGAATCTCCATCCAAATCCCATGCTGTTTTTTGCAGAAATAAAATTCATGTGGACTCTCAAGAAACTCCAAATAGCCAAATCTTGAAAAAGAATCCAGTTGGAGAACTCACAGTCCCTAACGTCACAATTTTCTACAAAGCTACAGTAATCAAAATAGTTTAGTACTGGCACAAAGACAGACGTATAGACCAAAAGGACAGAATAGGGGGCCCAGAAATAAATCCATCCACACATGCTCAAATGTCGAGAAGGGCCAATGGACACTAACGACACAGTAAAACAGCAGCCCACAGAAGGGGAGAAATTGTAAATCACAATATCTGATACAAGGTTAATATCCAGAATGTATATTAAAAAAAAAAAAAACACCTAATACTCAACAACATAAACCACCCAATGTTAAACACAAGCAAAGGGCTTGAATAAACATTTCCCCAAAGGAGATATACAAATGGCCAATAAGCACATGAAAAGATGCTCAACATCACTAATCGCTAGTGCAAAATGCAAATCAAAACTAACATCAAGACACCACTTCACACGAATTTGGATGGCTATTATCAAAACAACAAGAACAAAAACCCAAGTGCTAAGTGGATGTGGAGAAACTGAGACTTTTGTGCGTTATTCTGGAAATGTAAAATGGTACCGTTGCTGCGGAAAACAGTATGGTGGAAGCTCAAAAAATACACGCAGAATTACCACTTGATCCAACAATTCCTCTTCCAGGTGTATACACAAAGAACCGAAAGGACAGACTCAAATAACATATTTGAATGCCAGTGTTGACAGAAGCATTATTCACAGTGGCCAAAAGGGGCAAACACCCCAAATGTCTGTGGACACATGGAGAAGCAAAACGTGGTATACACATCGAGGGGAATATTTTTCAGCCTTAAAGAAAATCCTCGCAGGTGCTGCAGTCTGGACGAACTGTGAAAATACTATGCTAAGTGAAATAAGCCAGGCGCAGAAAGACAGATAGTATGTAACTCCACTTAGATGAAGTACCAGGAGCACTCGAATTCCCAGAGACGGCAAGTAAAATGGTAGTCACCAGGCGACAGGACGGAGGAAATGACGGGGAATTCTTGCTCAGTGGGTACAGAGCCTCCGTGTGGGATGATGAAAAAGTTCTGGAGGTGGATGGTGGTGACTGCTGTACAGCACTGTGCATGTCCTTCATGCTACGTTACGTATATTTCACCAATTTCAAAAATACGAATACTCAAAAAATGTCTGAACACACCTTTAAAATAACTGCAGGATTCACATTTTATTTACACAAGCTATCCACTCACTCTTCAGGTCAAATGGTAAAGCAAAAGAAGTTGGTGGAAACGGCAGCTTTTGAAACCCACCTTTAAAACCTCTCTTTAGCAAACACAGATGGGCACTCTTTTCCCCACAAAAAGTCATATATCTTACCGCAGGGGAGAAAAGAGAATCTAATTAAATCCCAAGGCCTACAGAACTGTATTCAGGAAACAGTAATACTGTAAAAAATTAGCCTGAACTCTCGGTTAACTGAAAAATTTTTAACGTCATTTTTTTTTTTTTTAATCAGAAACTAGAGTTTAAAAAAGAGTTCTGATACGGGCTCTGCTGTCTTAAGAGATATCATGGGAAACGGCAGCCAGATTCAGACCAATTCAGACTAGTGCCATTCGCGGATGCTCAGTCTTTTTAAATCAAGTTCATTTACTGTTTTAAAGACCCTCGTTGCTTAAGTAAATACCCATTTTAAGAGCATGGACTGTAAACAAAGGTGAACTTTACTTTCAACTCGGCCCTTATTAAACAAACACCAGTCTCAGAGTTCATCGCAACACCCCATTCTGACGGCTCTAGTAAATCGATGTTGTACTAAATTTTGTAAAGCTACTAAAATAACCATTGTAAGGAAAGAAATTGGGTACAATCAACAACTGAACTCTCAATAAACTAACAGGTATCGATCAAGAGAAAATCTGTAGCGAGTCATCACGTCTTCAAAAGAGATCTTAAGAATTCAACTTGGCACCTATTACACTTGAGACGATGGTCCAGAACCACACGGCTGGGAATGCCAAGCAGGAAGCTAGACACAAGACTCAGACATGGGGGCTAGAGGACGCCCTTGGGCACCTGGGGCATAGAGATAATACTAATGTGGCGGAAAATGTGCTCACCTAGGGATAAAACGCAAAATGAAAAGAGAACAAAAGCCCCAAGGAACAGAACACTTTTTATTGTCGTTAGCAAATGAATAGCCGAAAACTGTCCTCTAGACAGGTTTTCAACAATTTGGCCAACGTTAAAAATGTGTTTTCCAGGAAGAAATCTGACTTTCAGCTTCCCCTGAAAAATCTATTCTACTGTGAAGAATTCATTCTAAGAAAATAATAAGACAGTGACAAAAAAAAAAAGTCTGTGCACAGATGTTCATCCCAATGTGATTAACATGCTGAAACCACGAGGGGACATACTGTGCAAGGGCACAGGGCTAGCCTGTCTCTGTACCAAGGCGGCCAGGAAGAGCTTGAACATTTTACCACAAATGTTCACAAGATATTGTTGTGGGAAGAAAACATATATAATTCCAGCACTGCTTTTAAAAATTCTGTAGGTGTGGCGTGCACAAAGGGGCACACTGTGTGTATATTCACGTTATTGAAATTGATAAGTTTTTAAAAATTTTTTTTTCTAAAATAAATGTCATTGTTGTGACAAGGATAAAAATTATTACAAACAAGAAAAAAGAATGGCTGCTTTTAAAATTAAGAAGAAAAAAAAATCCTGAAAGCCAGAAAGCATGAACTTTAAACATTACTAAAATGTTTAAAAACTTCTACAATAGCAATTTTGCAATTTCCAGTCACTCTTTCTTCACGACTTGCTTGGAATTTCAAAGCATTATCTGACTGCTGAATGAAAAATCTGGATCTCAGCCCCAACCATGTCCCTAAACCAGTTGCATAATTTCTGGTACCTGACAATTTTTAAGTAAAAGGAACTGCTTTTATAACATTAAAACTGAAATTATACATATTATAAGTAACCACATGAGGCTAGAATACTGTACATTTGCAAATATTTGAGGAACAAGTGGTTCATTATTGCTATTAACAAACATATTGCTAAACATGGCATGTTATATTTATGATCAGAAAATAAAATGAACACTTTATTTTCCGTGTGCCTATTTCACATACTTACTCCCCCTGAACCATATTAATGTTTTTGCACATACAACAGAAATCTGAGAAAAGATTAAATGGCAAACATTATCTTGTAATTTCCAACAACTGTCCAATGTCATCAAATGTTATCAAAAAAGCAAACTAAACATGAAATAGGTAAAATTACTAGCATCTGAGTAATACAGTATGTGTAATATACATATACAGTGTTTACATGTATAAATGGTTATTTATACTTTAAATTTTTCCCTTCCATTTAGTAATACTCCTATTTGACGTCTTCCTTTTTCTGTAAATAGTTTATCAATAAAAAGAGTGCTGAGTCTATCTTGTTCCAGGAACCATTTTAAATTATTTTCTGTAGCAAATTTCAATCATCCTACTTGAAAAAGGGTAGGCTCCTGTAATTTCCACGGTAAGGACACAATGACAACTCCGCAGTGGCCCAGAAGGGCCACTGCTTGGCCATTCCGACAGTCTGTGTCTTAGAAAAGTTAATTATACATACATACTGTATTTACAAAGTTCAGTAAAAAGATCAGGAGGCAACCATCGATAACTGGAGCCAGGAAAACTACCATTGCCTTCCAGTGACACCTAAACAGGAGTATGGAGAAATTTCTCATCTTTGGATTCACAGAAAAGCAGCTATGAGAGTTCCGATTATTAACATTCACCTGCATTAGACACTTTTCCCTAAACCTCCGTACTACTTTATAACGCCTAACAGCCAGTGGTTAGAAAACAGACATGGGTCCCCACCTCCTTCTGCTACACATAATCAAAACGAAGCCCGAGACAACAGAAGTCCAGCCAAAGCCCCAAAGCTGAGCGGGAAAAGAAGTGGGACTGATACCAGCATCACAAAGTAACAGTTCACGTGACATTTACGTCACAAGGACCTCGTTTTCAGTAATACCGTTAGAGGAAAGGCCAATCCCCAAAAGGTAAAAACTTTTCATATGCTCAAAATAATTAGATTCCCAGACATTAAGAAAAGATCATAAAGAAAACACTTCAAACTCAGTGAAATTTGCCCTGCTTATCTGATAAGGTATCTACTGACTACCATGAAAGAGAAATACAGTTTCAGAACAGCCAGGGGTTTGAATGTTTACTTTTATGTGAAAAATAATAAACATATCGAAAGCACAGAAGAGGAGACATATACTCCCTTAAGAATATTCTCACTCTACGGAGCAGGTTACAATCACTGTCTTCCAAAGAAACACACAGAATATAAAAAGACCACGGAACAAAAATCTTTAAGCTTTTATTTTGCTAACAAGCCCGCGGCCGTTACAACCAGAAGGAAGACTCCAGACAGAGTCCTTCCTGCCTTTCATTCCTAAATGAAATCAAGACGACGACTTTTTATATGGCAGAGATTATTTTATATAATTAACAACAAACATTACCAAATGCATCCCAAGAAATTCTGGTCTGTTTCCATTATATTTCTATCACGAAAAGAGGTGATCCTTTCTATTTAACTAATCTGACTATATATCCAGAGAGTTAAGATACAGCTTAAACCAAACCCTAACTAAAACAGTATTATGCATACTTAAGAGAATAAGTAATGTTACTAATTACCAATGAGAGTTGAGTCTCCCAATCAATAGAATGCTTTTGCATCCTAAATTTTACACAAGAAAGGATTTTAAAGTCCAGCTACTCAAAACAAGATTTCACTTCATACTATACAGTGGACCTTTGAACCACCCGGGTTCGAATTGCAAGGTTTTTCAATAAATACTGCAGATGTATTTTCTCTCATGACTGTCTTAACCTTTTCTTTTCTTTTCTTTAGCTAACTTTATTGTAACGATACAGCATACAATACACATAACATGCGTAACATGTGCCCACCGACTGTTTACGTTGTCGTTAAGGCCTCTGGTCAACAGCAGGTTATTTAAGTGTTTAGGGAGCAAAGTTATATGTGGATTTGCAGCTATACAGGGGTCGGTGCCCCTAAGCCCACAATGTTCAAGGGTCAAATGTACAAAACTTCAGCAAAGAATATTAAAAAGCCTCAGGATAACATTATTCCTATCCTAACAAGGAAGAGGAAGAGCCAGACACTCTATAAAGCATAACTTTTCTCGAGCAGCTTATCAAAGAGCTGAGGTTGCAAGGCAACCGTGTGAATGGAATTCCAAAGGCTGACACACCTTCGGCAGAGCTCAGGAGAAAGAGGTGCGACCACAAACCTGGTGAGGAGAAATCGGCTGCCGTCGAAGGTGGTCTTGAAGGCTGAGTGGGCCAGCAGGACAGCTTAGAATCTCTGGAAAGCCCGGACGAAGGGGAGTGTATTTCTGTGGACCTGTTCTATGTGCTCACAAGAAAGGCTGGGGGACAGTACAAAAGACGCGAGAGAGGACCCCTTGGTGACACACGAATTTCTGTCCACCTTCCAGTCATCGGTTATTTTACTGACTGGGCTACAGTCAAGGAAATGTCTCTTACCTTTAGTTTTCAAATCTATAAAATGAGAATAACAGATTGTCACATACAGTTTTGTGAAGATTCATGTAGTCCTTGTTTGGCACTAGTCACATATCAGATGCTCAAAAAACAATTATACTATTATATTCCTCAGTTTATTTCATCTCCAAGTACCCATTTGCTGATCATAAAGTTAATGAAGGCAGCAGCATGGGCCTGGCTGCCACCTAGAGAACATCTAAAAGGCAAAGGAGCCCAAAAAAGGGGGGGAGGTTAAGAAGCAAATGAAAGATCAATTTTAAATTCTGTTTATTTAATGAGACATTTAGAAAAGTTCATCAGATATTCTAAATCTACAAAATATACATTTATAATAAGAGGAAGGGCTGGTTATTTGGAAGAAACCTGTGGTTCTTTTTTAATGAAAGGAAGAGTCATTTTTTAATTTACCTGGATTTATAGTTCACAATTTAGATACACTGGATTTTCATCAACCTGTTTTATATCATGGACATCACAATAATTAGACTGGATTTATGAACAAGATTCTTTATTGCCCGTGGGGCTTCTGACTACAGAGAGAAACGCTCGTTATTCTTTATGCCTTTGTTTTTTTTACTTACTGTTTGGGTTCCTTGATGTATATGTGTAATTTAAAATAAACACCATTAGATACTTAAAAGTAGACTCCTAGCCCTTTAGTTTCAATGATGAAAATAAAAGATGAAACAGAATAAATCAGGATCTTTAGAAGCGACCAGAGCAAAGAAGTCTACGACTAATTATTGTTTTTTTTTTTCCTCCCTACAGACATAAACGCAGCCTAGGCCTAGGCCAACCAAACACCACCCGGGGGCTATGCTGGTAGGAAAGGACAACTGAAGAAATTTAGAATGAAATGGTAGAACGTGAAAATGACAGGAGAGAGAGAAGAGAGACCGAGTAAAGGGACACTAGAACTCTTTAATTCTGAACTCGTTAGATAAGATGTAAAATCCTTCCTGTTTTGGTTAGCCTCTCTATTACCTGCAGCAGACGTCCTCTCCCTGATACACACAAACAGGTATTTTAAGAGCTGAAAGTAACCCGTTCCCAAAAGGATAAGCAAATTATAGATCATTTAAAAATGTTTCAGGTAGGTAATTTGCACACCACATCATAAATATTCTTTCTTGATCTATCACCTACTCTGTGATTTTTATTCTAGACATAAAAAACATGTACGAACGTTCATAAGACCAAAATCTTCCAAGTCAAAACACCAGGTCATACAGAAGGCTTGAAAGAAAATTCCCTGTCAATAAATACAGACCATACAACAAAACACATATACGTGCTTAAATACAAATTTGCTACACAAAGCTATTTCTGATATCCTATAGGTACCGAGTATAGCACAATGTTTAAGAGAAATGGTACCGTGTAAATTGAACACAATTAAAAACTGATGGGGTGGGGGGAGGTAAATGGGGTAAAAGGGGACAAATATGTGGTGACAGAAAGGCATCTAACTGTGGATGGTGAACACTCAATGCTACACACACACACACACGCCTTACCATTGAATTGTACACTTTAAACTTACTGGATGTCATTAACCAATGTCACCGTAATAAAAATAAATTTAGAAGAAAAAACTGCTAAATAACAGGGCTGGGCCACAGAAGCCAGCCTTCAAAGAAGAGCAATCGACTCTTGTAATAGTCACAGATCATAATCACATGGCAGAAAAGCAAATTCATAAGTGAGACTAACAGAGTCGGAGGCAGTGGAAGAGGTACTATACAAGACAGCTTCAACAGTCTCCCACCCTCAGCCAGCCGGCCAATCAAAATTCAGTTTCTGCCCCGGGCAGGTTCTGCGGGCCTAGTGAGACAGGTTTTTCTTCACTGCGACAGGAAACCCCATGGCCACAGCTCCCAACAGCGTATCCATCAACCAGGAGAAACGTGAAGGTAGCGTCCCGTCACAGGCGTTCAGCACCCAGGACGTTTCACATCATCACCCGACAGCAGGAAAGTGAAGGCAGATGATGGGCGATTCTTTTTTTTTTAATGTGCCTAAGACTTTCTGCAAAGGGCCTGCTAAAAAAACAGTATGTATCCCAAAGCCAGGGCCTGACAAAGAAGCCAGCCTGTGAATACTAAGCTTAATTGCCTCTCGCTGATATTTAGTAGGCAGTGACAAGTACTGGTAACATGGACAAGAAAACCCTCAAACTGTACATTCTCTGTCAGACAGACGTGAGAAACTACCTTCCTGCAGTTTGTAATGCAAGCACAAGTTCTCTGCCCTCACAGAATTAATTTTCAATCACTTCTAATATGAGAAAATTTTCCTTTGTTCCCTCTAAAATGGGATGTTTCACTTAGTGTTTACCAACAATTAAATCCGGGCAGAAATTCAAATTCTAAATTAACTTAAGACTATCATTAAACTACTGTTTTATGGAAAATTAACTCAACACCCCACTTCAGCCAGAATTGTACATGCTGTTATCTAATTATGTATTTTTTTAAATACAATGGTATGTTGTATGAACACAATGACGGCTATTAGTCACTATTTAAAGAAATGATCCAACAGCAAAAAAAAAAAAAAAAAAACACACTTTACTATGACTATAAAATTCATACACTTATATGGTCATTACTTAAAGGTGCAGCTTTGCTATACGTGACTTTCACAAAGGCAGAACATGCCCTACATTCATTCACAGGGTAAAATTTAAAAACACGAATATCCAGTTCAAGGGTT
The DNA here is from genome assembly GCA_030015415.1 of Cynopterus sphinx. Taxonomy (NCBI): domain Eukaryota; kingdom Metazoa; phylum Chordata; class Mammalia; order Chiroptera; family Pteropodidae; genus Cynopterus; species Cynopterus sphinx. Next base: position 7,907,128 of record CM057395.1, on the reverse strand, counting down.
AAGATCAACAGAGGTAAAAAAAATAGAGAGAGCTTTAAGGATCCCTTAGTAACTGAAAGGGACGGCTTAAAGCACTGTCTGTGTTGTGACAGATATTCTGGCCTGCAAAACAATTCAAATGCTATATATCTACAGAAAGGAAGGCAAGAAACCATTATGACTCAAGGGCACTATGAACAGTGGTGGAGGCTGTGCCCTGCACGTGCCATGGGGCCAAGAGAAGGCCAACTGGCACTGGAATTCAGTCTGTCCTCCACTCTCCAAGACCCGGGACCCTAGCAGAGGGCAGCACCCACCGAAACCAGGGGACGAGCCTTGTTCTAACTGAAAGGCGGGCTATGCACCGTGCAGAAAAGTTAGGACAACTGAAATACTGAGTGCTGGTGTCTTTATTTGAAGTTCTAACACCAAAACGTCACTTGTTATTGTGAATCTTTTAGGTGACACTTTTAGGTGACACAACCAAACATGAAGAGGCTGGTAGAGAAAAGAAGTAAATCTAAAAACTGGTTAAAATATGTACCTTAGATTTTTCAATACAGTTTTGTATGTTTCAACTGTGCATTTCCCAATTAGAGACATTTTAAAGCTGAATGCTAAACCGTCAGAGGAAAAGCTTAGGGGTAAAATGTGAAAAGCCTATTCCTATTAGAGTCTATTCCTATTAAGGAAATAAATGCCTTGTTTTATACAATATATAAGTAGTGCTAAAAGTCTGTACTGGTCAAGTAACCAGTAAAGCATTTTTAATTTTCTACAGAAAATAACTAAATTTTATGGAAACTAGAAGTAATTTTTAATATCAGTATCTCTCTCTTCATTTAATTGTACAGGAAGTACAAAGTTTTTTTTTTAATTGTGCTTCCTTAGAGACCTACTTTTAATTAAAAATTTATATAAAGTATCAATCATGGTAAATAATCGAAAGTACTGCCTAAAAAGACATTATAAATTCAAAATTCTGTATCAGAATGACCAGCCTGTATAATTTACATTTTATTTCTAGACATACTAATGAACATGATTGTCAGTGACTCACTTCTTCACTATTCCCATCAGTTCTTCAAACAGAGCAAGAATACAGCTCAGACTCTCACAGGAAATTTTAAGGGCCAAAGGTGACCAAGGTTTTGCCACCCCAAAATGGGCCTTTGGGGATACTGATTTTAAGCTGGTGATTAAACAAAAGACTCAGAAGGAACCTTTGGGCCTTCCCCTTGCCGGGTTAAAGGGATTCAGACAGAAGACTCAGCTTCCAGAAGGGAACCAGCACGTTCACCTTAGCCTGTTTGAATTACAGGGAGGGAGGGACTCCCCTCTGTGTTTCCTTGTTTCTAGGCTGTGCAGCAAGAATTCATTTACCACATGTTTGCTCCTTCCCATCTACCTGCAAAGTGTCTGCTCCCCCTTTGAAATCCCAGACCCCTGCTTCCCTTTATCCTTCATCCAAAATGGCCACATAAGCCTCAGCTGCCAATGGGTATTCAGGTCTAATAAAAACTCAGCTGTCACTGGGTATTCAGTAATTCAGACCTAGTATCTTATAGCACCCCCGAATGTACATCCATAAAAGATTTTCTCCTGTTACTCTGTCTCGTGCTAATTTAGTAGCCCAGCTAGAACTTAGGAGCTGGGAGGAAAGTTCTTTTTTGCACCCCCGAAGGATACAATCACAGGGCACCTTGGGCTCCATAGGGATGGGCACAATGTTAAAATTACTGGAAAGGAGACTTTGTAAACTGCTTTTAACAAGACTCAAGACCGTCCACAGATGACCTTTCATTGCCAGGTTGATTACACCTCCGAAAGAGCAGTGTCCTGTCTTCACACAGATGCACGAGAGAAACGAAGGACACGGCAAGACGAGGGGTGGAAACAAAGACGACTGTCTCGTCCTCCACCACCACCACTCACTCTCAAAACCAATGCTCCCTCGTTTGTGAAATACAGATAGTTATACCTATCCCAAACAGTTTTGGGGTTGCCAGGATTTCTGGGGGGAAAAGCTTGCCAATACTTACACCCTGTATAAAGATAAATTCTCAATACTAGAAACCACCTCGGCTCTCTACATTATGATTCGAATACTAAATATATTAAAACTTTTAACTTTACATCACCCAAATCAAACCTGCATAAATATGCTGCTCTAGGTCTGACCTTATCTTTACAAAGATAAATAATCTGAAGATTATTTTGGAATCCGAAGATTTCTAAGTGAATGTGGAAACAGGCATAGAAATGTGGGCAGGCACGCAATGAAATTAGGAATTGGCATATTTGGTGTCAATGTATAAAGTACACAAACAAAATGCAGACGTTTTCCCGGTTTCAGTTTTGCGTTTTGATTTTACCTTACATAAATGCAACCGCAAATTATGATTTCATTTGGTTCTGGCTTCTTTCGAGAAACGTCTGTGATACTAACCTGTGCAAGTAGCTGCAGTTCATCCACTTTTATCACTACGAAGCATTCACATAGTGCGATACAACACAATTTTATTCAGGCAACTGGTAAACAATGTGTTGACTTTGCAGCTAGCACACACACCGCTGCTACCAGTCTTATTAACACATCTCTTAGGACACATGTTCATGCATTACTCAGGGGGCACACCCATGGAAAGAAAGAACTGGGTCACAGGATATGCAAATATCAAATGTTTCCCAAAGTGGCTGCAATAACACATTCCCACTGGCGGTGTTTACTCAGTTCCCATCACTTAACATTCCCCCCAAAATTTGCACTTTTAATTTTAGCCATTCCAGTGGCTTATTATGGAGACTCTCTGCAGTTTTAGTTTATGTTTCCCAAATTACTAATGAGGTTAAGCACCTTTATCATATATTTCTTGAATATTGAAATTATTTTAGGAAGCACATTTTCATATCTCTTGCCCATTTTCCTATTGGAGTGTTTGTCACACTGATTTGTAGAGTGTCTTGAATATTCTAATTCGTGCCTTTTGTCTGTTTTATGTTTTGCAAATACGTTCTTCTGCGTTGGCTTGCCTCTCTATTCTAATGGTAACTTCGCAAGAACAAAGTTTCTTAATTTTAAGGAAATCAAATTTAGCAATTATTACATATTAACGGTTTTATTTTTGTAAAGGCTAACTCTGCGTGTCAGATCATCATGTTCTCCTTGTATTAGCTTCTAAAGTTTTATAGTTTTTGCCTTTCACATTGAGATGTACAAATCAATCTTAAATTAACTCTTGCATATAATTTTTGGGATGGCACATGGGTCATTTTTTTTCTGTATGGATCACCAATTGCTCCAGTATCATTTGTTGAATAATTCTTCCCTACTACAGTGCCAGTTTTGTCATAAAGCAAGTATCCACAAACACGATCACCCTCTTTCAGACTATTTCTTTTATCCTTGTGGCATTATTTCATGTAAGTAATTATTGTAGATTTATAAATTGAGTACAGAAAGTCCTTCTGCTTTGATCTTCTCTTTCAAGACTACCTAAGCTATTCCAGTGCCATAAAATTTCCTTTAAAGCACAAAACAAAAACAAACAAGGTATCTGTAGTATTGATTGGGGCTATAATTGAACCTTGGAAAATGAAGGGGTGGGAACGTCAATCTCCCTCACTTGAAGCCCAGTAATAAAGATGGCTCCTCACACACAGGGGTGTCCAACTGTGAAGTTTATCCGTGAACCACACAGGTTTGAACCGCACAGGTCAACTGAGCTGCGGTCAAGTGACTAGTGTGGGTCAACTGAAAAACTCCACATGTAAGTGACCCACGTTGTTCAAAGGTCAGCTACACTTTAAATTGAGACTAATCCTCAAAAGGGCATAGATTACAACCCTCAGAAAGCCATAACCCTAATAGAAGACTAAATGAACCCTACAATAAAGGCTGCTGGGACTGATGCTGACAAAACTTAAAAAGGCCTCAAAAGGATTCAGCTGATACCAAGTAACTTATGTGTATGAAAACAAGAAATAAAAAAGTTGCTTCACCCGACTTTGTCAAATCACAATGTCCAGCATCCAAACAAAAATTCTAAGAAATGAAAAGAATCAGGAAAATGTGGCCCATAAGAAGAAAAGGCCATCAATATAAGCAGCCCAGAAACAATGAAGTTAATGAAACTAACAGATGAAGGCACTAAAATATTACAAAAAAGCGCTACATTTAAGAAAAAGTAAGGAAAATAACATGAGAGAGAAATGAAAGTAACTTCCAGAGATGAAAAATAATTATCAGAAATAAAAAATACACACTTGATGGAATTAAGAATTATATACTGCAGAAGACAGTGAACTTGAAGATATGACAATGTTAGCCCTCTAAATAAAGCAAAGAAAAGAAAACATCAAAGAGCATAAGAGTCAACAAAGAAAAAAGTATAATTGGAATTTCCCCAGTCCCCAAATGCAAAAAAACCTGGGGCTAGTGAGATATTTGAAAAAACAGTGACCAATATGTTTCCAAATTGGTTTTTAAAAACTAAAACAAAAAAAAGTAAGCAGGATTTTCTTGAAGAAAACCATATTTAGGCATATCAAAATCAAATGACCTAAATACAATCATTGAAAAAAATCTTAAGAGCAGTCGAGGAAAATAATTTCCATATGGGGGTACAAAATAAGAATAACATCAGACATTGTGTCAGGAACCATGCAAGCTATTCCAGAAACAATTTCACAACATATTACCGGAGATAAAGAGGGACATTTCAAGATAGAGGACACAATTCATCAAGAGGACATTTTTTAAAACTATATATCCATGCTCTTAATTACCGCTCAAAATACATATACCAAGAAGTGAGAGGAGAAACAGACGAATCCACAATTAAAGCTGAGGATTTCCACACTCCTCTCAGCAATTACTGAACAAATACAAAATCAGAAGGAATAAATCTTGAATACTATCAACCATTTTAATGTAATCAACATTTTGAAACAGCGCCACTCAACAGAACACACATTCTTAAGTGCACACAAAACATCCACTAACACAGACAACATTCTGCTCTTTAATAATAAATATACTAAGTAGGTTCTTGGACCACAGGAGAATTAAATTAGAAACCTATTAGAGAAAAAAGTATCTGGAAATTAAACCAAATACTTGGAAATTTAATAGAACAAAAAGAATCACAAAAAAATTATAAATTCTTTGAACTTCATGTGATTGAACACCACATAACACACTTTGTCAGATGCAGGCAGGTAAAGGAAAATTTAAAATAGTGAGTGCTCAAAGCCCAGAATGAAAGAGGGGGTATCACCATAGATCCTGCAAACATTAAAACAATGAGGGAAGGCATCGGGAATGCAGTCAGCATTAATATACTGGCAAGGTGGAAAACCAGAGGAGAGAGGAGAAGTTAGGGGGATCGTTTTACAAACTGCATAAATGTCTAACTAATGTACTCTATACTTGATACTAATAATTTTTTTAAAAAAAGGCAATATAATATGCATCTTAGTGCCAATAAACTAGAGAACTTACATAAAAATGAATAAATTCCTCGAAAGACACCAACAACTAAAGCTTATTCAAGAATAAAAATCTGAACAGCCTGACAGAAACCAAAGAAACTGAATTCACAGTTAAAACCTTCCCACAAAGAAACTCCAAGCCCTGAGGTATTCATTGGTGAATTCTAACAAACAAAGAAGAAATAACACCAATTACAAATTTTTTCAGAAAGGAAATCTTTCCAACTCACTCTATTATCCTGGTTTAATAAAAATGAAAAATTATTTTAAAACTATAAACCAATGTCTACTGTGAACACAGATAAAAGAAATTTTAGCAAACGAATCCAGCAACATATAAGTACAACACAACATAACCAAACTGGGGGAACGTCTCAGAAATGCAAGATTCATTGGTTCAATATTCAAAAATCAATGTATTTGATTACAAAAAACTGTAATTATGCTGAAACAGGTTTAAAAATGTAAAAATGCTTCTGCATAAAAATATTTGATATCCATTCATAAGAAAAAAACTCTCAGCAAGCTATGAATAGAAGGACATGTCCTCAATCTGATAAGGGGCATCTATGAAAAACCTACAGCTAACATTATACTTAATGGTAAAAGACAACGTTTTTGACCTAAGATGAGGAGTTAGGGATGGATGTCAGCTCACCACTTCTGTTTGGCATTGCACTGGGATTACCAGGTGTTGCAATAAAGTGAGCCAAAAAAAAAGAAAAAGTATAAAAATTGAAAAGGAGAAAGTAAAATAGTCTCTATTCACAGACAAGATAATGGTCTACACAGAACATCTGAAGGAATATACAATGCCACCAGAATGAGTTTAGCAGAATCACAAGTTAAAGTTTTATACAAAAATCCATTATATTTCTATTTACTACCAAAAATTTAAAAATTTTTAGGTTGCCACTTATAATAACATAAAAATATAAAATACAGATCAATTTAATAAAAATATATAATACCTTTACATCGAAAACTACAAAACACTCCTGAGAAGAACTAAAGACAACTTAAAAGGAGGGATACCAAGTTCAAACACTGGAAGGCTCAACATCCTCAAGACTCAGTTCTCCCTACAGTGGCCTCTAGGATAAAAGCATGCAGAACTGAAATGCCATTAGGCTTTTTTGCAGAAATGGACAAGCTTAGTCTAAAATACACAGAGAGAAATGCAAAGAACCTAGAATAGAACAACAACTTCGAAGAACAAAGTTGGAGGATTTGTACTACCTGATTCTAAGACTCACAATAAAGCTAGGGTAATTAAGACAGGGCAGTATTTTAATAGAACAGGTATACGGATCAGAAGAACACATTAGGTCACGTGATTTTCAACAACAGTGCCAAAATAATTCAACAGGGGAAAGTGCAATCTCAAAAATGCTTCTGGAACAATCTGATTTTCATATGCAAAGAAGTAAATCTCATCCCTTACCTCACACCATATTAAAAAATTAACTCCAAGTGGATCATAGACCTAAAATGAGAGTCCAAAGCAGTTCCAAGACATGAAGGATAAGAAAAAAAGTAGAAAAAATTTTGTCCAATCTTTGTCAACTCCTCCAATTTCTACTCTAAATTGGGGCAGAATTATGAGGAAAAATCCCTAATCTCAAACTCTCCAGTCAACATATGAACTCAGTCAACCTATGAATCTATTCAAACGGAAGGAGTATCTCCCATCTAAGTGCTCAGTAACTCCTAGGCAAGTAATCAACTCCAGCACAGCCCTCAGAGCCATCGAAAGCCTGCCATGAAGACACTGTCTGCATCCTCCAGCCTAGAGGAGTCACTAATGCTTAAATATGAGCCAAAACGTAACGGCTGAGTCATACCCACAGCCATTACTGAGGTTCAGAGAAGGCACAGAGTTATGAGCTATTGGGCATGAGAAGGGGTAAATTCCTACAGTGCTTTAACTCAAACCGCTGTTTTAAGTAGTTACTGCACAAAAGAAAGATATGAGAAATGTAAGTAAGATTAAAAAACAGCAAATAAACATTTGAAGATTTACAGACGACTATTCAAGACTTATATTAAAAATGTGAATTAAACTTCATTATTTCCATCCTGCCTGTACATATCCAAGTTTTGGAGTGAACGATACTTTGCTTCAATTGGTGGATATCATAAAATGGGCTGTTGTTCAAAATGTTACAAGAAAAACACATAGCCATAAGAAACTGATATTGTAAAAAAAGTATTTCAACAAAGAACTCATTTAGTAGGTTCATCAAAATACGTTCTTTCTACCATATAATTACTCAAGGAAAAACGTAAGAGTTTGTTAAACAGCAAAACTTTAAATAAAAACAAAGTCTTAAGTATCTTTCCCAAGTTTTTTTAATGACATATCATCAGGCTTCAGTGATATTTAAATATTTAAAATCTTAACTATACCACACCAAAACTACCCCCTAACATTTTTCAAAATTACATTATTTTAAAATATTCTAGTCCTCATATACTCATTTATTTTCCTATTTGAAAAAACAGTAGAAATCAGATGAGGTTTCGCTCACGAAAACTTGAGAAAGATTATACATCTTAACTGGAACCATTAACCCAGACCAATATAAATTTCCAAACCAAAATAGCCCACTCTAGACCTTTGAATTTTTTGCCTTAAATCATAGGCCCAGATTTACAAAGTCAAAAAAAGGTCCACATATTTTAAAGGATCTCTTAAATTAGTTTAATTTTTTCTTTGACCCTTTCTACTTTTTAAGAACTAAGGCTACATTTGTCCCCTTCATCTTTCATTTGAAAACTCTCCTCAGCTTACGTATCTCATCTCCTCAAACCCTCCCTTTCACCTAATATTGTCACAGTAAATATGGACTACCTACTTTAGATCTTCTCCTTTAAAAGGAAGAAAAAAAAAGGGAAACTGATATAGAAGTTGAAAAGATGAAAAAAAAATGTGAGATTATCTCAGCAGTGTCAGACAAAATATATGAGAAACTGTCACCATATAATATTACACACTTCAACTACATTTTACACATTTCCTTACTTCATTAATCTCCAAAATGTCAGAATAACTGCCAAACTCATAAGAATCTGATATTTTAAAAAGCATTTCCATTATATTTACCTCATATCACAGAAAAAAAAAAGTGTCTTACTAGAAATGATGCATCAACAAAAAGTGCACTTAGATATGATCCTTGCAGAAAAGTCTTCTTTGTTCCTTTTTCACAAAATGCAATTCCTTAATAAAGAAAAAAACATGAGATGGGTTAGTAATTGTTCTTAACTCTAAAACAGAATTAAATATACATTACAAATTCCAACAACAACACTATGCCTGGCACACAGATCCACAAAACTTGCCAAATAGAAAAACTAAATTTAAAAGTCGGTTGTTTTATTTGTCTAATAAAAACAAAGTTAGCCAGCTGAGCATTTCTAACGTGACTCATCCATGTTTCCAGGTAGCATTCCTGAAATGTGCAGTAATATTCTATGCACTCCAAGATGCACAAATGGGTTTCCTAGGTTCCATTTTCCTATCATCTATATCGCAAGATAATGCTCGATATTTGCCTGGTATACACAGCCTAGTGAATTTATATTTTGATAAAACAGTTGAAAATGTTCATTGCAATGTGTTCTCATTTAGGAAAAGATGTCAAAGGGTCAGTGATTTGTATTGCCATAAAACAGGTTTATGTTCAAATACAATGTCTACACTTGCATGTTTCACTAACGATATGAAAATTATGAACATAAAATGCCAAAAATAAGCATAAAACTGATCGATGGCGCTAATTCACATTAATAAAGGAACACTGGTGAATACTAACCAACGGGTTAGTGCATCAAGAATAATCCAGCCCTACTACATTTTTGCTTTGCTACCTACCCTCTTCACACCCGAATTGGCCAGGATCAATTATGATGCTAATCCAATAATTTAGAATTGCAAGACTGGGTGTTTCTGGCAATCCACTCAAGTAAATGAATCTTTATCAATGAAAATGATAACTTCTCCATCAGTCTTTTGAATCTGATTCAATAATATAATTGTGATACTGTCATTTTGTTTCTCTTTGAAATGAACACTTCCTCACAGAGAGGCGAGGACCACAAACTGCCAAATACTCCTTTTATATTAAATAATTAAAAGCTCCAACTTTAAAACATAATACATAGCCTCCTTTTGCAAGGTTAATAGGAGCTTGTTTCAAAAAGTCAATTTCAGCTTTTATTCTAATTGTACTAAAATGTAGACAAAAAAAAAAACTCCAAGTATAATTTTATTACCGACTTCCAAAATCCAAAATTCAAAGTGAAACTTCTTTCCACAGGTCCTCGATCCAAACAAAACTAATGATTTTAATATATATTTTAACAGCTTTGTGTCAGTGTTAAAGCAGGAATGAGACTTCAGCAAACCGATCCATGGTAAATAACTGATTAAACACAAATCTGATAGCTATACATTGTGGTGTATATTCTCACGTGAAAATTTATTCGGTTCTGTAAATGAACTGTTATTAATACCTGTATTTTGTACATAGTTCTCAAATAGTTTCTAAAATGCAATACTCTAAAAATCGAGTTTTTATAGTAATTTAAAATGAAACACTCTATGACCTTCAAAAAATAAAGCCAAAACAAAATCCTAGTGTTGCGACTAGCTATAATTAAATTTTATATACTGAACCTCCGAATTTCATTGCTTCTGCCCAGGAGAGGGCGAGATAACCTGTACCTCTTCTAACTGCTATCCCTCCTAAACCTGGTCCAACCACCCCCTAGCTCTCTCCACCTCTAATTAACCTACGTTGTCACCCTGGCTACAAGCCATGGCCCAACTGTAGAGCTCTCTGGCTGGAAAGAACCTTCCCCCTTGTCCCTAACCTGGATTAAATGTCCAATTCAATGACACCTTCTGTGAAGGCATCTTCAGGAAACCTTTACCATCACTCCCAGGGGCAAAATTAGCTTAGTTTTTTAAGTATGAGTCTCTTCTATTACATTATATGCTTTTTTAAGAGAAGGAACTTTTTACTTTGTTCATTTTTTATCCCCAATAGGTAGTCGATATAACCCATTCAGAAAATATTTACTGAGCACCCCATATACTGCAGACACTTTCCTAGGCGCTAGAGATAAATCCCTGTCTCTACCCTGGACTTCGTGAACCTTACATCTAGTGGGGGAGGAAAACGTTAAGACATGTGCCAGGTCAGTGAAAAGTTCCTAACGAGAAAAACATTAAGCAGGGCTTGAAGAAGTATTATCGTAAGGAAGGGATTAAAAGTTGAGAAAAGGTACCCAGGGAAAGCATAATGAAATAACGAGACCTTGCAGGTGGCGTTACTGCAACAGCAGCAGTCACATTGGAGTATTTATCATCTGCTAATCGGTATCCTAATTGCTTTACATGTATTAACTGACGCGAAGCCAACAATAACCTATTATCCTCCCGCGGAAACTGCAACGTGGAGAAGCAACTCGCCAAGGCTGCGCAGCCAGGCTGGTAAAGTGGTGCAGCCAGGATGAGAAACCAGACGTGCTTTAACAGCTCTATCTAACCACAGGTTCAATTAAGGTTTTCACTGAATGAACTAAGCGAAAAAAAGAATTCATACCGCAGCAAGAAATTAAAAATGCTGCAAAGCAAATTTCAGTCTCAGGACAACTCTGAGCAGCTTCGGACATATGACGATATTCATTGCGCATCAATAATACCGATTCGACAGAAATCCTGACAACAGTGGGTGCCTAGACTGATGATTTCTCAATAACTGTAAAATCTATTCTAAATTTTTACGTGAGTTACTGGAACTAAAAAGTACACAATACCACAGAAATCGCATGATTAAAAAAAAAAAAGGAAAACCTTTATGGAAAGTGCTTTGAAACAACTGAGACCTTGGAAGGCATCATCACAACCATGGCTAAATGCTGAACACCAAATTTTATACCACGGCACAATTTACTGTCAACTTCCATTTTCCCATCTTAATAAAGATTCAATGAAAAGATTCAAAGTCTTGTCTTCGAATGTCTCAATTCTGCTGTATCAAGCAAACAGAAAACACCCAGCACAATTACTTATGATGACTAAAGATCTGAACGACCCAAAATAACCTGCTCCTTAATGAGTATCTCTTGCTATATTAACTTCTTATCTGAGTGACTGATCAGTGAATGTCAACAAGCTAGACAGCAAAAATGAAAACAAAGCGCTGTTGTCATGGTATTAAGATTCCTAAGTTTCAAAACTTAAGGGCCCAAAAACCTAAGCATCTCCTCGAATCTTGATTTTAAAACAAACTCAATACCATTATGAAGGAAATCACTCTCATGTTTAGAAATCCATAAGAATTTCATTGGACACCTCCAATCTGAGCGTAATGCAGTATCAATGAAAAGGTTTCTGTGTGAAAACAAACGGCTTTAAAATCAATGTAGATTAAGTCAAAGATGAAACTGGCAGAAAAAAACACACGAAGAACAGCCTATAAACGCAATAAAAGGTGTGTATTTGCTAAAATATGAATTTCAGTTTGTAATCAAAACTTAGTTTTAGAGGTTTAGTGGCAATGGTGTTTTTAATTCAAATGAGGGTCAGCTGCCAGACCAGGGCCTGAAACTACTCATGCCTGAGATGTCTGCTGCCAGCTAGAGGTAGTTACCAACCGGTGTCAGACATGCTCCCCGCTGAACTCAACTAGAAAAGCGATCTGATATATGAAACTATAATTTTAAACCACTGGACAACAGGCAGCTCAGCATTGTGATACCTGACGAAGGGCCAGTGTCCCCTACAAATGCCTACTAGATGCAAGTCAGGAGGGCAGTGCAGGAAAGGAAAGCCACGCAAAACACGGCAGACTCGGTGAGCAGGAGAGACAGGACAGGGTCTAGGGAAGCTGGGGCAGCTGGAATGTGGGCGGAGTGGCAGAGAGGCCTGAGCTCACCAAGAGGAAGTGTCCCTGAAATCTGCAGAGAGGTTTCTAGGGCAGCTCTGCCCCCAAGAAACATCATGTTAGCCTGAGTTATCATTTGAAATTTTCTAACCACATTTTAAAGTAAGCTGAAGCAGGTACAACTAATTTTAATATTTAAAAAATTATTCATTTAACCTGATACGCTAAAAATATTATTTCAGGATATAATTGACATAAAAAAAGATATTTTACATTGTTTTCCATAATAAAATCCTGAAATTCAGAATGTTTTGTACTTACAGCAAATTTAAATTCAAAGAAGCCACAATTCAACTCTCAATAGCCACATGTGGCTGCTAACACTTGACAACAAAGTTCTTCATTGGCTACAAAACCGTGCACGAATAAAGTGAGATGCTACACGGCCAGGCAAAAAACAAGGATTAGGAAGCTGCAGGCTCAAAAGCTCCCAGAGATTTACATGAGACTGGGGGAGGGGGGACAGGGAACATTCAAGTTCTGACCAGAGGGGAGAAGGTCTCACTGAAATCTGGGCGGTCAGGAGCAACTAGAGCAGAAGCGCCCCTTAGGAGCAGTGCTACTAAGCTAGTTCTCGGGTAAGGCTGTACACCAGACCTGCCAAAACAAAATGTAAGTCTCTCGTGAGAAACGGCGAAGTCCAGACCATGGTGTTATGAACGTCTAAGGGTCAACAGAAATATTCTCAACATAAGAAAATGAAAGGCGTGACCCACACCAGGGAGAAAATCTGACAAAAGAAAGAGACCCAGAAACAAGAGAGATATCTTTAAAGACAAACTTTAAAATATTGTTATGTACATTTAAGGATGTAAAGAAAAGCAGGAAAAGGACAATTCTTTGTAAAAGAATCAAATGGATTTCTAAAAATGAAAACGATAGTATCTCAAAAAATCAACTGGATAGACTTAGCAACAGATTAAACAAATAATGAGGGGAAAAATAGATTTCTAAATTGAAGATGTAAAAATAGAAAGCAAAAAAAGAAACAAACAGAACACCTAAAAACAGTTTAGCTAGAGTCGCAGAAGAATGGGAAGACAGAAGGAATATCTGAAAAAATAGGAGCCAAAGAATTGTCAAATTTGAGGGAAAATGAACCCACATATTTAAGGCAGGGAGGAGGCGAGAGAACGCAGATGCTAAATCAAGCTACACTCAGAGGCTGCAATATGCTGATCAGCCCTCAGCCAGACCACGAAGAAGCCTGCAGAGCAAAGGAAGATTTCTGCTGGGGTTGCTAATGACCCGTCTCCCCACCCCAGGAAGGAGAAACAGGAAAACAGAGTCTTTAGGTGGCACCCTACACGAAATAAAACAATTCATTCCCCAAGGCTAAAACCACGGGGCACCTATGGATTAAAGGCTGGGAATTGTCAGCAGGCCATTTACTCCACAGAGTCACCTTTTCCTGCTACATCCTCTCATCCCTCCTCACTGCACCTCACAGCAAAGGAAACTGGGTACACAGAGTCTTTAACTGTAACTCACAGAACTAAAGAATGTTCATCTAAACTGGATTCCCTGACACTCTGGGCTTTACTTCCTCGTGTAGGCTTTTGGGTCTCTGCTTTCTCTTTGCTTTGCTTTTCCTCTTCTCTAATAAAACTTCCCTTGTAATGCTAACTTTTCCATGTGCTTGAATTTTCTCCACCACCAACCCCTTCCTCTCTCAGTGCTGGGCTTGAGCTACCCCACTTGGGGGAATTTGCTCCGTCCTGAATCATATTCAAAGAAACTTAATAAACAAAAACAAGTTGAGCACAAAGAAACCACACTAAGGCATATAATAATTGAACTGCTGAAATCTAGTAATAGAGGGAAAAGTCTTAAAAACAGACCAAGTGGGGGTTGGGGGAGCCCCTACATAGAGAAGAACAGAGACAGAAATAACCAGACTCCTTGTCAAAAATAACGCAAACAAGTTTAAAACAAAGAAACAGCTTTAGAGGGCTAGAACAATAAAGAACCTGTAAACTAAAATCTACCTAAAGCAAAAATATGCCCCACAGATGACGAGAAATACAGAATACTGACAAAAACAGAGACTCACCAGCAGAGCTAGCTGCACGAAGGGAACACGGAGAAGTTCTTCAGAGAGAAAAAGGCTAGCAGAACCGGACTAGGGAGTGCACCCTGACGTGAGCTGTCCTTAGCGGAGGTAGCAATACGGGTCCGTGGACTTCGCCAAAGGTATGGCCAATGCAAGACACCCACATTGTGAACCTAGAACTGACCTAACGAATGTCTATTCGTTAAAAAAGGAATAGCAAATGCAGACCTAGTGCCACACAAGGAAGGGCACCAGAAATGCGCACTATGCGAGGCTACCGGTTCAATTTTCAAAGAGAAGTGATTATGCAAAACAAAAGTAGGAACGATGTACACTAACATCAACATGTAAATACAACGAATGGCAAAAACAGCTGGGGGGGGTGAGATGCTGGAAGGACAATGCAGGGAGAATCCTACTTATTCACAGGGGGAGGGAAGGAAGATTGTGATCAGTTCCGACGCAGGCTGTCAAGCCCGAGAGCAGCCACCAAAAAGGGAAAACCCGCAAAACGAAGGTAATGGGCCAAGAAACATCAAGTGAATGCTAAAGAATGTGCAATCCGACAAGAGCTGGGAAAGGAAACAAAGCAGGTGGAACAAACAAAACGCGCGGCTGGACGGGAGCCGCGGGCCCAGCTCCATGGGCCCCGCACACGGGCCGCCGCCCCGCTGACAGGTGGGGCCACGGAGCGGGGAGTGAGGGGCTGTCAGGACAGGGAGCCTGCCTCACCCGGGGGACCTAGGAGGGGGCACAGACGGGGGCACAGCACTGGGTGGGCGCTCTCCTGGGAGGCCCAGGCTCCCAGGCCCTGGCCACTCCTGGCCCCACAGAGAGTCCGGGGTGACAATGGCTCGTGGAGGGCCTGGGTGTGCCGGCAGCGCCCACGGGAGCGCAGGAGGCACCTGGGCCCCTCCGCAGGCGGGCGACCCCCACCCCACCCCAGCCCGGCCCGCCCCACCCCGCCTGCCAAGGCTGCCTCCCGGGGCGGGGCCGCGGGCAGCCCGGGCTTGGAAAGCTGGGAACTCAGAAGGGGCCTGAGTCACGACCTCAGTCTAAGAAAGGCCTCCTAGAAAGTTTTAACGGCCCTAAACGCTGTGCAGGGGTGATGTGCCTGAGACCTGCTCACGGACGTTTTAGGAAATCGACAGCTAGAACAGCCAGACCAGTGTCAGGATCTGCGAGTGGCTGAAAAACTCAAGTTTAAACTCCCCACGTGGTCAGAGACTATTCTGTAGTCCACAACTGTTAGGATATCATATGAGGGATGCGTGGGGGCAGGATGAGCCTGGTGCCTACAAGGGGATGGACAGATGCACATCCTGGGACACACGCCCTCCCTGTACTTTGTGATCAGAAACAAATAAATGATTTTGAAAGAAAAAAACGAAAAGGATAGACTGTACAAACGTCAATCTTAAGGAAGCTGGAGTGCCTGTATTAGACAAGAGTAGGCCGCAGGAGAAGGAATATTAACAGGTATAAAGCGGGACAGATGTCATACTATCTAAAGTGGCAGTTCATCAGATACACAAGGTAATCCTAAATGTTTATGCAGTAACAGTTTTAAAATCCCTGAAGCACAAACTGACAAAGCTGAAAGGAGAGAGACACATCTACAATTACAGCTGAAGATTTCAATACTCCCTCCTCTCACAACCACCAGTAAAACAAGTAGGTAGAAAATCAGTAAAGATACAGGAGACCCGAATAACACTATTAACTAGCCTGACCTAACTGAACACCATAACCACCACGTAAGAATGAACACGTGAGTGTACATGCCTCTCAGTAAACAAGCGAATACATGCTGAATCATTAAACAGGACACATAGAAAAAAAAAAAAAAAACTTAAATCACCGAAAAAGTGTTTTCTGAAAGAATTAAAGATCAAATCAGAAAGATCTTGGAAATTTTTCCAAGTATTTGGAAATTCACACATTTCCAAATAGCTCATAGGTCAAAGAATTCATGAGGAAAGCTTTAAAATACTGGGTGTGAACTGAATGATAACAAAAACACATTATCTAATAATGTGAAGTGGTGCTAAGAATACTTAGAAATTTACAATTTTTAAGTGCTTACGTGAAAAAAGAAATTACTATTCTAAATTACCTTCCACCTTAAGCTAAGGGGAAAAACCCCACAGTAAGCAAAAATAGAGGTTAAGAAAATGATAAAAGAAATTGTTGAAATAGATCAGAAGTAAACAGATAAAATTAATGAAAACAAAAAACCTTGTTTTTCAACAGAACCTCTAGCTAGATTGGTCAAGAAAAAAAAGACACAAATCGCCAACGTCAGAATTGAAAGAGAAGATACTGCTACAGGTATGTCAAACGTTTAAAAGCATATGAAGGTAATACTGAATGCAACTTTAGCAATAAATCTGACAACTTAAAATAGAAAAAGAAAAATCCCTGAAACATGCAGATTATCAAAACTGACCTAAAAGAAAAGCCTAAATAAGCCTCTATCTAATAAAAGAAATTGAATTAAAAATCAAAAAGCTTCCCCCCAAACTCCAGACCCAGTGGCTTCCCTGGTGAGATCTTCAAACACCGAAGGAAGATGCCATTTTAGCCTCACACACACTCTTGCAGGAAACAGAAGAAACACTTCCCAACATATTTAAAGTCAACATAACCCTGATACCAAAACAAGGCAAAGAGACCACAAGAAACACACTACATACCAGTATCATTTGTATATTTAGAAGCAAACATCATTGACAAAATATTAGCAGGTCAAATCCAGCTACATATAAAAGGAAAATATCAGGATAAGTGGAGTTTGTCTCAGGAATGCAAGGTTGGTTTAGTATTCAAAAAGTCAATGTGACGCATGACCTTAACATACTATAAGAAAAAAAATCATGATTAATTTCAACAGATGTAGAGAAAGCATCTATTCATGATAAAACCCTTCCGTGGCAGGGGGTGGGACCTCTCAGCAAACCAGGACTGAAGAGAACTTCTGCAACCTAATGAAAGGCATCTACAGACACCTATAGCTAGCAATGTGAAAGACCGACATCTTCCCCTCCGACTGGAAGGAAATCAAGGACGCCTCGCCCCATCCTCTCCATCACCCCTGTGCTGGAGCTGCTAATACGGCTGATCGTGCAGGAGCGAGGAGAAGGAACCCAGGCTGCAGCAGCAAACAGCCTCCACTCACACGCACGGCACCACGCACAGGAAATCCCAACACTCTACGGTAGGAGTGACTACAACTAAACAGTGGGGTCCACAAGGGTGTACGTTACAAGATAAAAATGTTTAAGTCATGTTACTATATACTAGTAATGATGAATGCAAAATTAAACTTGTATCGTTCACTTCAGCATCAAAAAGTATGAAATATTTAAAGATAAATTTAAGTGTGTAAGACTATTATCCTTAATACTGTAAAACCCTGCTGAGATATTAAGGGAGACCTAAATATATATATTATGTTCATGGATCTAAATGCTTAATATTGTGATACTGATTCTCAAATTGATCTATAGATGTGACACAATCCTAGTCAAAAATATCATATTGTACTGTAGTCTCCTTTTACTTAAAGCAAAAACAGTCCTGTAGAAATTGACAAAGGTCCTTCAAAATGTATTATTGCTAACACAAGTTTTTAAAGAAAAAAAAAAGGCCAGCAGATACAGTATAAATAAATGGAAAAGAATAAAAAATCCAGAAATAAATCCACACACAGTCATTCAATATTCAACCAGGATAATTCAGGGGGAAAAGGAAAGCCTATCAACAAATGGTACTAGTTGACTGTTAACACTACCTCATTTCGTTCACAAAATTAACTCAAAATGTATATAGACCTGCATGTAAAAACTGTAAAACTTCCAAAAGTAAACACAGGACAAAAGAAAAGTCCACTGCCTTGCATAAGACAAAGATTTATCAGAAAGGCCATAAAAAGGAGATATTATAAACAAACAAAAAAAAAATGACAATCAGCACTCTATCAAAATTAAAACCTGCTGTTTGAAAGACACCATTAAGGAGATAATAATCAAGCCACATATGGTAGAAAACCTACAAAATATAATGGTGAGACGAAAAAAGAATTCTATCCAGAATAAAGATTTCTTACAGTTCAGTAATAGGAAAGCAAACCACCCAATGAAAACTGGGCAAAAGATTTGAGAAGACACTTCACCAAGGAAGACACACGAATACCCAACAGGGAAGTGAAAGATGTTTAACATCAATACTCAATAATCTTCATTACCGGATGTTGTTATAATTGTTCTGTTATTATTATTAGTTGTTGTTAATCTTACTGTTCCTAATTTATAGATTAAACTTTACCACAGGTATGTATAGACAGGAAAAAGCACAGTACACACAGGATTTGGTATTGTCCACATTAGGCACCCACTGGGGGTCCTGGAACATGTCCCCCAAGGATAAGGAGGGGACGACTGCACACTCACTGAAGTGGCTAAACTTAAAAAGGCTGACAACACAAAGTACTGATGAAGAAATGGAGAAACTGCAACTCTCACTGCTGGTGGAGCTGTAAAATTACACAACCACTTAGAAAAAGTTTCACAATTTCTTATATGGAGAAATCCCACTCCTTGATATTTACCCAAGAAAAATGAAATGTGTATTCCCACACAAAGGCTGCAGTCAAACGTACAGAGGGGCTTTATTCGTAATAGCTTCTAACCGGAAACAACCAAAATGTTCATAAAAAGTGAATGAAAAAGTTGTGGTATAAACATATAATGAAACACTAGGCAACAGTAAAATAGAACAAGCTACCGATACACACAAACATGGATGTATCGCAAAAGATTCTGGTGAGGGAAAAAGGCCAAACTAGAGAGTACACATTGTATTATTCCATTTAGGAATAAATTTGCAAATTTTTGGGTCACCACCAAAGAACATACAAAGATCCACAATTCACACATTGTGAAAGCCAGTTCTTTTTGCTGGAAAGCTACATCTACAAAATTAAACGATTTTTCTGACTTAACACAATTAAGACCAAGAACAATCAGCATTATCTCTTACGTCTTAGTTTCTTCATCTATAATAGTATAGCCCTAATTCATAAACTTCATATATTTAGATGAGTTAAATAAGCAGATAATGTGTATATAATAAGCATATTGTATCTGGCATACACTTGGAGCTCAATAAGTGCTTGCTAATAACTGGGGCTGTCTCATTATAACTACTTATGGGGACAACAATACGTTTGTAAAGAAATAACCCAGAAAATAGGCAAATGAACAGATACATAATGTCACTGGGAATCAGTTAGTTAACATTCCCATGAAAAATTCATCACTTTGTGACATCAGAAAGGCAAACATTAGAGCAAACGCCAAATTAGAAGTTTTGGAATGTATTTGGAATCATTTAATTTCTGACAATATGATTGAAAAAAAATACCACTAAGACCTTAAAAGGACAAATTTATTAACATATAGATAGTAAGTCACACGAAACAGTATCTTTCAGTCAGTCAAATCCCACAGAAGTAAGCCTTTAAAGAAGAAAGTGACTTTAAACACACAAGGCCCGTCCCAATCTCAGGAAGAAAGATGACACAAACTTGAGTAGGAATGAACAAAAAGAGCAAAGCAGGGTGCAGGATGGACAGAGGGGCAGAACACAAGTATGCACTACCCTGAAAACAGGAAAGCACTGAAGCTTTTAATATGACAAAAAAAAAAATGCAATATGAGAAGGACAAGACTCTGCTGTCAACAGGAATAATGCCCAGATCCAGCCGCAGTAAGGCTGACAACAAAACCTATCCCCTTCTGTGCGAGTAAACAGAGAAGGCAGCATTTGTTTCATAATGTGATAGTATACTAACTGTAGCTACAGTAAAACTTTAAAATGCAACACTATGCACTTAACATAATGGCCAAATATGCATCACTTAGGTTAAAGCGTCAGACTGATACACTGGCAAAGTCTGTCAAACAGATGTCACTATCAATAAGGATGCTGGCCAGAATCGAGGAGTAAAATCCAGACTACTCTAACCCACATTAAAATATGGTTCTACCTATTTAAAACAAAGAACAACAAAAACACCCAAACAGATAGAAAAGAGCAAATCCAAGAGGTCTGAAAGTTATCTTGAAAGATATCACAGCTTGAGATTTCTCTTGCAAGTAATTTCATACTTCTAAAGAGCAGGTTTGAGTTTTTAAATGAAAGGAAGGGGTTTCAGATTATCCTCGCAGCATCACCCTTGCTTACATTCTGACATGCCTTCTTAAGTGGAAGAGTTATAGCGACTGCCCTAGGAACACTATCTACGGCCTGTGGCATCCACCACACACGCATCCCGGGATAGTTGTGTCAATTATAAATCACTGTGATACTTTACTTCTCTGCTAAATAGATCCATGGAAGTGCATGTGTCAAAATTTCATCTATTATATGTCACAGCAGAAAAAAAGTTGAGAACTACAGATCCAGACTAGCAGGGGTAGAGATGACTGTTATCTTGCCAAAACTTGAGCTCAGTCTAAATTTTGCAAAGTGTAAAATCTAGGGTTATTTGAAAGACAGCAACTTATCAGATTTATTTGCTACCTATTTACTGAGAAACTACATGAAAAGGATGCAAGAAAAAGTAAGCAATAAAACCTTCAATGTGGTGTGTATACATCTATTGTCTTTAGTATCGGGTCAAACACGATACGTATGGTAAGACAGATACAAAGCACTAGGATTTCAAAAGAAAAGACTAATTAGAAGGAATCAATTCTTTGTGAAGAGCACAGTACTTGACCCAGGAAAGGAGGTCAAGAAGTGGAATGTAGAGAATGAGAAAAAGAGAATCTATCTTTACCTATGTCTTCTACTTGAAAGGTATGTGTTCCCAATTCCCATCAAACAAAGGGTGAACCTGGTACTGTGTTTTTTGAAAAGTGATGCTAAGCATTATTTGAGGAACCAAGCTTTCTTTATTAGTAAAAAGGGATATACACATCATCTTCACTATCTTGTATGAGCACATTGAAGGCGGCCCTGGTCACCTCCAAGCTTAAAAAACTTTCAACAGCTCTTCCTTGCCTGAAGAACAAAGTCCAACCTGCTCAGCATTCAAGGTGCTCTGCAATCTGGCCTCAAGCCCTTTCCCACTGTACCATCTTCCACTTCTGAAAAGCCCTCCATTCTAGCCAAACTAGTCCAATATATACCTCTCGCTTTCCTACTTTAGCTCTTTTGCTCAAACTGTTTTCTCTATATGAAATACCTTTTCCACATCTGACAATAAAATCCAACATCCTGCTCAAGTATCAATTCTTCCATGAAGCACCCCTTAATCACTTCTGAACTCTTCATTCCCTAAACTCCCTAATCCACTGATTATGTCCAACACTTACAAATCTCCTGGTAATTAATATCCCACGGTAATTGATATGGTTTACCCTCTGTAAGCGGTTACCATTATTTCATGATCTACAACACATAAACAATAGTTAAAGCACTAAGACTATATGGGGAAGAGCTCGAAAGGGGGAGTGAGGGAGCCACACCATGAACTTGGCTTTGGGGCTACTGTGTCACCACTTGAAAGTAAAAGGGGAAGGCAATGAAAAGGAAGTGTATCAAGAGCCCTTCAAGTCATTATTTAAGACTACAGAAAATATGAAAAAAAGAAATGAAAGCTCAAAAATGAGGTTCCAAAGACAGACAGTGGGCAGGTACTTATCGCCTTTAAACACCATTTGAAAACCAAGTGGAAAATTCCAAGGACACATCATTAATAGCGAAAGGCTTTAATTTACGTTATGAAAGATTTCTGATGTTTAAAGGTAACATGGCTTTTAATTCTGACTGATATTTTTCCAAAAAGAAATGCAAAATCACTAATGAAACAAGTCAATTTCTACTCCGACAACATAAAACATCGACAAAAAAAAAAACTTGTTCACGCTAACGAAAGAAATGCTTAAAAGAAATACCTTAAACGACCAAATTCTAGAAACCAACCATAAAGAGCTCCCACATATAATTCCAACTTTGTTAAATTTCTCATGTTACAAAGCATAAAAGACAGAATTAACTTTAGCTACAATAAGCAGATTCAGTGCCACCTTATCAAACACAATAAGAAATCAGAGCCAAGGAATAACACCACACCTACTACCATGCATTGTGATCAAAGCACGACTGTCGAGATCAATAAAACTGAGAAACCCAAAAGAGTCAAAAAGAATAAAAAGTACGTGTGGTTTAATTTTCAAAGAAGTTAACCTCTATCAGATCAATCTCAAGTTTAGAAGTTACCTTTTCTGAAAACTTCACGTACTGGATTGCCATTAGAATAAAGAATACCAAACAAGCCCGTGGCTGGATGCAGGCCTATCACTCATTCATGTTATAATAAAACCAATAAACATTAGAGAAACAAACCTTTGAATAGCCTTGCTTTGCAAAAAAAAAAGCACTTAAGACTCCTGAAATAACCCAGAAGTTACATCTGCATGCTATTAGAATAAAGACAGAATATTTACATGTAATTAGTTTATTTCTCATGCAAGATATTTCCTGGAGTCACAGTGGAAGCTGACTGACTGCCCAAGACTTTAAAAGCTTCATAGCACTGACACCATAAGCCAATAGATTCCTGCTCCCCCTTCCCCACAAGTAGAGACTTTATTGTAAATCATGGTGGTAAAGTACTACCTATGTAACTCTCAAAATATTCCCCGAAACCAAATGAAAAACAAAAAAGGAATCTACACAAAACCACTCTTTCAGCATAGCTTAAAGACAAAAACTGCTGATCATGCAAAATAATTGAGTGAAAACAGAAAAATCACCAACTCCCAGTAATTGATTTCTCAGGCTGTCCCTCCAGCCCCACTGAGCCACAAAGCTAGTGGCAAGGAGGCTAGCCAAGGGTCATTTGCAAGGACCACCAAAAATATTAAACTCAGTCTAAGTCTGAAAATACTTGGAGAGTGTCTGGGTGGGTCATAATTAGGAAGCAAGTTCAAAGATCTGGTGATCTGAAGGAACAGGTACCATTTAAGGAGCTAGCTGCCAGGTAAAGGGGTACAACTTCACAACACATAAATCCCGGCAAAGAAAACGCGCAAAAGGAAGGGAACGCATCCGTTGGCGATCAGGTAGTAAAGGAGAAAAGGAAAAGGGGGAAATTTAAGGCCTTGTAAGACCAAAGAGAATCATAAAATTGGAAGTCTCAAAACCATCTCCAACCATTAAAACAAACAGACAAAAACCACTGAAGAAACAGGCAAGTTCTATACTGAAATAAGCAGAACCATTAAATTTGGAATCCTATATAATACCTTACTACAATAAAAAGTAAATGGAGGAAAATCAGGAAACTGAATTTGACACATGTCAACTGAGAGAAAAAATCCTACCAAAACAACCTCAAAAGCAGAGAAAAATGATAAATACTCCAAAGAGATTTAAATATAGCCAAACAGGCACACGAAAATATCAAACCACTTTGAATCATAAATTCCAAAACTATTAACAAAAATGGGAAAAATACAAATTTTTAAAAACTGGATTGTTTAAAATTTTAAGAAATTAAAGTTATTACAAAAGTGAAGGATAAGTTGTGAGACACCTGTGGGAGAACAAACTCAAAACGAAAATGAGCTCCTACAGTCCACCACATGTGTGACAAGCCACATCCGTCCTATCTGGCGCTTTGCTTCATCTGATCTCAGGTAATTCCCTGTCCACCACTTCACAATAACTTATAAGCCAAAACCCTTCCAGCAAACATATAAGCAAACATGGAATTTTTCATGTAAAGTGCCATATCTGCTGTGTATTTATGTACTGCTTCATCGTTTAACATGTCTAAAACCACGGTGCTATTGTAAATAGGTTCCTATTCTCTTTTTGTGTCACTAACAAAGATTTGAGTTTGTTCCCCTAACTCCATTGATCCCACCAACCCTGTGGTATTTATTGCATGACTTCACAGAGCACAGTGACTCTGAGGAACAGACAGGCCGCATTACAGGTGACTGTAGATGTGCACGTGTGGGTTAGCATACACACGTGTAGTCCTCGGCTCTGCTGAAAAGGGCTAGAAACAAGGACACCCCAGATCTTGGTTTCTAAATGCCATCCTCCAATAAAAGGATCCAATGCTCTTTGGGAAAAAAACAGATTTCCAGGATTGGGACAGATAAAATACAAGATGAGCGTAGAGTTTCTTACAGAACCAAAAAGTAAGGAAGTTCTCAAAGGATGGAGACATGTCAAAAGGACACAAGCATCAGCCAGAAAGAGCTCTCAATGGCCAAAGCAGGACAATCTGAGCAATAAATGATAGCTTGAGATTATAACCTACAAAATATGTATCTTTGAGTCTATACTAACATAAATGTGTGACTGAATAAAAGAGAAGGGACATCTCTTCACTAGAGAAGAATTTCAACTGATAAATGAGAAAGGGACAACAAAAAAAATAAACTATAAAATCACCATAAGGTAAATATTACAGTAGTAACCACTACAGATAAGTTTCACTGATGAATGCTAAAATGAGTGGGTGAAAGTCTGAGGAGAAACAGGAAATTAAAAGTCTCTCCCCAAAAATATTTCTCATTTTCAAAGAGAAAAACTACGATTTTACTCTGGAGAAAGCTTGCAAAGGCCACCTTATTTAAGTGACCAAGATTAACATCACCAGTAAGCAGACAGTGACATCATTTACCCCGATGTGAAATGTACCTCCTGATTACGGGCAAAAACGCAACATCCCAAATTAATCATAAGAAAGCATCAAAGGAGACCAAATTGAAAGACGTTCTAATAAAGAAAAGTGCTCCTCAAAAGCATCCAGATCACAAAGACAGGAAAAGGGCAAGTCAAGAGCAAGACCCGTCCTTACGCTTTTGGGGGATAAGTCCTCTCAGGTCCCTAACCACTTCATGCTTCACTCCCATTCCTCTTCAAACACACCATAAACCCTTAGGCCGTGTCATGCAGGAACTGTTCACTGGACAGTAAATCACACATCTCACTCTGACATGCCTCTTCATCCTTCCCAGCACTATCCACAAACTGCCCATTCATTCCCTCACCTGCGCAAGTGACACACCTCGCCGTCTCCTGAAACGCCTCATTCACCGGCCACGTGCCCTCCATCACCAAGTCCTTTAACTCTACCTCCTGCTTCTCTCTCAAATCCACCTGCTCCTTGAATCCCTACACCACTACTGTAGTCCTTTTAACTCATCGGTTCTAATACCTCCAAATTATTGTCCCTGCCTACCAGTTTGAACTCTCGCCAAAGAATTCTCCACAGTGCAATCAGTTTTATCTGTTATCATTCTCCCAGGCTTAAGATACACTTTGGTTTTCCCTGGGATAAAGGAACAATTCCTTAAGGGCCCTTCACAATCAGACCCCTATTTACCCCTGTGGCCCCACCTGTCCCTACTCCTATGGTGCCTGCCCTCTCTTGCAAGGCCTGCTGCACGGCCTCATCTATCCACCCTGCACTCAGTCTCTCCAAGCAATCCACGCGAAGTGTATCTCTTGTCCTTAACCCAGGTCTCGTAAACACTACCCTCACTCTTCGCCAGGCTGTCCTGTTCACTCTTCAGGTTTCAACCTAAGTTGAAGGTATCACTTCCCCTGGGATAAATTTTCCTGCCTCCCTGAAACTGGGTTAATCACCCCTTCTATGTATTCCTAGAGCACTGTGCACTGTCCACACTGAGCCCACAGCAAAGTGGATTATGAACATGTATATGTCCGTACCCCCATCCAACTGGGAAAGCCGAGCCTATTCACTGGAATGCCTCATCGCCTAGCCCGGTGCACTGAACAAATAAGGTAACGAAGACCAAACTGTGAAATAAGCTGCCAAAGGAACACAATGCCCACAGAGAATAAAACCCAATGACTCCTGGCTCGGGAGTACAATATTCTTTCCACTGCACTTAGCGGCACTTAATTTTACTTTCATAAACAATTCAATGTTAATTAGATATGAAGCATGTAAAGTTAAAAAAGATCTAAATATCATCTCATTTTATTATTAAAGTGATGCCCAGAAAGGTTATTACTTGCTAAAGAACAAAACACTATAAAACAGCAATGCCATGATTGGGCATTTTGATGTTCTTTAATTACATACTTTAATTTCGGGAATTAGGTTTTTAAACTTTAAAGTTTTCATTTCTTCTAGGATAGCAAAGTTGTTAAAAACACAACAAATGAATCACCAATTCACTTTAGAGTCCACAAAACTACCTAAATTATAACATAAGAATATTTAATTGTGGTAAAAGAGTAATAAAAATAACATTGAGTCATTATAATTACACCTTATAAACATAGGAGTATCAACTATGTTCAAGGCACCATGGAACATATTCACTGAGTATAAAAAGAAATATAAAACAGGATTCCTACTCCCAAAAAACATAAAGCATGTTTTGGAAAACAAGACCCAACCATTACAGAAATAAAAAAATCGAGTGAAGGGAATCACTTAAATCTACCATTTTGAAAAGAAAAGACTTTCTTCTAAGGAGTTTCAGGACTATAAAGAGAAATTACAATCTACTGCCTGAGAAATCAGCGTAAACTCAAAATTTCTTAGCTGGGTTAGCTGCAAGGGCTTTCAAACAATGCAACTCCAGTAACAACAAGCACACCTACCGCCCAGTTCCTGGTTTCTAAATACTCTTACCCAAAAAAAGAAACCAGGACTCCTTGAAGAAATGGCTGATTCTAGGACAACAGCAGGAAAAGCCGGAGTCTGGAATATCTTACTGTCCCAAAATAAGGAAGTGCTCCAAAAATGAAAGAAACATGTCAAAACCATCAGTGAGTTCATGTGGAACATCAAAATGAATACTGTGCTAAAAGGGTAACAGAGTACAACCTACTCAATGAATCTATGAGTTCATACTAAATAAGTAAAAGAGAAGGAAAAAACTTCTTGACGAGAATAAAATGCAAACTAATAAAAGTGAAAGGAATAATAGAAAAACACCATTTTGAACCACTGTGTAATAACTGATTCAGGCAAGCATCTTCAATGAATGCTAAAATCATTATGTGAACATTTTGGGGAGGACAAAATACACGGTCTCGAAGTGTCTACTCACAGATTATTCAGTAATAACAAAGACGGCAATGAGAACTTTTAAATGGAGAAGACTGGCCAGCCAACCCTAACTAAATGATTTAAATATCACCAACAGTGAGTCCAACTGATATCGTACTGCCTCCTAATGTGATAAATTGAGTATATATTCATCGTTTAAGTGGTATTCCTGCCAAAAATGCATAACCTGGGCCTAGCAACCAGAAATGAGACACACCCAAACTAATTGACAGCCTACAAAACAAAGGGCCTGGGCTCTTCAAAACCATTACTTTCAGGAAAAAGAAAAAAAAAAAGGTCGAAGAACTGTTCAGTGTAAAGGAGACAAGAGATATGACAAAATGCAACAGATACTAGATTAGAAAAATATGCTATTTAAGGATATTAGTGGCACAATTGAGATTCCAGCATGAATGGATATATTATCAATATTAAATTTCTTGAATCCATCACACTATGGTTATGTAGGAATGATTCTGTACTTAGGAGATATCAAACATTTAGGGGAAAAAAGGATCACAATGTGTGCAACGTATTCTCAAATGGTTCAATAAAAATAATTATAATAGGAAGAGGAAGAAAAAAGAGAAG
The DNA here is from genome assembly GCA_030015415.1 of Cynopterus sphinx. NCBI lineage: Eukaryota > Metazoa > Chordata > Mammalia > Chiroptera > Pteropodidae > Cynopterus > Cynopterus sphinx. The sequence continues at coordinate 7,878,936 of CM057395.1, read as the reverse complement.
AGGGGGGAAAAGGAGGAAAGAGGAGGAAAAAGGCAATCAGAGTGGATTCCTGCTATTACGTTACAATATGGGATATGTTCAATGACATCACGTGTTTGACAGTGTGGTTTCCTTGTGAGCAGCGTACGCAGTGCGTTAATACGGCACTCCCATCTACCCCTCACATGCTTCTGTGGTGTTCTGCCTCAGGTGACATGCCCAACTTCAACTGAGCAAACTTGCAGAGGATGTAACCCATGAGCTTCGAACTGTAAATAAAACGGTAATAGCTGTCCCCAGACTAAGGGGTCACTCTGAATGCACAGAAGCAAATGTCCCAAATGTTCACAATTGGCGCATCTAGGTGACAGGTACATGGGAGTTCACTGCACTCATAAGTTTTTTCCAAGATAAAAAGTTTAAAAACACCTTGTGCCAATACTGTAATTTTACTTTGGGGAAATGGAGCCATTTCTGAAAAACACAGGTTAGCTCCCACATTCTTCTCTCCCTTTCCTTTCATAATCCATGTCGAATTAACTTTAACACCATTAAGAAAAAGGGTTTCAAAACCAAAATAAACATTTTGCTACAGGAGTCCTCAACTTGCAAACAACATGTGTCCCGAAAGCCAATCTGGAAGTCAGCTGTTTGGCGTGTGAAATGGTCCTATCACGGACAGGGGTTAGGTCGCTAACGCTGGCCACGAAAGCTCTGATGAACCTGTCGGCATTCCAGCTGAGTTAGGACTGTATCTCATGTCTACTGAGTGAGACTGCAGAGTCCTCCCCTCCACTCACCTTTCTGAAACAACAAAATGAGCCGCATACACTGAAGGGAATGGAGATGTTGCTTAGGAAGGAGCAACTAGTAACCTAACACTGTTTTTTCAGGGATATGCATTTCCAACTGAACTATAGCCTCCAGACGAGATGGCTCCTGGCTGCCCAGCAAGAAGGCAAAATGGAGTATCAGGAAACAGCGCTGAGCTCAACCCCTCTGGGATCCCTGCCCTGACCCAGAATGCTGATAGCAATATGTTAATATGTACACAAATTCATAAGGCAGTGTTTTACAGTCTGGAAAGTACCTTTACAGTTCTCAAAGGCAGACAGGGAAAACTAGTTTATGGTTGGTCATTTAAATTGACTAGGAAAATGCCAACGCTTCCTGACCTGAGCATTTGCTACGTACCACTGTAGACTGGCAGGTGCTGGGCACACACAAAGAGCAAAACAGCCTCAGACGAAGGAACCCAGCCTAGCAGAAGAAAATGACATCAATTCTGATACTCTGAGTACTCTAAAAAAAATGGTTATTTATTCTGCATACAGTGTGTCTCAAGAGCAGTGGAGAAAAACTTTGTCCAGAGATTAAAACTGGTATCACAGCTGACATCTGAGCTAACAACGTAAAGGATAAATAGTTCAGTAGGTGGATGAGCAAGGGAGTGTTCCACTTCCTGGCAAAAACGTGAGCAAAGATAAAGCAGCATCAAATATTTACTGTCTTCCAAGTGCCTTCCAAGGCATTGTGCTAATGCCTGGAGATACAGCACCACAAAGACAGCCAAGGCCTCTGCCTTCGTGGAATTTACAGTCAGGTAATGGAGAAATACTATAAAAAAGCAATAACTAAACAAGGCATGTACAAATTATAAGTATCTTAAAAATAATAAACCAGCTGTGCAAGAGAGTAACGAATGAAGTACAGCATTAAACAGGATGGTCTGAGAAGTGAGATTTGGGCCAAGATCCAAAGGGTTTGGCCTTATCAGTCTTATGAAGATCATCTCACGCAGGAATTACAAAAACTGCAAAAGACCCTGAAATGAGGACATAGAGAATTTAAACACTGAGGGGTCTGCATGGCTGGCATCCAGTAAATGAGGGGAAGAAAGATGAGGAGATAGATCATTTGGGGCCATTCAGGACACGGAAAGGAGTAGAGATTTTATTTAGAGAGGAATGGGAAGTTACTGGAAGATTTTTAAGTAGAGAAATGACATGATTTAGCTCTTACAATGATCCCTGGGGCTACTGTGTGATAAAAACTTAGGAGGAGAAAGAAAAAAAACAGAACCCCATTGGGAAGCTACTATGATAATTCATGCAAGAGATAATGATGCCCTGAAATAAAGAGGTGGCAGTGAAGACTAAGAGCAGTGGATTGGCTCGAGAATTCTGAAGGGACAAACAGAATGTGCGGGTAGACTGGACTGGAGAGAGAAGAATCCAGAAAGATAGCTTAAGTTTTTGGCTCGAGCACTGCCATTTACTGAGATAGAGAAAGCCAGCAGAGGCATCAGGGTTTGGAGGTAGGGGGAGAGTAGCTATATCTTAGTCACTTGGCTAATACCATGTTTGCAATTCCAACTAGATCTCCAAGTGGCTATCAAGCTCAGGGAAAATTCTGGGCTAAAAAAAATAAAAGTGGTCGTCATCAGCACGCACGGCCTTTTCAGAGAAGAGCACACTGCTGGCTTTAACTGGGCCACAGCAACTGAGGGGTACAGGCTGACAACGAACCTGGAAAGCGGAGACAGAATCACATCGTAACGTGGACCATGACTAAAACGACGGCAGCAGTAGTGGCAAGACAGTGGTAGGGAACAGAAGCTGCTGCATTTTAGGTCCCGAGCACTGAGGTAAAGGCTTTCAATACACATCTCATTTAATCCTCTCAACGACTCTACAAAGTAGACATTATAGTCACTATTTCATATACTGAACCTCAAGAAGGCTGGGGATGTGCCAAAGAGCACAAAGGGCCAGGGGGGCCTTACGAAGCAGTCTGACTTTAGAGGTCTTACCCCTCACACCAACTGCCTCTGATTTTCTATGCCTTCAAAGTTCCTCAAAAGAAAAATAACACTTAGAGTTGAATTTTACAAATATAATTCCCGAATCTATGTAGGATAGATGGCTAGGGCCGGGAATAAGAGGTGAGCCAGGCGGACTGTATGAGTCAATAAAAAGGCAGCTTGTTTTAATAAGCCAGCAATTATGAGTTATCTCACCAGGCGAGGTGCAGACTGCCGCTCTGTTCCAGGGGCCACACATCCTACCCCAAACTATTCCCAGGTAACCTGCATAGGAACGCCGCTAACAAACATAACCTGGTAATAGGGTCCCACTCCTGCAGTATAAATTCACCACCACTACCAAAATATTTCTCAAAACAGAACTTTATTAAAGGTTGAATTTTTTTTTAAGTTCATGAACTTTGTACTTTTGTATAAGAAAAAAAAATAAAATTAGTACTGATCCAGGACAAGCATAAAAGGTGTGCTTTGGTTGTGCATTAGAAGTCTGATCAACTAGTCTGTTTTTCACCCTTGTTAACAATCCCTCCCTCTTTCAGCATCCTCAGTTATTAAAGTGAAAAAATAGATTACCTGATGTCACACACCAATATTCAAATATTAGTATTCCACCTAACAAAACAGCTACTTTTTAAATTACATGTTTATGATTCCATCACAGGTATTACTAAGACAATTTGATATTAAATATTAAATTCAATATTAAATTCAGTAAATTATTAAAATCAGTAAACAATCTATAAAATATGGTATTTATTAACTATGCTAACACACAACTACATGCTATGCGTGAGACTTAATGAATGCATTTACACTCAATCATGATAAACTGTACACAGGGTCCATATGTTATACAGTATGCAGATAAAGCATACACAGATAAAATCATTTAGTTCCACAGAACAGATAAAATGAATAAAACATTATAGATTGGCTACTAAAAGATTTGTAATATACTTACTCATTATGTTAAAAAATTTTTTCTAATTTCAAATTTCAATTACTATATCCTGAAGACAACACTCACAAATAATTCCTTAAGAATATAGTTCACTGAAGAGTAGGGAAAATACTTAAACTTTTTTTTTAATATTTGAGATTATGGAGGTTAGAATCAAACAGTGATTGAAGATCAAAAATCTAGCCGTAAAACAGTCAGCGTAACATTTACGTGTAATCTGACAATGAATTTAAGATGCTGGATCCTGTCTCCCAAACAAACATCTGCACATTTTCCTATTTATACATTACATGAAGTCGTTTCGGTCACAGACACTAAGAGTACAGGTTAGGACCTGTAGGCAGAGGACCTACACGATCTTCATGGGAAGGGATACACGGAGGAAGGGATGAAGGGTGATCGGGCAGCATGCATTTCTGTATAGTCAGCCTCAGGCAATGTGTTAGGAACTTTCACACACGTTATTTCATTTAAGTCTAACAATTTCAAGGGACAGGTAGTGTAATTCATTTCGATTTGACAGACAGTGTCCTGTAACTTTGTCAGTGGTGGACCTGAGATCTAAACCAAAACCTGATGGCGAAACCAAAGTCCTCCTTGATGAGGACTTGCAGATCAGCACCTGTTAACGTGTTCTTTTGCAAGAGCTTATCTAACTGAAAGACTGACTTGATTTTCCATATTTATACTTATTAAAACATTGAGAGGGCACGCACTTCTCCACTTACCAAGTGTTTCAGATGTTTCTAACCTAGAAAAAAGCAATACTGATCATTTTTAATCCACAAACCAGCATTTTCATGGCCTTATCACTAATAAATACTTCAGCTAGACTTTGTAACATTCTCATGAACCGTGAGTATATATGCTCCAAAGCAAAAAAAACACGGGTATGGTCTGATTACAAGATAGAATAAACAAAATGAGAAATGCCCACAGACAATCCAGGACCTTCATCATTGCACGTTACACTAAACTCCTCTTACCAGATTAAAAGCAGCAAAGGGAGAAAAAAAAAAAAAGGGTGTTTTTCCAAAACCGGACCAACAAGCACGCTACTTCCCAGGGACAAGTCTGCCTACAGCTTCCTCCTCCTAAATCAGAACACACATCTCCTAAAAAGATTTGACTGAAATATGTCAAGTATCAAAATCACGTTCTGCTAAACATTTCCATAATTACTTCACCACCCTCAGAATACACTTGAATAGCTCTCTTGGTAACCAAACAATTAATGATGTTGCTATTGCTTAAATATTTATAAAATTAATGTTAACCTGCAGGGCATTCTAAACAGAATACAAAGCTATAACGTAGCTGTTTTGAATAAACAGCACTCGAAACCCAACATCTTTAAAAGATTATTTCCAATTGCATGTACAAAAACAATCTTTGTCACACACACCTATCAAGGAAATGTAAAACCTCCTGGAATATGAAAAGAGGTTATTCTCTAACTGTACTTCACCAAGGTGACATTACAATGATTATTTCTGAGCCCCAATGAGCTATTTCCCTTCCACTGAACAAACCCCACCACTCGCTCACTCACTCACTCCACTCAACTGGATTTTCTTTAAAACTTTCGCTGAAGAGCAATTTAAGTTTAATTCTATCACCTGCGTTCCAGGCCGAATACAACCGCAGCTTTATGCATACATACCGACAGGGTGCTTTAAGTGAAACAGTTTAGCAGCGTTATTTAGGGAGGTCCCTACTCAGGAAGTCTTCGATTCATTAGTTAGGTTTCTACTGGAAACACTCTTGCAAAAGACAAGTTAAAGACTCGCGTCCGCGAAGTACTTAAATCCCAGCCTGGGCCCTTCGGAGTATGGTCATTAACACCACGATCGCAACTTTGTACACAGTAACGCTGCGAACTGAAAGTGACTCCACGGTCAATTAGTGCATCCTCCGACCGAAGAAACGAGTCTGAGTATCCTGCGACACACATGACGCGGTCGTTACATTCGATACAAAGTGTAACTCAAATTGGCATCTGCTTCAGCGAAAACACCTTGATTTTCCACTTGGAACAAGTTACACTGTTCAAGAGTGAAGAGAAAGCCCTCCAAAAGTTAACATCCCCCCAAAAACCCTCCACCCAAAAGACGGACAGAGCAAAGCCACAGAACAGCCATTCCTCCGCGCTTCATGTTGAAAATAAATGCCATTTTTGTGTTTAAAAAAAAAAAAAAAAATCAGAGCTATTCTGTTTACCTTTTCCCCGGACTGCCGGTTCGAGTACTGCCAAGGTGACAGATTTTAAACTGACAACTGGAGGGCCTGGCGTTGCCAAAGCAGCACAGCTGGGTCCTGAGAGAGACAGCACCCCGGGGTGCTGTGCACCCGGCCACGTGCAGCGATGGGGACCCCTCTCTTCACATAGGGGTAGACACGAGACGGGGGGGGCACGGCGCTGTGGGAAAGGCGCGCGCACCCCGGGACCACCTGGATTCCCAACCGTGTATCTGCCGTGAAACACGCAGCGCTGTTACCCCGCCGCGGCGGGGGCGCGTCCCCCGGGACCCGGGCCCTGGGACCGAACGCGCGGGTACCCCCCCCCCGCGGCCGGGGCCGCCGCTGGCCGAGCCCGCACTGTCTCGGGGGGAAGATAATGCTTCCACCGGGCGCGGAGACGCGCCCCTCCCCGGCGCGGCTGGACCCCGTCCTGTCACCGCCCGAGCGCGCCCCGCGGCTCGGGGACCGGACCGCAGCGACTCGACAGCAAAGTTGCCGCCCGCGCGCCCCGCCCGCGGGCCGGGGCCCCTGCGCACCCCCGCGTGTCCTGTCCGCGGCGCCCCGGGAGCCCCGACCCCGGCCCCGACCCCGGCCGGCCGCGGACAGGACACGCCGTCCTCCGAGCGCAGACGCGGGGCGCCCGCACCCCGGGGTCCCGCGGCGGGGGGAGGGCGCGCGGCCCCCCAAACTCCCTCAACTTTCGGGGAGGGGCCGCCCCCGCCCGCCCGCCAGCGCCCCGCCCCCACCCCACCGCACCCCAGGGCGCCCCCGGCGCCGCCCCGGCCGCCGGGACCCCGGCCTCCCGCGGCCGGACCCGCCCTGCCCGCGCCCCGAGCCGCGGGCGCCCCTCCGCGGTCGCGCCCCCCACCCGGCGCCCCCGGCCCCGCCGCCTCCCCCCGGCCCCCCGGCCGCGGGCCTCACCGTGTCCGGCCCGGCGGGCGCGCTCTCGCCGCAGCCCCGGCCGCCCGCCCGCCCGTGCCGCGGAGCCGCCTCCCTCCCTCCGTCCCGCGGACTCGGGCCGCGGCGCACGGATCCGGCGCTATTTTAGGGGCCGGGCCGGGCCGCGCCGGAACTCGCCGCCGCGCGCATGCGCCGTGCGCCCGCCCCAGCCTCGCCCCCCCCCGCCGTGCCCCTCCGCCCCGCTCCCCGCCCCGCCCCCGCCCTCGGGCGCCCCGCGGACGGGGGTGGGGGCGCGCGGGCTCGGAGGGGGCGCCCCGAGCTCCCGGCGGGCAGGGCACGGGTCGGCCCGCACAGGACGCCGGGCTCCTGGCAGGGCCGCTGGGCCCTCGACGAGGCGCGGGGCTCCCCCCAGGGCGGGGCGCCCTGCGGGATCGGCGCGCGGGGCCCGGCGGGGACGGGGCGGGCGCGCCCCTCGCCGTGTCCACGAGCCCCGGGCCCAACGGCGACCTTCGGGGGCCGCCGACGCCCCCTGCCGGGCCGTGAGGCCCGAGCTACCCCCAGCCCCACCCTCACCCCCCGTCCGGGCCCAGGTGGCCTCCCCCGACCTCGGCTGGCCGCGCCCGCGCCCTCGTTGTGGTGTGGGCCGCACCTGTGCGCACACCTGGGCGGCGTCCAGGTGACCCTCATTGAGCCGGCACAATGGTGCCCAGGGGCCTGGACCTGCGGGGGCCTGGAAGGCTTGTGACCCCCCCCCACACACACACACACACTGGGGCGGACCAGCCGAGCTCCCCAGGCCCCAGGAGAGACACACAGTGAATGGCTGATCACTAATCGGCACAGCCAGTCTGCCGGAACGTCCGACTGTGCGCCAAACAGTTTGCATACTGCAGCGCTGTCCTTACACCATCACCGTGAAGCAGATGCAGTTTCTATTCCCATTTTACAGGGAGGAAAGGGAAGCGGAACGCTCAAGTGACCTTTTGAGGGCCCTGAGGACTTGAACTCCCCACCACTCTGCGTATTTACCTCTCTTTCCTGCAAGAGGTGCTTGGGGCAGCTGTCGTGTTTGCGGGGTTATTGGTTTGGGGAGGTCATTGTTGGTCCTTGCAGCCTGAAGGGCTGCTCACCTCTGCAGGACTGCTGGGACCACACTGCCACATCTGCACCTCCTGTGCGACAGACACGAAGCCACATGCTTACTTTCCTTTGAAAATGGGAAAATCGGTCCCGCAGCACTGTAAAACAGTGGCTGGGGTGGGTGAGCAGACAGACGCACGGAGGCTGTGGGCAGAGGAACTGGGAAGTTACAAAGGAAGCTGGAGGCTCGCAGGCTTCCTCTCTCAAGGAGGAGGCAGTGTACTGGGAAAAACCCAACTCAAAAGCCGCACATAAACACCAGACGCTGAAAAATAAACTTGGAGTGCTGCTCAGAGCCCCCACAATGTCAGTGTTCAGAGGAGCCAGCAGCAGGGACTGCGGGGAGGTTTTTAAAACGTTAGAATTTGGTGTAACTTAGCAAGTCATGTGGAAACGCATGCTTTTTAACCTGCCAGAAGCTGCAAAGCCAGCTGGATTTGGCTTCTCTAGTCCAGGAAAATAAGAGTTTGCCGCTTTTCCTTTAAAGCCTAGGCCGGATTTGGGGGGAGGAGAGGGGAGGGCTAGTGAGCAATGGCTCCCTCATTCTCACCTGCCCTTCACCCCAGAAGGAAAAGAGAGGCGATGAGAAAAGATTGTTCCAAAAGAGATTTGCACACTCCCACAGCTCAGCTCCACCCGTGTCCCACCCTTGCAAAAGCTGACTCTCTTGGGGCACAGAAGACAGCTCAGACTAACCACCCGCTCGCCTCCTATTCAAATGTTAGTGGTCACCCCAGAAAGCCAGGCAAAGAGCTTGGCTGTGAGTCGAGCCAAAGCAGAAAAAGAGCCTTTGCATCCCCTAAGAGAGTCTCTCTCCCCCCACCACCCCCTGCCTGTCAAAACACTTGCCTAAGAATTGCAGGGAGTGGTAGGAAGGAAGAGTACGAATTCTAGAGCACAGCTAGAGTAAAACCCACTAACAAAACACAATCGCTCTTATTTATAATGCAAATAACCAGTTTTAGGATATCACCGCAGCCTCCCTTCGGGTCTTGAAACATACCTGAAATCTGGCGCCTTCAGCAACTTGCAATGCTCAGCGTGGTTTAGGCCAAGTGATAGCACTTACGTTTGCTGTTGCCTTGGAGGTAAATTCTGAGCAGCAGCAACTGTCACGCTCCCACTCCTTCTGGCTTAAACACTCAGGTGTCCAGGTGTGTCTGAACTGAAGGGTCGTTGTGCTAGGACTGCAATGCCGAGGTGAGAAAGAGCCGTCCTTCCTTTAATAGGGCTGGCAGGCCATGGCGGTAGAGGCACCTGATCACCAACAGGGGGGTTTCCCCAGGTTCTAGAAGAACACAGATGATAAGCATCTAAGAAGGGAGAGAATTAGAAAAGGCTCCCTAGAGGAGGTGATCCACATTGAATCTAGAACACCGAGAAGGATGAAAAATGTCTTGATCTGCAGAATAAAGCCCAAGCTCCTTAGGGGGCAGGGAAATCTGATCACCTGGCCAGTCTGGCCTTCCCACCAGACATCTTACTGTCCCTCTTTAGAAATCTAAGGAATTTCCCTGCACACACCAGATTATTTCCTCCTGTCTGCACGGTAAACCCCTTTTACAACCGTCAAGTCCCCATTAGGCATCATTTTCTCTAAGAGCCCTTCTCTAGTGGAGTGCCTTAGTCGGAGTGTAAGATTTCCTTTATGTATGTCTGTCTCCTCCCCTTTAGAAAATGAGCTCCTTGAAGACAAGAACTGTGGTTTACTCCCTAATCTGTGATATCTAGCAGCACCTGGAATGCAATGAACAATCAGATAAATGCTAAGTATTTGTGAGCAACTGCTGCGTGCAAGGGGTCAACTGCTGTGACCCCTTGACCGTGGCTCAGGAGAGAATCTACAGTGGGTAGAATGTGCCTGGAGCCTGGAGTCTGGATCAAATGCTGGGAAGTGGTGGGAGATGAGGCTGGGAGAGTGGTGGAGAAGGAGATGGTGCAGAGCCTTGGCACATCAAGCCAGGCCAGATCTCCTCAGACTGTCCCTACACATGCTCATAGCTTCCTGTGTGTCTCTGTTGAGGACGTGCTCTGGCCCCAGGAGAGGGGTCAGGTCAGTAGATAAATACCCCAGCTTCCTCATGCCTCAGGAAGATAATTCTGAGGCATGTTTCCAGAAGTCTCTCAGGAGGCAGGACCAAGGAGACTGGCCCCCAGTTGCCCTCAGCGGTGACGCACTTATTTGCAGTTTTTATTGTCTCTTCACTTCCCCTCTCTTGCTTCCTCACTCCCTCACAGCACTTCCATGGGTCACCCCCTAAAATAAAGTACCTGCACCAAAATCCTTCAGTGTCTGCTTTTCAGAGGACTCATTTCAGATACATGGTAACAGAAGGAAGACAGGACTTAAGAGAAAGTCGCCTGATGGTAAAGGGAGAACAGGAACAAAATGGAGATAGAAGATAAAATTGACCTGCCTGCTAATCACCTAATCTGCAGTAGGGACAGCAGAGGCAATGCATTCCTCCCACCCCAGACTTCTGGTCTGGGCTCCGGGCTGGATAACAGCAGCATCAGTTAAGTAGAGAGAACTGGAGGAAGATGAGGTCGACCGGACTGGATGAGGGCACTATGATGAGCTACATCTGCTCATGCTGAAGTTGAGATGACCGTGGGCCAGAACTGCCTTAGCCTTGCGGGTTGGAGAAAGGTACAAGATGAGACCGAACAAGTTAGGGAGGGCTTCTGGAAGGAGAAATTTAAGCAGAATTTTGAAGTTGAGGTATACAGGCTGGAAAAAGGGGGGGGTGACTTATGGAGTAGAGGGATGACAATGAGAGCATGAACAGTAAAAAGAATGGATTCATAGAAGAAGAAAGTAGGATCACTCAAACCTGGGAAATCTAGAACCAATAAGTGATTGGGGTCGAAAAAAAGCCTCAAAAAGGTTTTAATTTGTAAGCTGCTCCAACATAGGTATCATCCCATGCCATGTCCAATCTGTGTCCCCAACATTTAAACAAAGTCACTCGTTATTAAATACGATGTGAACCAAGCGAGTGTGGTGATAAATATTTTTCATGATGTCTCAATCTTTTCTAAGTAAAAACGACTAATAAATAAAGGTTTTAAGTGCTACCCCAAATTAGTGGCTTCTCCAACTTTAACTTTGTATCAGGACTTGTGTCTTGTTGAGAAACATCACCTGTAAGAGAAATTGCATTTATTTGTAAGTTTACTTACGTTACTTGAAAATGTGGCTTGCTAACTGAATGACTTGTAACTATTTTGGAAAATCAGAATTCCACATTTGAAGTTTAACCTAAAAATAAAAACACAATCCATTTTGTACTGTACGTTGCAAGTTCTTTAAAGCTAAAATCACGAATGTGCATGTGCAGGAGAATCCTTTCATGTGTTCCTTTTCTCTTGCAAGTTCCATGATAAATAACCAGATCTAAATGCCATTTTCTAATAGAAGGAATGAGAGCTCTTTGAATTAATGGTTGATTCTAGGACTGGGGAAGGAAACAAAATTACATACACTTTTGGTGCCAGAAAGCAAGAAAGTGCTTAAAAAATGATGGGGGCATATTAAAGGGACACAGGGCCCAACCCAAAAGAGCTGCCAATGGCCAAAGCTGGAACAATTTGAGCAAACAAAGCAAATAACGCTAGTACTGGGTTCTAACCCAAAGAATAAAATAAACATCCGTAAGTCCATACTGATAATTGAACGAGTAAATAAACGGGAAAGTACAGATCTTGCTTATAGAATTCCAACTGAAAAAAAATATAGGAGAAATCAGGGCAATACAAAAATCACCATTGGATAAACACCACAGATAATCACTGTTGCAGGCAAGAACTATCTTCTTGATGCAAAAATTAGTGGGTAGAGGAATGATGAGAAACAAGACATTTGCAGAGTGTCGAAGTAGCTCCTACAAGGTGTGTATGAATTACAAAGAGAAAAATAGTAACTTTACGATAGAGAGACCCAGCAGACACCACCCTGAGCAAGTGAACAAGGCCAGCGTCACCAGTAACAAAGTCCATCGACACCGTGTACCCCATGACACCACACCATGAGAAGGGCATGTCCCTTCTTTGTATTCCTGCTCGTCAGAAGTATCCAGATCATGAGAGACGGGGAGAGACTGAGGAACTGTCACAGACTGGAGAAGACCAACGATACCTAAAGACTAAATGCAAAATGGAATCCTGGGTCGGATCCTGGTGAAATTCGAATGAGGCCTAAAGTTTAGTTAATAGTATCAGTGATCACTTTCTGGCTTTGATGGCTGGACCATCCTTATGGAAGGACATTTGAGAAAGCTGGGTGAATTCTCCATAGTATGTTTGCAAGTTTTGTAAGTCTAAAAGTATTTCAAGATAAAAAAAAAAAAATTCAGTGATAAAAATATTCCAGTATTCTATGATTTACTCAGCTCCCCAATAACAACCCTCATGTGAAGTCAATGTAACTGGTATTAAACATTTTTACAAAACCTAACAACAGTGCGTTTGGCTTCAAATATGGCACTTTTAAAACCATTGATTGGTAAAGTGTTTATAAGTAGGAATGTTTTGAGGTGGCCAGTGTTCTGATTTGGGTGGGGGGAACCCACCCAAAATAACTAAGTTTCTCATTACTACACACAGCAAGAGAGCCCATGTCATCATGTGGCTCTTCCTAAACATCAGAACGTGACACACGCGTGTGTAACTTCCAACATTGCCTATTCCATCTTTCTTCAAGCATTGAAAATGTTGTTTCCACTTTTTTTTTATTTGAATATCACACAGGCTTTTATTCCTGAATGCCTGATATTGAAAAGAATGAATTCCGAGGAGATAAAAGACCTTCCTTTGCTCAGTTTATATTCTTACATGGCGAAGTCTACATAAAGATTAAATAAACTTTAAAAATGTAAGAAACTGAATCTTTGACAGCTGGATGTTTTATACAATCGAACTTCAAATAAGTCTTTCAATTTCTATTATACGTTGTCATTTCGTTCGGTTGTGTTTTTTCTTCGCCACGGTTTATTCAGACTTTGTGATTCTCTCCACAACCCACAATACATTCACATCTCAATTACAGTCATTCTAAACCTCGAGTATGTTTTCTTTTCACTTTTTATGTTCCACGCAGAGGGGCTTCACTTCACATAGTTCCCCAATATCTACCCACTTCTACCCCTTGCATCATGATCTCTCTCCACCGTCCTCTTTGCCTATGTATTGTCACAGATATTTCTTCTAAAGGCTGGAACTGTCTTAGTTCCCCCTCAATAAGTTCTTTCAAAATGCATCCCAAGCATTCCCAGGCTCTGCCATGTCTATTAGGATGTCCATTTAGGCCTCGTCGGGGCCTATGTGTCCCTAAAATCTCATACAGGAAGAATGGTCACTTACCTCTGTGATAGTCACACATCACACAACTCGTTCCTAAGATGCAATTTATGATCTAGCAAGGACTTTGTCTGTTAGAATGTTAGAATGATGAAATTCAAGACAAATCTTGGAGTCACTGAAAAGATATGACCACAGATTTTGGCGCCTAATGGTTCTTTGCTTAACCTCGCCTCTACCGTTTTCCAGGTGTGTAAATTTTGGCAAATGGCTCGGCTTCTCTAAATCTGTTTTCCTACCTATAAGATGGTAATGATCCTTCCTTAAGGTCATTTTGAGGATTGCTTGGTGTAATCCACATAAACCACTACGTAATCTACATGCACCTGCACAAGCAGTGGCTACACGTATGGTTGTTTATTGATTCATTCCACAAACTTCTACTGAGGCCCTAGAGTGTTCCAGGGACTAGAAATAATAAGATCATGAGAGAGAGCAACTGAGCAAATGTCTTAGCTGGGAAGGCTTCTCTGAGGCAGTGACATTTAAACTGGGTAACAAAAGGAGGTGGACAGTTAGAGAGCTACGGAAGAGTGTCTCAGGCAAAGGGAAGAACAAAGTCCCCAAGGTGGGACTGAGCTTATTTTGTTCAAAGAACAGAGAAGAGCAAGTATGACTAGAACAAGTCGTGGGTCCTGGGCTGGCTTTTCAGCCATTGGAGGGTCTGTCATCTGTGTGGGAAAAATAACAGAAGAGCAATGGCCAGTGTGTTTGTCTAAATCGCCCTTTCCTATTCAAAAGGACAAGTAAGTCAACAGTTTTTTAGTTGTGAGTGACAGGAACCTAAGTCAAACCAAATTAAGTCGAAAATTAAAAGAGGGAGAATTTATCGTGTTTAATAAAAGATGCGGGATATTTCCAACCCCAGCACTGCTTGTCGTTAGACTGTGAGTGGGCTGCCCCTGTGCTCTGGATGGAAAAGAAACAAAAAAACTGTCACTAAAAAACCTCGCAGACTATAAGGCCTGACATTCCAGGTGCTGCCTTGTCATCTTCCACCTTCATGGAGCCCCAGAGTCCAAACCGTGCCCCCTCATCCAGACCAGCCATACCCACCCTGTCCTAAACCCAATAGATTTCAGGTCCCTGTCAGCCCACGATATTCACACCAGCAAATCACCCTCTCCTGCGGGAACAGGGGCCATGTCACCCCCATGTTACTACAAAGCCTTTTACCCACAGCTCTGGCTGGTTCACTCCTGCTCCTGAGTGTAACCCCATGTGGCCCTGCGTGATGTCCTACTCCCCCAGGCTCTGAGCATATGTGACTAATAAACTGCTGCCAGTCTCACGTATCCACTGTCAGGTGTCACGTGTGAACCATCTTGTATTATATAAGGCGGGGTCCCTTCTGCACCAACGGGGTGAATGAGAAATAATCAGAACGGACTTGCGTTGCTTTTCAAAGAGTAGCCGAGCCATTTGCATTGGATAATTTGAGCCTTCGCCGGACTAGTAGGTCCTGGGGCTCCACACACACAGGCAAAGCTTCTCCACACCCCTGGCTCCCAGCTTCTCTTCTCAGATGATCTTTAATCTGAGATCTGGCCAGCAGGACTGGCATCTTACTCATCAGTGCCTCTTCGCCAGACTCTAGCTGAGGACTTGACACATAGTAGGCTTCCAATAAATGTTCCCTGAATGCAAGAATGAATCTTTGTCTTCAATCAGGCACAGGCAAAGTGTGGAACATTCTGGTCTGATGCAACCACTTGAAAACTTGGTTTAAGTTAGAGCCAAAATGACCAACCCAGAAAACCCGAGAACGGAAAAATCTGTTTTATCCTGGGTTTTACAGAGGAAGGAAATACTGGCGCTCAGAAACTGTGATTTTCAATGCTCACATCAGCTAAGTATCAAAATGACCTTTTTTAATAAACGAGGCTTCGCTTTTATGCTTACGTTTGTCAATGAGGCTCCTGTTTTTGTCAGAAATTTCAACCTCTGCTGGGTAAATTGCACAACCCCTGGCTCCACTTGGCCTGCGTAGCCTTGGCACAACTGACATTTTTTCGGTACGTGCTGTAGGCAAAATTTTTATGAGGCTTGATCCTTGTCTTGACTCTATTTGATCATTTCTATCTGTAATCCAGCACATACATTAAAGCAGACAGCACGTCTCAGCACCGCAAGGGTGAACGCCATGGAAAATGATATCGAAGTGTTTATCGTATACCTATCTACAGGAATGCAGAAAGCCTTTCCAGAAGTCATGCTGCGGCATGTCGCATGAATTAAGCACATGGTTTCAAGAGGCTGGGTCCTGTCCTTGGGAATCATTTGCAATTGCAGCGTAGTTCAGTTAAGACTCAGCCTGCCAAAAAGGAAAAAAAAAAAAAAAGAAGAAGAAGAGGCTGCAGAATTGAATCAAAAATTCTTTGCCAGAATCCCCTGCCCTGCCCTGGTCTTTGAATCTATAAAAGGTGCATTTCTGAGCAGCTTATCTTGGGAATACCCATTCTAGAGCTGAGTGCAGTGGCAGAGCTGCGGTTACAGAGAGAATCCAGGTTCTCACTTTTTGGATTAAAAGATTAACAAGGTTTGTTAACACGCGGAGTTGGCAGAGATACATAGGAACAGGCCCTCTCGTACGTGGGTAGTGGAAGAGTGGCATGACCTCTTTGGAAGACAAGTCGGTCAATATTGGGCACAATTTGAAATGGGCACACCCTTAACCCAGCAATTTCACGTCTAAGAATTTACCCCCGTAGAGATACTTGCGTATCTTCTTTGTGGAATTGTTTGTAGCAGCAAAATAACTCAACAAAGTTATCTATCAAAGTGAGATTGAGTAAATAATTTATGGTACAACCATAAAAGAGAATATTGTGTATATACAGTGCGTGTGTGTCCCTAGACCAGTGGTTTTTAACAGGAAGAACATCTGGAGGCACCTGGAGAAGCCTCTAGTGGCTAGAGGCCTAAAAATCCTACAGTGCATGGAATATCCTTCCTGACATTAAAGAACTACCCAGCGCAGAATGTCCGCAATGCCTAGGTGGAGAAACCCTGTCCTAGACAAGCTAGAATGTTCCCTAAGTAGCAACAGCATCTGCCTCTGATGTAAGCTTTGTCCTGATGGAAATTTTACATGTGCAGAGCCCACATTTAATGTACTAAATATTAAGTGGTTTTTAAAAGCGCCTCTTGGGCAGGATATCAGAAAGCAGTGGGTTCTGTGGGAGGCATTTCTCTGCCTTTTTGTACCCTCTGATCTCTTCCTTGCTTAGAGCAAAAGATAGACATGGTGAGTGAACTCGAGGATGAGAAAAAGTGCTTTGAATTCATAAGTTCCTGGAGCATTCCTGGTGACCCAGGGACAGAAATATCACCGATGTGTTGACTCTAAAAGTAAAGCGTAGCTTGCTTTCACTGCTTTGCTTCGGCTCATGTTGAGTCTAGAATGTGCAGAAAAGAAAATGCTCTTTTTCTTTCCCATATGTATTGGTACACTTAAAAAAAGAAAAACCTCAGGAATATACCCTTCTTATGGCCTGAATGTGCAGTTTTTAGAATTCAAATAATTATCTCTTAAAATATTTTAAACACCAATTCAAGTTTAGCGTATACAAATTTACCCACAAAAGTTTGCTGAGCTACATCCATAAGGATGTTCATTGCAGTATTGTTTATAAATGGCAAGAATCTGAAAATAAAAGCCCAGGAGAAAAATGTTATATGAACTGTATCACAGAATATTCTGTTGATAGAAAATGATCTCTAAGATCTACCATTTGAAAAAGCAAGTTACAGAACAGTATATGTAGTAGGTTCCTTACCATGTAACTTATAACAAAGCGGAATAAAATATATGTAAAATTCCATCTTGGCATACGCATAGTTTGCTTCTTGGTAAGAACAGTAAGAAACTCTTAACAGTAGCTTCTTTGGTGGAAGAGACTGGTATAGGGGAATGTCACAGGCAGCTCTCCCTTGGCATTTTATAGCCTCACACTCTTGAAATGTTCTGGCCATGTTCAAGTGCACGTATTTTTTTTTTCTTTCATTTTTCAACAGAAATTATCACTACGAACCATTTTAAATGTTTTTCTTAGCATTCCTTTTCACTCATAAAAATGCACAACTATAGAACTATTATAAAAGAAAATATAGAAAACATCAGAATGTCAAAGAGGCAAATTCAATAGACAATTGAAAACTTTAGAAAAAAATTATAGCCGAATCAATTTACGTACATATATACATATATATACATATATAAATATATATAACCCTTCAGATATGAATAGTGCCATTGACCAAATATGAATAAACATCTTGTTGTTATCATTATCATTATTGTTATGGTTACTATCAGCCCTTACCTGATCTGTTAGTATTTTTGAGTGTCTACTATAAACAAAAGCGTGGAAGTTGATTCTATGAAGAAAGTAAAGATGGTTTGGTTCACATGTGGACATAGGCATATGAGCCTCTATAGGGGCTGGAAGCAGGGGCCGCATCCAGGGAGGAGAAAATCACCTCATAGTGGAAGCTTTAGGATCAGTACAGCTCATCATGTCTAACGTCAGGTGACATGTGACAGCCCAGTCCTCAGCCCAACAGGTGCTAGGGCACCTGTCCGCATAGCTGTTACAAATTCCTAAGTATGTCACAAAAAAAGCCCAGGGTCAGCTATGTGAAGGGTCAGAAGGAGTCTGGGTAACCACAGGGGCCACACCTGCAGGTCACAGCTGTCCCTTGGCCTCAGGCAAGCAGGCCAGTAGCCACTAGCAGGTGCTACCCGTAACTGCTGTAGTCCAGAAGCTGATACCTTGATCATTCAGCTGTTGGACATTCTGCGAAGCGCGTGTTGTGAGGTCGCTGTGGTGGATGACACTAGTGCTTAAAATTCTGAGACCGGCTTATAGATGAACTGTGGCCCCAGGAATTATTTCTACAGAAAGGCTATTTATGTGCAAGACAGAAACTCTCCCACATGTACACAGTGCCCCTTGATCTCACCCAATCTCCCATCAATGAGCATTTTCTTGTTTCAATATGGTTTTTTTTCTTTGCTTCTTAAAGACAATTTGAAAAAAAGTCATCATCAGGATTGTGTATTATTTTAAATTTCAATTAATAGTTTAAAAACTAAATCAGAACTCTATTGTTGAATAATAGATTCATTTAAAGCAAAAGTAGGGATGGCATGTACTAACCTTGGGAGAGCGAAACCCTCTAAGATGGGAAGAAAAAGAGAAGGAAAGAGGAATTGAGACAAGGGGCCCAGAGCTGTTTCTGTTTACTTAAAACAAAACCACAAAGATCAGAAGCAAATAAAGCAAAATACTGAGAGCTGTTAAATCTGGGAGAAGGAGGCTCTTTGGATGTGTGGAATACTATTTTCTGTACTTTACTGTATCTTTGAAACACCGATAATCAAAATAAACATTTTTTTGATGACGGGAGGTATAAAGGAAGTAGACTTCATAGGACTTACGTGTGTATTGGGGTTTCTTAAAGTTCTGCATACATTATTTTGCCTTGGAGATGAGAAAAGGGAGATAAATATCATGTTTGGATATGTAAGGCATAATAATAATTAGAGCGAACACCTACGGACATGCTTAGCTAGTGTCAGGCACAGTTCTAAACACGTCGTGGGGTAATTCATTTACTGAGATACTAGTATAAACCTCTGTTCAGGGAAGTAATCAGTTCACAAAAAAAATGGGTTTCTTTGTGAGGTTTCAGACTCACTAAGTGACATTATTAAGTTCCATTAAAATGTTAGGAATTGTTAGAGTTATACACATTTAAAATTTTGAAAGATACTGCTAAATTGTCCATCAAAAAGCTTGTGGCAATGTATAGTTTTACCAATAATGAAGAGTAAACAATTCCTTCGCCTTCACCAACCTGGGTATTAACACATTCCAACATTTTACCAAGAAAAGGATATCTTATTACATTGAAATTTGTATTTTTCTCATTAATAAGGACGGTTGCATATTTTTTACATATTTATTGGCCATTTATATTTATTTTTCTGTGATTTGCCAGTTCATATTCTTGGCTAGTTTGTCTACTTTTTAATTTTTATTTCTATCTGTAAGAGTTTTTCATATTTGCTAGATCTGCACTGTCCAATATGAGTCTCCACTAGCCATAGTGGTCCCTTTAAATTGAAATTCATTTAATTAAGTAAAATTTAAAATTCAGTTCCTCAGTTACACTGGCCACATGTGCAGTGGCTGTCCCGCTGGGCACTGGGAAAGTCACCACCAAAGAAAGTTCTGTTGGACAATGTCGGTCTCATAATAATCCTTATTCTCTGTGTGTCCTGAGATATTTTCTCTCAGTCCACTGAGAAAATCTTTAGGAGTTATCAACACATTTTCCCATATTTTATTCTAATTTTATAAGATTTGTTAACCTATCTAAAATTAATTTTTATTATAGTGAAAAATAGGAGTCCAACTCAATTTTTTCATGATAGATAGCTTATCTTTTTGGTATCTCATATCGTGCTTGAAACGGGAAGAATTAGAAAATGTGGTGAACAGTACTAATAACTATGGTATATCTTTAATCAAGGTAATAAAATTTTTCTGAATTTAGTTTGCTAAGAAGTTTTAGCGGGACAGATGTTAACTTCTGCCTATTACTTTTTCTGTGTCTCAAGAGGACTGGTTTTTTTGTTGTTGTTGTTGTTTTTTTCTCCTTTAACTGAGATAAGTTAAAAATAAGTTTTCCAGATATTGCCGAATGGACCTCCATAAAAGTTTTTGCCAATGTATATCCCTACTGGAGCCTTGAACTACAAACTCCCATCTCCTCAACCCAGGAAGGGTGCCTGGCTCAAGATCTATGGCAGGGGCAGATTTCCTATTCATTAGCCCAGGACTTCACATACATTTCCTCCAGGCCAAGAGGCTGAGAGGCCAGCGCCTTTCCAGCTCTTGTCTGAAGATAAATGTAGACCAGGCAAGCACAGCCCTTGGCCAGAGGCCAGGCCCAAAATCCAGGGTTCCATGTTTGACTGTGGCTCATGAACTGGGGAAAATTATTTATCCTCCGGGGATTCATTTTTCTCATTTTTAGAAAGAATGTGTTTAACCAGGTATCTTACATAAGGTCTCCTTTAGGGCAAAAAGGATATAATTTTATACTTTTAAAAATGAGGACTGTGTGAGTTATACTGTTATGGTTTTTAAAACAACTTACAAAAGTATCATATACATTATAATCTGAATAGTATCTTAAAGGAAATACAATATATTTTTTAAAATCTGTATCTCTGGTGGTAGAATTCTCTTCTGGTGTTTTTTATCTTTTCCAATTTCTCTACAATGAATAATGTATTATTTTTGTAATCTGAAAAAAAATGTATTTTTTTAACACATTGGAAACTGTAAGAGCACCAAAAATAGAATAAAACAACCCAAATTTTAATGTAACCAGGATACCAGACAGAAGGCCCAACAGCCCACATATTATGGAATTTTTAAGATGTCAGGGGGTCAGGATTTCATCTGACAGATGGACTCACCAGCAAACGCAGTCCCCCTCAGCAGTATCCGGGGACAGTGTTTCCATAATGACTCACAGGGACGGTGCCAGCCAGCCCCAGAGCACAGCCTTTTCCATTTCCAGCTCCAGAGCTGTGACGGCCTGACACTGTGGTTCTCATGGAATTCTGAAGCAAGCTGGCTTCATCATAATGACTGCCTGTTCAAGGCAGAAATGGGAAGGAGGATATGACTAATGACTTTTGGAGGGAGTATGGGAACAAAACCAAAAATTACAGTGACTTGCTCGTTGGGACACACTGGATAGGAACAGAACTGGGTATTCACAAATCCAAGAGCCTGCGGCCTGGCCGAAGGACCAGAGGCAAAAATAAACAGCAGACCTGCCCAGTCTGTCAGTTGTGAGTGAGGAGACTTGAGAGTCGGAACAGGAGCTGGGCTTGAAGCCATTTGACAGGTGGGCCCTCAGCATTGGGGACAAACTTCCTAGATCTGGGAACTGTGGAGAGAAGACCCCTTTTGGCATGAAGGGCGCTCAGTTGTCTTGTGAACACTGTATTTCCCCCGTCCCAAAAATATCCCCGTGGCGCCTCACCTTTCTTATGATAGATTCAAAAAAATCATTGCCATTTCATTAGCTTCGCCAGTTGTGTAAAACCCTCCACTTCTGGGCACTCCAGTTTCATTCACTGAAGCAGGGTTCTTACTCTGGAATCACAGGCTTCCGAGGGGTCTGTGGACAGAAGTCAGGGGTCCTTCAACTTGGATGAGAGAGCACTGCAAGTTCATTTGCATTTGTCTCTGACTGAAATTCAGCATTTCTTCCCCCAGCGCATGTTAGCAACAAAAACCATAGCAATACTAACGGTGCTTTGACACTGTCGCCAGTAGAGAGTATGGATCTATTCAAATCACGTTACAATTATATCACAGAGTATTGCTTAGGCTCATTCCTACTTGAAAATCACAGAATTTATTAGACCGACTGCTAGATCTTGTTAGTTAGTGGATTAATTAAGAAGTATATCAATTACTACAGCCCAAAATTACTTAGAAAAATATTCTAACAAATACATCCCATTTTCTTAGTACCCCTCCATGTTCTACTTTGTACATTTGAAGACATTATTCTGAGAAGCTGTCCATAGGTTTCACAAAACAACCAGAGGGTCAATGGTATAAAAACAGTTGAGGATGACTGCAATAAACAATATAGTATTTTCTTCATCTGTGTTTGATGTGAGGCTAAGTCTTTAGTGTTTTGCTACCTATGAAGATTTCCGCTTTAAGGCAAGATGGAGTAGTAGGAACTAGATTTATTCTCTATCTATATAATTTAAAACCAGACATGTGAAGTGACCATTGTTAAGACATTGGACATAAGGCGACAAAAGATAATGACCCCTGAGATACGGGGACCGAAGGAGTTGAACCCTACACTCCCCAAGCATGCTGCCAGAAGACAATTTCCAGGCATCAGTGTCCGGAGGGGGAACTCAGGTGGAGCCAGCAGTCTCCAAGGTGGCTTGTGTTTGCAGAGCAGAGGATCAGAGAAGGAAGAATTGCAGAGAGAGAGGACTCTGGAGATCTTTCAGAGATCTAACCCAAAAGGACATGGATGATATAATTAGTAGTCAATTACATAAAGACAGTCATTTTAACTGTATTTATGGATTCAAGAAGGTAAAGATTAAGCATGTTACATACAGGTATGGTAGATTTTATATCTATCTCTCTATCCATCCATCCATATCTATCTATCCATCCACCCATCTATCTGAATTGAAAAGATGATAACTACCATGTCTGTGATAAAAAAATAAATAAATAAATAACACTGGATAGGATTAATACTGCGGGAGATGAGATGGATTAGATGCTGCCAAGAAAAAAGTTCAGTCAACTAGAAGACATAGCAATGGAAACTAAAATGAAACACTGAGAGAAAAAAAAAAAGAATAAAAAACAATGAGCAGAGAATCAGTGAATTATGGAACAACTGTAAGCGGCCTCATATATGTGTAACTGGAATCTCCAAAGGAGGAGCGGGCAGAAAAATATTTGAAGAACTAATGCTTCCATTTTTTAAATTCGGTGAAAACGATAAACCACACCGTAAATCCATAAAGCTCAACAAACTCCAAGAACAAGAAACGTGAAGAAAACCAAGGTACATTATAGTTCAATTGCTTAGAATCAGTGATAAAGAGAAAAACTTAAAACAACCAGAGAAAAAAGACACTTTATTTTTAGAGGAACAAAGACAGTGACACATTTCTCATACGAAACAAGGAAAGTGAGATTTTCAAAAGTACACACACACACACACACACACACACGCACATGCAAATCTGAGGGCTGAGAGCGCTTCACTGGTGATTCTACAAACCATTTGATGAAGAAATAATATCAATTTTACAAACAATTCTAGAAAATGGTAGAGAAGGGAACACTTCCCATCTCATGCTATGAGGTCAGCATTACTCTGATACTAAAACCAAAGACATCGCAGCAAAGAAACTACACACTGAAATCTTTCATGAACACAGGTGCAAAATCCTAACAAAAAGTAACTCCTCTGAAGAGCATAAACTTTTCCCCAATAGTTAGCTCCATATTCTTTATTAATAATAGTAATATCTTCATTTTTATCTCCGTTTATTGAATCTTCTCTAATGCCGGCCTATAGTGGGGAAAAATATATACCCCTTGAAAGTGAATATTATTAATTCCATCTTATAGATGAGGAAGATGAAACTTCCTTACAGATGAGGAAGATGAAAGAGGTTAAGTCCCCAAGATGACATAACTGCTAAGTTAATTTGAATCCGGGGCTTCTATGGCACTCCTCTACTTGCTACGAAATATAAAACCTTTTCCTTAAGGAAAGTTCTAGTTGTACCTGCGGCCTGAAATGTTGTCCCCATTTTTCTCAGCTCCCGTCAAAACATCAGACATCACTTTCTGTATGAAAACCACTGTCTTTATGAAACGCTGCCCAAGCCATTCCCTCCCACATCTCTCTCCCCAGAATAACCGTCCTTCAGAGGCGCTGTCTCAGTAGCTTTTCTTTCCTTTTAATTTTCTCTGACATTTCTTCCCGTTCTGTATGTTAGCTGTTTCCTTACCAGATCAAAAGCAGGGTTGAGTCTTGTTTTTTCTAAATCTCCTTAACACCTCGCAGATGGCTCTATACATAGCAGATGCTCAACGTGCACATATGGAATGGGCTAGAAGGAAGATGAGAATGAACCCAAAGTAAATGGCAAAGCCTTCAGGAGAAGCTAGGATGAATTTCTCTTCCCAGACTAAGATCTAGGACCATCGTTACAAGTAAAATAAGGAAGACCCAGAGGCCAAAATTTGGAAAGTGATATTGATGTAAAAAGATTACTATCTGAAATTGGAAATAGGACAGAGATAGGACTTTTCACAACACACTTATTCACAAGTATTCTCTTGCTCTAGAGCCAGATTTCTGAAAATGACACCAGAAAAGGGGGGAAAAAGTACTTCTGAGATAAAAACTGACACTCGCATTTTATTTCAGTTACACCAAGTAGCTTTCCCAGATGATATCCTATCCAATTAGGTTGGATAAGGAAAGCCTAAACCCCACCACAAAAATATATTGTGTGGTGCACACACCTGCCTGCCATAGTGTGTAATACACACACCCGCCTTCCATAGCGTGGCCAGAGGCTTTGATAATTTAAATAAGCACGATGTGATCATTATAACCTAAAACATGTAAAATAAAGACATTTTAATCTAGAGGGTAGCTGTTTCTTCAGTGTTTAAGGAATACATGTCACTGTGGCAAACTAATTTTTAATTGGGTGAAATTGTAAGGGACCAGGAACTCCAGGTCTTTAAAACACACTGTTCTTTCTGCCTTTTGTTTTCCACGCCATGCTAAGGAAAGACATGACTGTCATTTATTCTCATTGGAAAATGAAAACATTAGAATACTTTCAGATAGCAACAGGTATATGAAAGTAAGGAAGCTGAATGTCCCAATCTTCCAGTCATGGGGTAGTCGATGTTTTTAATTAAATTAATCTATACTGAACACGCAAATTCTACTTTTGGACACCATGGTGTAACAGGGATTCCATTTATCCTTGCACCCAAACAACGATAAACCTGACAAATATATACGAAACAACATATTTTGAGACACTGACAACAGGCAGCACAAAGGACTATGATTCTCATGAGAAGGGAAACAAGTCAGGTGAGCCTTACAATTGCCCCAGCTCATGGCCTGGAGGCAGGTCACTGTGTACGGGAACAGAGAACCCACACAGAGCCCACTGGTCTCACTGAGTTAAAGAGTCAGAGGTCAGAGTTTTGGGGATCAAGACGGCTAGAATTTCCAAGGAAGAACACCCGAGGGGTCAGAGATGCACAAAGAGAAGGTACTGAAGACATCCTTAGGGCGGCCCTTGGCTAAGCGTCCATCTGTATATGGATGAGAAGAAACTACCCACGACCAAAGGAAGAATCACTAGAAAGCAGGTGGTATGCACTGAATGCTTGTGTGTCTCTCAGAATGAAATAAAATAGGTCTAGGATTAGGAGTGCTTTCTGATCCTTTATTCTTTCTCATAATTTTTAACTTTTCAAAATAAGTATATACATTTTTATAACTTTTAAAAAGTTATAACAAAAAGTTCTTAGTCAGATGGCATAGTACAGCAAAACTCTGGGTATTTGAAAGTAAAAGAGAACAGGAAAAAATTTTCTAAAGTTATTTTTGGATCTAAAATTTCTTGATTTTCCATTCCTTCTGGTTAGCTACAACTCAGCTATTGTCACTGTGTACAGGCCAGCCATCTCTGAATCCTAATAGCCTTGCATTTCCTGCCCCAAGTCCAACCAATCTGTTCCTTTCCAATCAAGATCTCTATCTTGGATAGAGTCAGTCTATTATTTGGTAATTTCAGTAGGTGTCCCTGTCCACACAATTTTTATGGACTCTAGGTAATTGTCTTCTTTTGGGTCCTGGGTTGGTATTTAAAGATATTTGGGGGACATGTTCTCTTTTTTGTTGTTGTTTTATTTGGAGGAGGGGACATTTTCTTAATTGACCGAAACCCACCCCCCAAAAAATCAAAGATTCTGCAGAATTATTATGTAAATATACTGTACACAGAATTATCTGATCAGACATCTTGAGTCTTCTTTCCAGATGGCTTTAAAAATATTAAAAGGTAAGAGTAACATAACCTTTACATAATGCTGCTCCTTCCAAAGAGAATCCTCTTTCTCCTTCATGTTGATCACTTTCTTTCATCCGTCAAATTCAGCTGAGCCATTACTACTCAGGAAAGTCTCCCCAAACATCTCAGACTAGATTGGGGGCAGGAGATAGCCACCCACTTATAATGAGACAACATCTGTCCACCCCTCTGGAGTGTTTGCTCCACGGGGACAAAGTCTGTGTCTGACTGCTTCCTTGGGCATCCAGATCCTGGTTAAGTGCCTGACATAGACCAGGAATTCAACACATGTTTGTTGAATGAATGCTTGATTTTTCTATCAAAACCAATGAATTGACTTCAACCAAGATTTCTATTAGTTAGACTGAATGGCCACAACATACTAACATATTTGATGACTCAGTTAAGAGGTCTTCACAATATATTTCTTCATACGTGTGCTAATTCCAGATTCACATACACTGACAACACCTCGAGTACATCAGCCGTGTTCCATCTCCTCCAAATTCACCTTGTCTACATGAAATCTCTTCCTTCTGGAATGGCCCCAGTTTAGACATGTTCCTTCTGAACTTTATTGAGTTACACTTGCTCTAATTGTTCTGAAGTTGTCTGAAGTTTTTGTCTCCTAGACTCAGCCAGCAGTTCCTTGAACCAGAGAATAATTTTGTGTCTCTCAAATCGTCAGAAGGTATTTAATCCAGTAGGATGAATCCTGATGGTTCATTGACACTAACTTATCTAATATACTTCTTAAGGGTCTGTAAAGTAAAAAATAACTTGACCATCTGCTAATTGCATCAAAATGAAGAAATCAGCTTTGTCTGAGGTGGTTATTTCTAACCTTTGGAGACACAGGTTAGAATGATGAAAGCTGGGGATCTCATGGAAAAATGCTCATCTACAAACTGCAGGTTTAATAATCTTGGGCTAAAGTGTATATATTGAGCAGAATGCATAGAAAATAGTGTAAAAATACATTTGTTTAATCCAAGCCAGTGATGCCTGGGATGAGTTATGATTTAATGGGTTCACATTCTGAGATGCTATATAGACCCTGTCTCTCTGGTGGCAAATACTTAAATAATTTAAGACTAGAGGAGGAGAAAGACATTAACACTAAATACCTCCCATGTGACTGCACAGTGCTGGGCCCTGCATACACATGATCACATTCCATGATGAGGAAACAGCTATCATTGACTGATTCTACAGCTGATGAAACTGAGGCCCAGAGGGTTAAACAAGCAGCCTGAGATAATACAGTTACCAAAGGGTGGAGCCAGGATTCGTGCCCAGGTCTGGCCAGTACACAAGCCTCAGAGCTTTCTCTTATGGCACATACCTCTCAGACACCAGCCAGACTTTGTATAATTATGGCTGCACAAACCTCACTTTGGGTTGTCGTGTAGAGGTTTTGCTTGCAAGGCCTGTAATATACATTTTTCTTTTAGGCATCAATACTTTGAGTGCAGAGTATTAAAAGTCTCTGGTATGTGTCAAGAAGCATTTTGGCAATAAGAATAAGAAAGTAAGATCTTAGAATAAAAATAAGAAGTGT
Source organism: Cynopterus sphinx (assembly GCA_030015415.1). Taxonomy (NCBI): domain Eukaryota; kingdom Metazoa; phylum Chordata; class Mammalia; order Chiroptera; family Pteropodidae; genus Cynopterus; species Cynopterus sphinx. The sequence goes on along the minus strand of CM057395.1, from coordinate 7,851,272 downwards.
CTCCTTTCTTTTGCCATTCACCTCAGACAAAACCGTAAAATTCTATTAAATATAATTATTATTATAATTAAAAGAAAGAGCATCTAATACAGTATTTCCAATCCCTATTAGATTCAGTCTTCCTTTAAAACAAAAACTTTGTTTTTTTAAGATTCTGTAATAAAATGCATAGATGGATAATATATGTAATTGCAAAATAATTAAGTTATAAATGTAACATAAGGAAGAAAGAAGAAATCATTTTATAATAAAGTAATATGCATTTCAATATGTAGATACTCAGGCATGTCTAGACTAGAAGACATAATGAACTAATCATTTTTTTGCACTAGTATGTAGAATCACACTTACGTATACAGCCTGATCCAAGAGTGTTATATTTAGGGTCCAAACACCTTGAGCAGTGTTGCTAATGGAGATGTGACTTTTCTGAAAAGGGGAACAATTCTCAGTGGAGTTTCAAACCAAATGCAATACAGTCTCTTCTAAATTTATGTGATAATTGCATTCCTGGAAAATTCAGTGCATATTAAAATGTGCAAATGTTACTTTGTTTATATGTAAAACAGAGTATTATAAATGCAGATAATTACAGATTTTCCCCATTCATCAATGTCTGATGAGATATCTAAAGTTGTGCGTGTAGTGGGACAGCTCTTTGCATCACAGGGTTATCCCACAGCCATTGTCTAGTGTCCTTGGCCCTGGCCCTCTAAGTGCCAGCAGTGTCTTTCCAACTACAGTAATAACCACAAATACTCTCTGCTACCCCATCACTACATTTCCAAAACCCCTAGCGAACCACTGATGTACCAGGCACTGTACTAAATTCCCCTTAAATATTATAGATAATTTATTAATTTTCCCCACTTAACAAGCATCATATACCCTCTTATATGCCAGACACTGTGCTATGCTCTGGATATATAGTTGTGAACAAAATAGTCAATAGATTCACAAAAGTGAATGATCTACTGGAGTGGGGACGTATGACAAAAATGTTACAAACAAATGGATATAGAAGTACAAACTCTGTTAAGCCCTCCGAAGGAAAGAACTGGATAGTACGAAACAGAATAAGACTTGAATCTATTCTTAAAAAGAGTATCGGAAAGTCTCTCTAAGTCAACCATGTAAGACAAAACCTAAAGGATGTAAAGGAGGCAACTATAAAAAATTATTCTATGCTTTTCACGCAGGAATGAAATGAAATCTGGAGAAGTAATCAGCCCAAGATCATACTGCCTCTAAATAGCTGAACCTATTTGAACTCAAGCCTCTCCAGTTCCAAAGGCCATCAACTTTTCAGGGTGGATAAATGGATAGATAAACTTCCGGTCAAGATGGCAGAGTAGGTAGACACTGTGCTTACCTCCTCTCATGGTAACATCGAAATTACAACTAAACTACAGAATAACCATCATTGGGAGTCACCTGAGGTCTAGCTTAACCTGAGTCCTGCAACTGGGGACACACAGAAGAGGCCACCTCAAGACTGGTAGAAGGGGTGGAGACACAGCAAGCTAGTCCCACACCCACATGTGGCAGTTGAGAATCGGGAGGGATGTCTTGGCTGCGGAGGTCCCTCAGGAAGAGTGTGGGTTCCCAGCTCCACAATGGGCTCCCCAGTCCAGGATTCCAGTGCTGGGAAGAGTAGATCCCACAATTTCTGGCTTTGAGAACCAGTGGAGATGGTGGCTGAATGACACAAAGAACTGAGGGAGTTGCAAACGGTCCTCTTAACGGGCCTGTGTGGACCTACTGCTGAAGGACTCGCTCACTCTGAGCTCCAGAGCTCGGGCAGCTGCTCAGAAGGCACCAGGGAGGGACACACAGGGAGGGACTGAGTTGTCTGGCTTCAGAGCCAGGGCTGGAGGGGCAGCTTTCTCCCAGACAGGAGTGCTGGCAGAGGCCATTGTTCCTTGGTAGAGCCCTCCCCACTTCCAGCATACAGACGTAGGGGGCGCCATATCTAAGTCCCCATCAACCTTGCTGATGCCGCTCACCCCGTCCACGTGATTCCCTGAGACCCTGCCCTTCCCAACCTGCAGGCCCACTTCACACAAGAATGGCTATAGGAAGAAAAATTAAAAAAATAAAAAATAGCAGAAAATTGTAAGTGTTAGGATGTGGAGAAATTGGAACTCTTGTACACTGCTGGTAGGACTATACGATGGTTCAGCAATGGTGGAAAACTGTATTCTGCATCCTCACAAATTTAACATAGGATGACTATATAACCCAGCAACTCTAATCCTTGGTATAGATCCCAAATGATGGAAATCAAGTACTCAGACAAATTCTGTACAGGAATGTTTATGTAGCACTCTTGACAAGAGCCCAAAGTGGAAAAAACCCAAATCTCTTCCAATGGAGTCTGAGTGAACAAATTGCCATATATGTATACAATGTAATATCATTCAGCCATAAAAAGCAGTAAACTTGATTTATCTACAACATGGAAGAACCTCAAAAACATTTTTCTAAGTGAAAGAAGCCAGATGCAAAAGATCACATATTATATCATTCCATTTGTGTAAAACATCCAGAATAGGTAAAATGCATAGAAACGGAAAGCAGACTGGTGGTTGCCAGGGGCTGGGGGAGGAGAGGAAGAGGGGTGCCTGCTAAATGGGCAAGGTTTTACTCTGGAGTGATGAGAATGTTCTGGAACTAAGTAAAGTGGTGACTGTACAATTTGTGAGTGCCAACGAATTGTTCACTTTATGAGAGTTGATCTTATGCTTTGTGAACTTCACCTCAATACATTTCAAAAAAATGAATGAATGTGTTCTCTTATCTTTTAGGTGGATACCTACACGCTCTGAGAAAGACCTGACTTGTTTGTGTATTTCCTACCAGTGTGAAGTTCCATGGTCAGGTAGAGAATGTTATTCACCAGAAGTTTCTAATGAGAAAGGCAGTGATGGCGGAACTGCACTTCTCAAGCTTTGGGTATTTCTGAGTTTCCTTGACTGGGAGGTAAAGGAGGTGAGGGAAACATTCTAGGCAGATGAAACAGGTTTGGGGGGCCTCTTTGGGGAGACAGCGCTGTGGAGGGGAGACAACAAGAGAGGGGCTGGGATGAAGAAACCACAGGACAGATGACGGCCACCTGGTGGGTGCCTGTGGTGGGGGTGGGGAGAAAGGTCTGAGCGGGATTTAGGGGGTGCTCTCCATGGTGTGCGCTGGGTAAGACCCCAGACACTCATCCTCTAGCAACACCAGAAGTAAAGCTGTACGTGTAAAGATTGCTGGTGATGGATTTGCTTTCTCTTAGAAGGTGAAGAAAAGTACAAGGACATGAAACTCATTTGGTCACAGGTAAAAATTAAAAGTTGAAGGAGTTCACTTTTCTCTGTGAAGGTGAAGGCTTTGATATTAGCTGAAAGGGAGGAAGACAAGGCCAACGGAGAGATCTGGCAGAGGGCAACCAGTCCCAATTAGGGAGAATACAGCTGAGACTAGAATCCAATTTTCTACAGTCCCACGTTACCTACTTTCCAAGTCAGGACTCGCTTGTAGAACTCAGAAACTACATAAGTTATTTTGAGCAGAAAGAGATTTAATATAAGGAACTGTGTGCTTAAGAATCCATCAGAAAGCTCCAGGCACAGGCCTCAGGATGGACGCTGAGGAATAATCTCTCTGGGATACCAAGGTAATCCTGGTGTGCCAGGCAGCTGCCACCGCCAGGAGCGAGGGGCGTTCAGAAGCTGCCATAGACATGTTACTGTAGGTCACCTTCCTTTAGTAGCAAAGCAGTGCTCAGGAAACGCCTGCAGAAACACTCACTCTCCCACCAAGGAGTGATTCTTGACCGACACTGGGCTCAGAGGTCGAGATTGAAATGGGGTAGGCTAGTGTGACAGCACAGCCTGATACATCCTCAGTGGCATCTGTCTGCAGAAACGACAAAGATGTGGTCCCCACCTTACTTCTGCCTTCTTAACTTTGTGCAAGCGTCCTCAAAAGGCCAAAAACGGAATCGTGTCCAAAATCAGCACTGCAAAGGATCAGAGAAAAAGCAGTTGTTAGCTATCCAGCCTCGAGGTACCAGAAGGCCCACTAGGGGGGAAAAAATGGACTGTCTGCGATCACAACATCCTTCACACTTTAGCCTCCCTTTAGACAATTTCTTGTCTTGAAAGTGTTATAAAGTGACAGTGGATTGAGGTTTGTGTCGAAATCTACAAGCTCTAACTCTTGTCCTTGGCTTCTTATAGATTGCAGATCCTCAAGGGAGGGGCTCTGTGAGGTATTGCTTTCTTCACTGAATTTCATCTAGATTTAACAGGATTGAGAAGTTTGGGGCAAAAATGGAAATTGGTTTGTCCTCATACAGAAGCTGGAGAAAGAAAACCAGAAATTTAAGGCCTTGATGTTCATGTTCAAAATTGCGGCACCCAGACGCAAAATATCCTCATGCAGAAAATACTTGCTATTCTAGAAGGAAGCTCCTAAAATCATATTTTCATAGGTTTTGAAAGAGTTCATGGACTACACCTTTGATGGGGAACTGAGCAGTCTTTTTTGTGCCTGGGGCGAGTTCCAGCTGCCCCTCCAATTTGCCCCCCTAATTTGCCAAACCATGAGAAAACAAACCTGCAATTAGAGTTGTATTTTTAAATCGTCTAAGTTTTATGTGGCACTTCCCCCTCTATAAACGGTCTCACCAAAATGCTGTTATTTTCACAGAGGAAATACAAAGAGTGGGTTTAAAATTACAAGTCACATTCTAAGTCAGAAAAAGGAAGTGGGTTCTCCGGGGCAACCTCCAGGTTGGACTTCTGCAGTTGTCCCAACCTCACGATGCCGCAGCGTCTGGCACCTGGGACGGCCGTGACCTGACCCTGACACATGAAAAATCCTGCTCCCGATTTTTCTACAGAGATCCATGGTACCTTATCGGCCACTGGATGTGTGTGCGTGAGTGCAGGCTTTTGGTCGGGGCCGATGAGCAGGAAATTTGGTGCCTGGCTCCATATTACTTAAGTGTCAAAAATGTTCTCATTGCCTCCACTGATGAAATGCCCCTGACCCAGACTCCACTGAAGCTCATGACATTTTATCTGTTCTAGAAATGACAGAAGACAGGTCCCTCTGGAATTCACGTGTCTCTGCTGGGATTTTCACACCATTCGCCATGTTAACATGAAGCAACAGCTGGTTCGAATGGAGCTGGTAAAAATAGCAACATCACACTGCAAGCAAGCAGCATGGAAAAGAGGGGAATCAAGTATGTCACACACATAGGGTGGCACTGATGCCTTTTTTTCTGAATGCAGACCTGTGTTTCTCGGAACACGAACTTTTCCAGAAAGGAAATGAGTTTATCTTCCATCTGGGAGAACATGGAGAGGCAGACTGCTCCTGCTCTTCCCTGATCTCTCGTAGGCATCTTGTACTCCTCATTGTTTACTGGTAGATCACAGAACTAACAGGGTAGCTAGCCCCTGAAATGACTGAGTTCCCCATCGGGAATTTTGTCTTGAAGGGTGCTGTGCGTTGCTGCAGAAACTTCCTGCTGTTACCCTATCTTTCCATTCATTAAAGAGGAGCTTGCAGTTGAACATTCTGACATAACATAGCTGGGATTTTTGGCAGCCACGTTAACCATACTCAAGAGTTTCCTTCAGACGTTAAATTTTCATATCCTCATGAACGCTTGCCACCTTCTTTTAATAACTTGAAAAAACAAGCTTCTCTCAGGAACTTCATTGTTCCAATATTTTCCCAGCACACATTCGCTTCTTTTAGAAGGATGTTAGGTATGTGTATATTTATAGAGTCAGGGTGTACCGAGGTGGGTTAGAATTCAACATCAAACTTATAAAAAGTCAGCACTATGAATGGATCTTAGAGAAAAGTTATTAGAAGTCTAGTATATTCTTCATAATATCTTATTTTTCTCCTTCTAAGCTATTTGGTCATTTCACCACAAAATTATATTTTGTAAAAAAAAAAAAAAAAAGGTTATATTCACGAACTCTAAGCCACGGGGTTTGAAAATAGCCTGTTTCAAAAGTGTGCAGAAAATTTGCAAAGGGGAGGTGGTAAATTAAGGGTTTCCTTTCCTGCTTCCATAGTGAAAATTTTAGTTTTCTTTGGAAAATTTTTAATATTTTTTTAAATTTATCAAGTACAGTTGGCATACAATATTATACTAGCTTTCGGTGCATAACAATGATTAAGTATTTATATAACTTATGAAATGATAACTCTGATAAATCTAGTACCCATCCGACACCATACATATTTATGGTAATATTATTGACTATATTCCTTCTGCTGTACTTCACATCCCCATGACTATTTTGTAACTACCAATTTGCACTTCTTAATTCCTTCCCCTTTCTCACCCATCCCCCCCAAATGCCTCCCATCTGGTAACCCTCAAAATGTTCTCTGTATCTATCAGTTTGTTTCTGTTTTGTTTATTTTGTTTAGATTCCACATGTACATGAAACCATATGGCAGTTTGTCTTTGTCTTACTTACTCCACTCAGCACAGTACCCTCTAGGTCTATCCACGTTGTTGCAAGATTTTATTCTTTTTTAAATTTTTCTTTAAGGCTGAGTAATGTTCCATTGTATGTACCACCTCTTCTTTTTCAATTCATCTGTTGATGGACACCCAGGTTGCCTCCATATCTTGGCTATTGTAAATAATGCATAATGAACATATGGATGCACATGTCCCTTTGAAGTAGTGTTTCGGGTTTCTTCAAATAAATACCCAGAAGTGGGGTTACTGGGTCCTTCTTTGTCCTTTGTTATAGCCTTTGTGTTAAAGTCTATTTTGTCTGGTATAAGTATTGTTACCCCAGGTATTTTTTTGTTTGTTTCCATTTTCATAAAATATCTTTTTCCACCCCTTTACTTTCGGTCTGTGTCTTTTCATCTGAGGTGTGTCATTTGTAGTCAGCATATGTAAGAGTCTTGTTTTCTTATCCATTCAGCTATCCTGTCTTTTGATTTAAGCATTTATTTACATTTAGAGTACTTGTTGATAGATATGTGGTTGCCATTATTTCTATTTTTGATATATATATTATTTCTTCTTTTTCTTCTTCTTCAAGAAGTCCCTCTAACATTTCTTGTAACACTGGTTTCGTGGTGATGCACTCCTTTAGCTTTTTCTTATCTGGGAATCTCTTTCTCTGTCCTTCAATTCTAAATAACAGCTTTGCTGGGTAGGATAACCTTCATCATAGGTCCTTGCTTTTCATCACTTTGAATAACTTACACCACTCCCTTCTGGCCTGCAAAGTTTCTGTTGAGAAATCAGCTGGCAGTCTTAAGGGAGCTCCCTTCTTGGTAACTACTTTTCTGTTGCTGCTTTTAAGATCCTTCGTTTGTCTTTAACCTTTGACATTTTCATCATGATGCATCTTGGTGTGGGCCTCTTTGGGTTCATCTTGTTTGGAACTCTTCAGCACTTCCTGGGCTTGTGTGTCTATTTCCTTCACTAGGTTAAGGAAGTTTTCCATCATTATTTTTTCAAACAGAGTTTCAATTCCTTGTTCTCGTTCTTCTCCTTCTGGTACCCTTGTGATGTGAATTTTGGCACTCTTCATGTTCTCCCAGAGGCCCCTTAAACCATCCTTGGTTTTTGTTTTTCATTGCTGCTGTTCTGATTGGGTGTTTTCTACAACCTTATCTTCCAAATTGCTAATTTGACCCTCTGCTTCATCTAATCTACTGTTGATTTCCTCTAAGGTATTCTTCATTTCAGTTATTGTGGTTTTCATTTCTGACTGGTTCTTTTTTACATTTTCTATCTCTTTGTTAAAGTTCTCACTGAGCCTCTCTATTCTCCCTGTAAGTTCCCTGAGCATTCTTATAAGAGTGTTTTGCACTTTACATCTGGTAAATACTTTCTTTTGTTTAGTTGTTTTTCTGTAACTTTGCTCTGTCCTTCCAATTGGGACATATTTGTCTCCCCATTTTGGCTTCCTTCCTGTGTTTGTTTCTATGTTTTAGGTAGGGCTGCTATGTCTCCCAGTCTTAATAGAGTGGCATTATGTAATAGGTGTCCTATGGGCCCCAGTGAAGCAGTTTTCCCTGGTCACCTGAGCTGGGTGCTACAAGTATGTCCCTTGTATGGTCTGTATATGTCCTTCTGTGATAGTTGAACCCTTATTGCTGTTTGTATGTCAGTGGGAGGGACTGACCCATGGGCTGGTTAATTGTGAGGACTAGCTGGTGAGGGGCTGACCCTACAGATCAGGATTCACTTTAGCGTGGCTCTGGTGCCTGCCTAGACTGCCCTTTGGGTGTGTCATTCTCAGATGCCGTTCCAGGTGATGCTCCAGCTCCATGGAAGCCAGCCACTGGGCATGCCAGCCCCAGGGATTCTTGGGAGGAGCCCCACCCCAGGCCAAGGTCAGCCTCAGACTGTGCCCTTCCCAGCACCACCTGGCCAACAGTCAATAAGCAATCCGTAGATGGCCACCACCCAGGCTGGGCTTACAGGCACCTTGACAGGCTAAGCCATAAACCAAGGTCAACTACCACTAGAGCTAGACTAGGAGCTGCTCAGCAAGAGGTACAGGGCACACCAAGGCCAAATGCTGGTTGTTTAGGGTTTGTAAACCTTTGAGAGATTTGAGGAAAGTTCACAGCATGAGCCAAGATGGGCTGTTTGTATCAAAAAGCCACAGAAAGCAGCTTGGGTGGGCCCACAGGGTGGGAGGGGCAAAGTCTCAGAAAATCACCAGGGCAGGGCGAGCAGTGTCAGTCTGGTTGATGGAAACTGAGATAAGGCACCACCTGTGTCTGCATGTTGGGAGGGGGAAGGGCTCAACCAAGGGACAGTAGCCTCTGCTGGCATGCCTCTCTGAGAGAGAGCTGCCCCTCCAGCGCTTGCCCGGAAGCAGACAACTCAGTCCTTCCCCATGTGTCCCTGGTGCCTTTCAAGCAGTTGTCCCAGTGCTGGAGCTCAGAGCAAGCGAGTCCATCAGCGGTCCATTTAAGAGGACCATCTGCGATCCTGCTGCCCTCCATCTCCCTTAGCCACAATCTCTGCTAGTTTTCACAGCCAGAAGTTGTGAAGACGTCTCTTCCTGGCACTGGAACCTTGGGCTGGGGAGCTTGGTATGGGGATGGGACATCTTGCTCCCCTGGGGGAACAATATGTGGGTGTGAGACCAGCCCACTCCACATCTCTGCCCTCCTACCAGTCTTGAGGTAGCCTCTTCCATGTGTCCCCAGTTGCAGGACTTCTGTTCAGCCAGACCTCAGGTGACCCCCAATGATGGCTGTTCTGTAGCTTAGTTGTAATTTTGATGTGTCATGAGAAGAGGCGACCACAATGTGTACCTACTATGCCATCTTGACTGGGAGCTCTCTGTGGAAATTTTTTTAATGGAAAATGAATTGGTTTAAATTGTAGCTACTTAGACAATTGGAAAAAAAGTTTTTAAATGGTCTTGTTAAGGTACAAAGAAATAGAATACCAAATGCAATGGAAAGCCTAAATAAATTTGTGCTAATAAGGGTCCACGCGAATGGGAAGTTTTTTACCCTCCTTGGATGGTGTTTTCAAAAGTTCTCTAATTCTCTTGTTCAAATGTGGTGGTTGTTGGCAGGCAAATTACATACAGCAGCACAGTTTCTGTTGCCCAAAACTTTACAAAGCATTATGCAATACAACATGATGTGGTTTACTGAGGTTTAACTTAAGTTATGACATTATTAAGTGTACGAAGCTACAATTCAATTTGGAAATTGAAATCTCTGCTTTCGTATTTCTGCTCTGCCCCATTGGCCCTAATACAAGAAGTAAACGCTAGCCTAGAACCATATTAGCAGCACTTTCAGTGACTTCAGGTGGAATTCACACCGCGAACTTCCATATCTCCAATTTTATAGATAAAGAAAGAGATGCTCAGGGAAGTTAAGGAACTTACCTGAGCTCATATAACTAGATGGGATTTCGAACCCTGGCTCACTGATTCTAGAGCTGATATTATAGCCATTCCCATGAGTTCGCATTTGTTACCTGAGCCTTTTGGGTTTATGTCCTGTTGCTTGCTGATGTCTCTTGTCTTTGTGCGAATTCAAATTAAATTATGATGGTTTTTATTGACTTCTTTTCCCCTAGCACCTGTAACACCAAACACAAAAGTTTCACAGATGTGATTGCAGAACATGGTTTCCCCAACAAAGGGTTTTATAAATGTAGCAGGTGCAACACGCTTGTGCGGCCAGATGCTAAAATTGTATCGTATGCATTTGGGCAGCTTATGAGGAAATGGGGCTGCTTCCTGTGTGCATTTGTCAAGCCTGCTCTGGCTTTGGCGCCCCCCACCCTCTTCCCCCAAGGTGCATCAGGTCAGAGAGTGTGCTCTGGGAAGGGAGTCAGGGTCCAGCCGGCTAGCATCCCGGCATCACAGAGTTGGGGGAGTACCCACAGAATCCTAAGAACGGGGACATGAGGGTGCCCTTATTTCCTCGAGGAAAATACTATGAGAAGGGTGAACCAACAGCCAAAGGACGCAGAGGCCTAGGTAGATAAAAGGATGCAGTGAAAAGGAAGAGAATTAGTGGAGGAGTAGGGATGGAAAGAACCTGAAATGAACAGTTTTTAGTTTAAGAGCAGCCACACTGTGGGGCGGACATCGCGAGCCGGGGCCCTGGTGGAAGCCCAACTGCTCTCCAATGCTCCTTACCTCGGCCTTACTCTGTGTGGGGACACCTCTGTCTCCAACCTCGTGACCATGGAGCAAAAGGTGCAGCACCTGAGCTTTGGGCTCTCCCCTCCAGAGTCCAGGAGAGAAGAGAGAGAGGAAAGAGGGGGGGGAGGGAGAGAGAGAGGAGAGAGAGAGAGAGAGAGAGAGAGAGAGAGAGAGAGAGAGAGAGAGAGAGAGAGAGAGAGACTCGACTTCAATCCCCTCAATCCCCTCTTCCCCACTCACTCCTGGGAGGCTTAGATCACGTGTCCACCCCCAGGCCAATCCCTGTGTCCGGGGGGCAGGTGAAGCAATATGATTGGCCCAGCTTTGGTCATGTGCCCGCCGTCTTCAGCCAATCCCTATAGCCAGGAGGAGGGGAAGCACTATGATTGGCTCAGCTTTGGCCACGTGCGCATCTCGCCACGTGGGAAGGCGGGAACAAAGCCTTATACTACCAGGTGCAGGGCGGACAGGTGTGCTGGGGCAGGTGCCGTCGGTTGTGCTGTGTGCGTCTTCCTGGCCGATTCTGGCATGAACTAGGGGGAAACACCCAGGCTGTCTTTATTAAGGGTCATTATGGGACCGCAAGGGGAGGGAGGCAGTGTGAAGTCTATAAATGATGATGGAATTCGTTTGATTTGCTCCGGATCAGAGTTCAAGTTCAAGCAATCTGGAAGAAGGAAGGAAGGGCACGTGATGTTTAAGGTTTACCAGAGCAGGGCAGAGATGTAACCTATTGGAGACACAGCATTTGGAAGGGGGAGCTTCTCCAACCGTCTCGCCAGCAGGGGAACCCATCCCCATTTCACAGATGGACCTGATGGTCTCTTTAGCTTTCTGCAAGGTGGATGGAGGGTAAGATCTAACATTCAGGGGGAGTGGGAGAGAGGGAAGGAACAGCCGTCTACTGAGCGCCTACAGCATGCCAGGCACATAGTGTGCCCTTTCCAAAGTGGCATCTTTCTGGCATCCCCAGCGAGGTGCAGCCTCCTCTCTCGGGCTGTTTGTCCCAAGTGCACCCTCCTTAAGGCGAGCCCCTTGGCCACTTGCCGAGACTCTTTCGAGGCGCTTCCAAGTTGTTGCTGCGTGGCTAACAACAGTCCATCCCGCCTGCGTCCAAGTGCAGAGACGATTGATGAGATGGTGTTGGCAAAGCTGAGCGTGGTGAAGACACCCCTTTCGGTTCTGAAGCCTTATTAGGATACCGAGCGTTCTTTCGATCCAGAATCCGCTAGGGAACACTGGTCATGCTGTAGCCCAGAAAACGACCAGCCTGTTTCCATTTCCTGCCCAGAGCTGGCTCTCAGCAGAAAGCGGTGGGGAGGGAAGGGAGGAGAGAGTGGAATGCTGGGGGACCACAGGCCAGATACCTCTTGAATCACATTTGACTTCGCTGTGAAATGGCCTTGATGATGCTGACCTGCAGGGGGTTGAGTGAGGGACAGAGAATGACAATGTAAAGCTCCTGGCTTAGTGCCTGGCACATAGGACATGCTGAATGCATGCAGCCAGCGTTACCAAAGGAAAACGTAAACATCTGCCAGCTCCTTTATTTACTTATTTATTTATTTATACCCTTAGCTTGAGGGCCGAGCTTTGCTCAGCTTTCTGGATGCCGGCCAAGCTAAATAACACTCTTGTCTTCTGGCCCTTGCAGCTGGCAGCCTCCCTCTAGGTCCCTGAGGCATTTGCTTTAGGCTCAGCCTTGTCTGGGCCACGTCCTCTGCTAGGGTCCCCTGCTAGGGTCCCGTGGGCCCACTTGCAGGTGAGACCACCCAGAGCTCTGGAAAGGGAAATCGATGGGGAGGCCCTGGGCACTCATCACATGAGAAACACAAAACATCTTGTTGTAGGAGCACATGAGGGGCCACAGATATTTCAAATAATTGTCTCTGCTGGACAAATGTTCATCGAATTTTGCCAGAGCTGCCAAACTAGACATATTTGATCCAACTAGTAATGTTGGCACCTCAGAACGCTGCCCCAAGGTTTTCATAGGCATCCTTGCTTCTCTAACTCTGGAGCACATGCTAATTCTCTGGGGACTTTGTTAAAAATGCAGATTCCGATTATGTCTGGGTGATGAGGAGCCAGGCTCCAGGATATTCGTTAATAAACTTTAGTCATGGTTTTTGTCATATGTCATCTTCTTTATTATTTAGCTGCTACTTTTCTTCAAACTGATCTACCTTTTATCTTCAATAAATATATCATCATGAAATCACAGCTTCGAGGAGTCATTTTTATTTTAATGCACTTTTTTTGAGCTTGCTTTTGTGAACTTACTTTTAAAAAATTAATTTATTGTCCAATTACAGGTGACATAAATGTTATATTAGTCTCAGGTGTATAACTTAGTGATTAGACCTTTATATATGCTTTAAAATGCACGTATAATCATTAAAATATATATATCTCTACAATCATTTTACGTTCCACCAATAGTATGGGACAGAATCACTTTCTAAGAAAACAGGTAATCGTTCCGGGGGGAAACTACAGCCTGGACCACCCAGAACTTCTTCAGACTCTTTAAATCCAGAAACACTGGCGGAAGGAAGTTGGGGTAATTTTTGGACAATGTATTAACTGCAGCCAAGATCACTTTCCTGTGCCCAGCAGGCTATGGGGTAGCCGAGCCCTTCTTTCAAAAACAGGGATGCCTAAAAGGGTGACTGGTAGCAGAGGCCTCTCATTCAGAGCCACATCCAAAATACATTTTTCTGCTTGGCCATAGTTTTGTGGAAACCTGTGATGGGTCTAGAGACTAGAAAGGATAAAAGCGAAAAACAAATTCCCTTCACACTCTGAGGTGCTTGTTTACAAAAGTAGAAAGTCCCTGGCGAATTGTTTCATTTATAATTAAATCTAATAATAAGCCATTGTGACTAAATTAAATTTGAGCTAATTCCATGGGAATTCCGTGTCCTGCATCACTTCTGAACAATCTGACTCATTCGGAGGCCAGGCCTCCAGGATCGAGTTCCAGGAGGTCAGTGAATAAATAGCACATGGAGAGCTGATGGTCAGGACCCAAGGAGGTGACAGACACCTTCATGACATGTCCTGGGAGCTCCTGGAAGCTACTCATGGGTCCCTCACCAGAGACTGGTGGGAATTTTTTATCCTTGGAAGCAAAGGCCTCACCCGGTCTCCCTTCTCCATGCTGGGTTGTCTTTCCTCAGACAACATCTCTGCATCTCTGCTTTGCATCTCTGGCTTTGATTTACTTATGCGACCAAAAGAAACATCTTTCCAATTCATCTGAAAATCCTCTTGGGCTGCGTTTATGATCTCACTTACTCGATTTGCCATCCGGCAATTGCATCTAGTAGAAGACACAGGATCCTGGTACCCACAAAGGACAAACCCACAAACATCCCACCATCACTGGAATTGAGGCCCCGAAGACTCACAAGTCTTAATTTTCATGAGCAATAAGCACCTGCAGTTACACCAAGATGAGCATTTTCTCCTGGTCCCACCACTGGTTCGAATTATTAAGATGACCTTTGAGAGAACTCACAGAGCTTGTCCTTTATAGGGTTTTCTAAAGTGATGCATTTTAATTTGGTTGGGTTTGCAAATGGAAAGATTAGGTCACTGACAGTGCTCCTGTGTTTCCTGTTGGCTTGGCCTTCCTAACCCAGACAGGTTGTGGCTGAGAGCAAGCTCAGGGCCATTGGTTGGAAAATTTGGAGTCCTGGAGACCGGGTGCTGTGAGGCAGTTTGCTGGCGTTGGGGCCTGGGGAGCGTGACATTTATGTCCCTGAACAGGATGTGATTTCCAGCTGAACGGCCTGGGCACTTACCCAGCCTTTGCTTTGGCCCTCACTGTGTGTTAAGTGCCTCCAACATCTCTTTTAAAAGCTCCTAACGCCAACCTGAATTGATGTGGCCGTTTTTGTTTCTAAGCAAAGGAAGCCAGTGACATTAGCCAAGGAGGCAACCCCCAGTACGTGGTGGTTATAAAAGCGAGACAAAGGGGCAAGAGCCATCTCCTCTGGCCATCGGTGAGCTCCCACGGGTGAGGGACACCCAGAGCTGTGCCTTCCAATGTCCTTTTCTCCTCTTGTTGTGTTTCTTCTTTGTCATCTGGTGGCTGGCACTCTGACCTTCCCCATAGGCTGCAAAATAGTAATGATTGCTCCCCCTGGGGGAGGTGACCTTTAAATGGAAAGACTATCCTGGTGACAAGAGACCACAGGCAAAAGGTCACTGTGCGGACCAACAGGGAGCTGCCTTGTGTCCCCACCCGGAGCTCTCATTCCCACTCAGCCTTGGCGTTCCTGCCCGGTCCCTGGTCCCTCACCGGTGGATGTGAGGTGGTGTCTGACATTCACATCCAAAGGTCAAGGGCTCCGCCTCTGCCCTTTGCCCTGACCTAATTTCAGCAGAGTTGGCTTCATCTCAGCGTCGGGCCTCCTTCTTGTGTGGGGAGGGGTGTTGAAACCTGTTATTAAACGCCTTTAGGCTTGGCCTGTCAGTTTTGTCGCATCTTCCAGCCCTCGTGCTGTCCCGAGACCAGAGTCACTGGGGCAGAAGGCGGTGGCGCTCAGGGCAGCGGTGGGGATTCCCCAACACCCCGGTTCTGGGGTGTGACTCGACTTGTTCCTCAAACATCAGCTTTGAACCATCCCCCAGCCCTCCACACGAGTCTGTTCGCTGCAAGATATTCTTTTAAGAGACTCCTTTTCTCGTAACTGAGCCCGAACTGGTTTCCATCGGTCGCTACTGAGAACTCGATGCAGGGAGCATCGTCTTCCATCCATCCCCCTTAAAGCCTGCCACGACCCCTGTCGCTGACATTTCTTCCCTTTATTCTATTTTCTGTGCTGGCCTGCAGCCTCGACACAAAGAAAGAGAAAAACATTTGAATTTCTAAGAGGAATTTTTTTAAAACAGTAACAATATTCTTTAAAAAGCCAAGGCTTTACCAAATAAATGGAAGGGGAAAGGGAGAGACAGAGGGGGAGCAAGCCTCTTGGAGAAGCCTCATGTGCACTGTGGCACCAGAGGAGAAGCCAACACATGCAGAGATCTCAGCAGATGGACCACGAATGGTCCCCCGGAGTGGGGACAGCCAGCCACGGAAGGGACATAGGAGCGCCTGCGAGCAAGCTGCGGAGCCTTGGAGGTGGGATAAAGTGGACACAGAGGATCCTGCTTGGATCTGGCAACTAGAGAGTGGAAGGGCCACGGAGGAGGTGACAATGTGGAGAGAACGATGAGCAATGGACATCTTAGTCACAGCCACCCAGTGCCTCCTAACCCACAATGCACCCTCCTCTGACGTGACAGCCTGGGAAGGAAGAAGATTCATTATAATAATAATGAATAATAATAATAATAACAATCGCTGACTAATTCAGTTTTTACCCAAAGGCACTGAAACAATATCAAGTAGTGACTGAACGGAAACAGGAGGGTTTGGGAGCTAAGTTTGATTGTAGGAAAATAAAGTAAGTTCTTTGCCTGCACGAATCTGCAAAATATATACCCTCCACCCTGCCTGGGGTTATACCCTAGCTGTGATGTGTGCTAGGTCTGCAGTGGGATGGTGATCAGAGACAGAGACCCCTCCAGTTGGGCTTTTTCTTCCTCCTGAAGAATCCTGGGCCACGGGAGCTTGATGTAGTCACATCTCTGAACTGATTAGCCAGAAACTGCGACCGTCAAACGGCCTTGAAAAGTGATGCTCATAGGCAGGTCATCGAGACGAGCCAAGACCCTTATTCTGGGAAATTCCCTGCTTTCCTGGGAAGGAACATGCTGCCGTGAAGGAAAACGAGGTGAAACGAAACCAGAAGAAATCGATACGTTGCCATCCGCGCTGGCGGCTTCAGCTTCTTCTGTTCTTGGAGGCTCAGACTCAGAGGCTGTTGAGAGCCCGCGGAGCCAGTTTCCAAAGAGATCAGCATTCCTGGGTGCTCAGGGCAAGCCTGGGGGCCGTGGTTTCGGTTGTGGGGCCTCTCCTCACTGCTCTCCAGCCCTCACGTTGTTCTAGAAAGATCCCTGATCAAGAAGGAGTGGGCAGATTGACTCCACTAGGCCTCTTGCTTCAGTGGTCTCTCTCCTTGGACTGCACAGGGGTGATACACGTCCTCCCAGGAGCACTGTTTGCTTGGCGCCCTTGACCTGCAAGGACAGAGGCCCTGCCTGTGATGCACTTGACACAGGGGTTTCGGTGCTTGTGTGAGCAACCTCAGCATAGGCTCCAGGAAGCCTCACTTGACACCGTATTCAGAGATACTCTTATGTGGCCCCAACATGCCATTACAGTGGGCAGCTCACGAATCTCCCCAAAATGCCATGCATTTTCCTACCACTGGGCCTTGGGCCATGTCGCTCCTCAGCCCCAGGGTGCTCATGCCCCACCCCAGGCCCCACTGACTGCGGTAGGGGGTCTGCACACCCAGCACAGCCAGGCCCCATAGGAGGGCGAGCAGGGCACAGGAAATGTCGATGATGAAGTCTGAGAAACCACCATGAGCTGAAGATCAATCAGTTTATCTAAAACGAGACTGTGAGTCAAGGTGTGGCTTGGGCACACTGACCAGATGTGTGACATTATGTGTCATCGAACGGCTCTGGGCCTCTGTTTCCTCTTTTTTTTTTGCTCTGATGGGGCTGATGGGTCAGCCCCATCTACACACCAGCCCGCCACGGTGATTCTGGGCCGGCCTCCAAGACGGCTCACTCACGGGGCTTTTGAAGGGAGGCCTCGGTTCAGTTCCTTGCCACGTCGTTGACTTTGCCACAGGCCTCCTGAGTGTCCTCCCAGCGTCCCAGTTGGCTTCTCCCAGAGTGAGTGGCTCAAGAGAGACCATCAGCAGCCAAAAGGTTTTTACAACCTCGCCTCAGAAATAACAGACACTCATTTAGTTTATGGGCCACACCCGAGACCTCGTGGGGGTGGGAGGGGTGGAACTAACTGCACAAAAGCATGAATACCCAGAGGGGGCATCACTCATGGCCCTGCTGGAGCTCTCCACCGGAGCTCTCCACCCAAATTTAGTGAGGCTCACCTGCATTGTCACGAAATCCGACTGGGGATGTCTCAGGGGTGCCTTCCCTCCTGCCCCTTTGTTGCCCAGAGCAGAGGGGTCCCATAAAGCTGTATGCTAAAGGAAATCCTTTAGCAGAAAATGGAGTGATGCTGGGTGCAGAGTTAACACCTGAACAGGAGCCAAGAAGGGGATTTGAGGGGTCAGGCCTGAGCTATCCAGTGTCAGAGGGCCAGGGCAGGCTCTAAAATTGGAGCCAAATGCAGGAAAACGAGGATTTTTTTTTTCTTTGAAGGAGGAACTAACTAAGTCCTTCCTAGCTGCCACCACTGACACGTGTTCAGATTAATACCTTGAATTAGATTAGCGTGCTTGCTGTCCTCACTCCTTCTTTGCGATTTTCCCTTATTTAGCCATGGTTTCCATAACTTCCATCAGTCGGAGCTGGAACGGAGGCGAGAGGAGAAATTGGAATGAAGACACAGTGCCCGGCTTCAGACAGCCAAACAAGCTCCGGAACGATCAGACGGAAAGCCAAGTTTTCAACGGCGAGATGGGGCTGTTGAGAGAGAAAAGATTTTTCTCAATTTAAATAGATTTCTTTTACCTGTAATGATATTAGGGGATGAGCATTTTTACTACATACTGTAGAGTCCAGGGGGTGGCGGGCAACATGGCCCAAGAGGGGCCCACAGAAAAGGGACCAAAAGGGCTGGGATGTGGGAGAGGGGAGCAGAGACTGGAGACATTTTCAGTTGGCAAACTTAGATGAAGTCATTATAGTCGGGATGCAGGGTGCGATGATGGGTTTGTCACGTGGTCTGAAGGAGGCTGCCAAAGCCTGCGCTTCCCTTCTGGTTGAGAATCCCAGGCAGAGAGTGCCTCTCAGCCTTTCGGGGGGTCCCACACTCACTGACATGAATTTCTAGAACAGACAAAATTGGGTTATGTTGAAATAAGCCAAAACGTGGTCAGGGGGACATGGGGGAATGTTCTGGATGGTGGACGGGTTCTGTATTTTGTTGTTATTGGTGCTTGTTACCCAGGCATGTACAACTATCAAACCTTATCAACCGAACACCTGAGACTTCAATTTATAACACCTTAATTAATTTAAAAAAATATATATTTTAAAATGTATATTAATTAAAATAAATTAATTAATTAGAATAAATTAATTTAATTATTAATTAAATTGATTAATTAAAAAATATATGTGCATATATTAAAACTGCTCTTTTCTCAGAGTTTTGGTCCAAATTTTACAGCAGATTGGCCAGGTGCAAGTCCCAGAGGCTCTGCAATTTTTTGGGGGGGGCCTTCTCCTGCCCCTTAGTCTATTCCAAGTGTGTACACACACGCACACACACACATATGCACATGCACACCCTCCCACGGGGTGCCCCCTCTCTGAGAGAACCTGTAGGATGACCCCCTACTGCCACCCTATCCCTCTGCCTGCCCTGCTGCCCACACCCTCGTCCCCCACCCCCGTGGTCTCCAAATGCACTAGAATCATCTCCGGTTCTAAACCTCAGCACACCCTAAATCACCGTTGGCGCGTGTGTGTTTTCAGCAAAACACGGATGCTCCTGAAACCACCTTCCCCTCTAAAGGCCTCCTCCTTCCTCGTGCGCTCTGGGCCGAGCCGGTTCATAAATAATGCAGCTCCCTCTCCTGTCTCAATGACAAATGTGGACGGCCCCGTGTTGGGAAGGACCAGGCTGGCCTCTTCGGGGTTGCATCCTTGTTTCTCAGGTGTGGGCCTGGGACGAAGGGCCACACTGACCCTCTGCATCATTCAGGGCTCAGTCACTTTGTTAAAAGTGCATCGATCCCCTCCCTGCTGAAAGCAGACTGGGCAGCCCACCTCTCTCCGTCCTGCCTGTGAGTCGGACATCAGTGTTCAAATCTCAACAGATCTGAGCTCCTGCCTACTCTACGGCAGGGATTCTGGGGTGCGCACTCCCCAAATATTTACCGATTGAGTAGAATACCCGAGGCTTGCTCCTCAACCCGGCAAACAAAACTAGATGGCCACGAAGCCAGGTCCTGCTCCCACTGCCCGCCCTGTCCCCATTGCCCAACTCCACTGGTGGCCTAGGTGCTTGCCATCCTTCCTGCAGATGCTGGCTGGGCCTCATTGGGGGAACAACCAGGGTCATTGGTCCATCTCCCGAGTGCTGTGCCAGGGTCTTCCCTGCTGGGGATGGGGGCTGTCTTGGAGTCCAGGCCATTTCTTCAGAATGTCTCACCTTTCTGTGGTTCACCCCAGGTTTCTGGGTCCTTGGTGAGGGGGCATCCCACACCTGGCCTGGTCCCATCTGCTGACAGCCTCGCACTTGAGAAGAAGTTGGCCTTCCTGGATGTGGCTGAAGGAGCAGTGGGAGGAGCATCCCCACCGAGGTAACAGCTCAGCCACTGACCTGTAGACAGCCTCCCAAGGAGTCAGCCTCGTGAGATAAGCAGGGCCCCCTAGAGTTGTATACAGGCTACCTGAAATCAGAATCTCTTGCTACGTCTGCTGAACATAGCAGACTCCATGAGCGAACTCAAAGCAAGGCCGGTAGGAAATATTCAAGCTGAAGAAGAGAGAGAAGAGCATGAAAAGAACGAAACACTATAAAAGACCCGCGGGGCACCCCCAAACATCTAACGTGTCACAAGTAGAGGCCCAGGTGGAGCCAAGGGGGAATGGGGCCGGAGCAACATTTGAAGAGAGAATGGATGAGAATTTCCCAAAACTGATTTGAGAAAGAAAGAAAGAAAGAAAGAAAGAAAGAAAGAAAGAAAGAAAGAAAGAAAGAAAGAAAGAAAAAGAAAATCCACCAACTCATTCAAAAACTCAGCAAACTGCAAGCAGGATAAATACAGAGAAAATCACGCCTAGACACGTCACCATCAGACTGCTAATAAAACCCCAAACAAAGATAAAATCTTTAGAGCAATTATTAGAAAAAGAGAGATTACCTGCAAGGGAGTCGCTAGGAAATGGACGGCTGAGTTTGCAACAGCAACAACACGTGGCAGACAGAATCAGGGACCCCCACACCCCCCTACCCGGCCCCAAAGACGCGCATGCCCTAATACCTGGGGCCTGCGGCTCTGTGAGCTTGAGTGACAAAAGGGACATTGCAGACGTGATTAAGTTAAGCCCTTGGAGATGGGTGAGTGTCCTGGGTCACCCAGGTGTCCTTATCAGAGAGCGGCAGGAAGTCGGAGAAGGTGATGGAAGCAGCACTGAGGGCACCAGGATGGATGAGAAGGGGCCAAGGGGGGCGGCCTAAAGTGAATGAATGAATTTTCTTTTTCCCACATTTGGGCAGTGACACCTGGTTGACCGAGGGGAGGCTTCAGGGGATGATGTCTCATGGGAGGAAAAATCAAACGCACGTGAGTCTTCTGATTTGACGTAAGAGCCAGGTCCTTGGGAGAGACAAGTCTCCGACATTCCAGAAAGCCCCTTGTTACACACCCAGAACCACAGCCGGAGGAGGATAAAGCGCACGGGCCGTGTCCTGCCCCCTGGAAGAGTCTGGAGAGGGGACGGGAGTAGGCGAGCTGAGGCTCGAGTGCTGTGCCCGATGTCCTGGCGGGTCACCCCCACCCCCCACCCCCACCCTCACCCTTCAGGCTGCTGGCAAATGCCCACCCCTCTCCCACGCTCCTTCCACCCAACTCTCTCTCTCTCGATCCAGGAAAAATATTTGGACACCGACATCCCTCCTGTCAGGAAGCACACACCCACTTCTCTCTCCAGATGTGAGATCCTGAAGGCCGGGGCCCGGCCGGGCCATCCTGAGGCCCTGTGTCTCCCTCCCCTCGCCTCGCCTCGCCTCTGGGGCTCGTGTGTCTATCTAGACCCACCCTCTGTCACCTGCAGGCAAAGCGGGAGACATGACAGGCCCGATGGGCGTGTGGGACCTATTTGGCTGAATCCCAACAAGCACCTCTGGCCTTTTGTTCTCTCAAGGAGACAGGGAGCAAGATGTGTAGGTCAAAAGCAGTCTGGGCTTCGTCCCCCCAGGGAGGGAAGACGTGCTCCTTTCCCTGTGACAACCCCTTTCTCTGAATGACCTTCATGTCCCCCCCGGCTGCGTGAGGCGCTGCTCAGACCTCTGCGCCAGCCTCGTCCTCGCCAATGATCTTCCCTGAGGCCGCAGAGGCCAGTGTGGACCAGCCGGGTCCCCAAGGGGCAGCAGGAGGAGGGGTTGAAAAGGTCTTTCGTTGGGAGGCAGAGTCAAGGGCACCTCCTTTGTCACTCCGGAGGGGAGGGGAAGCTACCAGGGAAGCCGACCAGGAGGAAGACCAGGACCTGTGCCTTCGGGCTTGCCTAGAGTTTGCTCATTTTTGCTTTTCAAAAACTTCTCTAACCCATGAATGTTGCCACGAGAGTGGCCCTGGCCTCTTCTTCCATGGATGGCTTCAGTGTGCCTTCCGGCCATCACCACCCTAATTAGCTTCACGCAGATGGGCCACCCTCCACCCTTGAAACCCAAGAACAAGCTGTTCCCGAGGCCACCCACCCGCACGCGAGTCTGGCGAGGCAGGTGCGACCAGGTGCGTGTGACTAGGCCTCAGCGCCACTCCAACCAGGGTCTAGAAGCCCTGCGTCCTTGACGCAAGAAATGCCACCTCTCCGGGCGCTTTGTCATTTCATTGAGGCTTTGTGGCTCCTGGTGAAGGGACATCACACGACACATACTGTTTTTACTTGAAAAAAAAAAAAATCTCCAGTAAACAAACTTCTTCCAAAGCACCTTTTCCCCTCGCCCCTTGTGGGGCTTCTTTCTTCTCGGGCACCTTCATGTCCTGTTCGAGAAGGAATAACACTCCCCAGGCAGGGACATGGTCTCGCAAAGCAAAGCACGAGACCCCAGTCTCCACGTGATTCTTCGTTTCTATGACTTGCAGCTTCGAGTGGCTGCTTCCCTCGGCTGGTCTGGGTCTGTAGCGCTAAAGGAGCAGGTCCATCATTTGGTAGGAACCCCAGTAGGAATCTTTCTTGGTTCTCGAATTTCCCCCATGGCCTGGCAGCACATGGTCCACTCTGAATGCCACTTGATGTCAGATGGAGCCACTTTGCATCGAGCTCTCGCCTCTTCCCCACGTCGCTAAGAGAAAACAGGACTCCCAGTCATTGCGATTGCTGTCAAGTCATTCAGAGACCAGCCTTGAGCGACTTCGGCTATGGGGCACCGATGTGTGACAGCTACGACTTCCAGGTGGCCTTCCCCACATACTGACTTTTTCCCCCCGTCACTGCATCCCTATTTGCTTAGAGTTTCTTTCACCTGGGCTAGCCCTTCATCTGCTCTTCTGTGTTCCTTCTTGGTGACTCTTTCCCCCCCGCCCGATGGCGAGGAAGAGCAGACCTGACTTCTTGTCCTTTCATGCACTCATAGGACAAATGCCATCTGAGCGCCCGCTGGGGGCCAGACACTGTCCTAGACCCCGACTGGAGCAGGGTAGGCGCACTCTCGGAGCTTACCTTTCTCTTTCCTTGAGCCCTGTCGCAGTGGATGCTTCTGAACACGCTAGGCTTGAGGAATCTTGAGGTTTCGTTGGGCACAGTCACGCACTTGGAGCTTGCCCCAGCTTGCCCTGGCCCCCGTGCACTTGGCTGTGCCTTCTTCTTGTAGAAGCTTCTTTCCCCAGCTGTGTCGGCACGTGATCTGAATAAAGCCCACCCTCTCCAGGCCCAGGCATTGCCTCTTGACCCATATAGAAGAGGTGTCGGCCCTTCCGAAACCCCTCTCCTCACCTGTCGAAGGCAGGTGATTTCTCCACCAGAGCCTGTTGTGAGCCGAAAGCAGAGTCCCACACCTCAGCATGATGCGAACAATCCTTATTGTGGCAGCGCAATCCCGTTCAGAGATCACGATGGAGGATCTTCTTTCCGGTCCCCAGTGTGGCCTCGTTGCTCTGGTTCTTCCTGGGGTCTCCCTTCCCTGAGAAAGAGGAGATGCAACAGAGTGCGCACGCCAAGGAATCACCTTCTTGGCTTTGGGGTTTCAAAATCGACTTTGAAAACGTAGAAAAGAGAAAAGAGTCGTGTGAACCGAGGCTTTTTGCTCTGCCAGGGTGGTTATTAGTCAGGACTCTCCAAAGAAACAGTCCGATGGCATATAAACACACACTCACACACACGTGTACAAATAAAGGGATTTATTATAAGGAATGGACTCGTGCGATTAGGGAGGCTAAGAAGTCCCACCATCCGCAGGTGGCAAGCTGGAGACCCAGGAGAGCTGGGTGGCACTCTAGTCTGCGTCTGAAATCCTGAGAATCAGAGCAGCCCATGGTGCAATTTCCAGCGCAAGGACTGGAGTTCCAGCTAAACCCTCAGGCTGGAGCAATCCCCTCTGACTCATGGGAGAGTCAGACTTTTTCTTCTCGTCGGGCCTTCAGCCGATTGGATGAGGGACACGCATGTTAGGGAGGGCAGTGTCCTTTACCTAGTCTACCCGTTTGGATGCTCATTCCCTCCACAGCATCCTCAGAAACACACTCAGGATAGTGTTTGACCAGGTGTCTGGGGCCCACTCCAGTGGACACATAAAATTAACCATCACAGAGGGTGAAAAAGAAAGAAAACGATTTGCCGAGTTTCAAACAAACAAACAAACAAAAAAATTAAGGAAGCCTGAATCAATTGCAGCATAAAAAAAATTTTTTTTTTCCCTAAAGAGGAGAAAAGGGAGAGAATAGAAGAAGGATTTGAATGAGCCGCTTCCCACGCAGATCCGATCCAAGGGCAAGGAGAAGAAACTAGAAGGGAGAGGTCAGTGATGTCCTTGGTCGTGCCCAAATGGCTCAGGCGCAAGGGAAGAAGACAAAGATGAGTCTGGGGGAACCTAAGGGTGCGGAAGCACCAGCTTCATGGGTGAAGAGTTGGGTATGGGGACGTGTGAGTGAAAGAGCCTGGGGTTGGTTCTCCCGCCGCCTGGGACAGCAGCCAAGGCCTCGCATGCCCCTGAGGTGGATGGGGCCCTAAGCAGAGAGGGCAAGCCGAGGGCCCCAGGGATGCTGGGGATGTGACAAGAAAACAGTTTGCAGATGGGGCCCTGCAACCCAGAGGCCAGGTGCAGGTGTGCTCGATCCTGTAAACACCGACGGGAAGAAGTGACAGTTGCTTCAGCTGATACCAGCGGAAATCGATGCGGACAGTCACCCCCACACGTCCGTGGTGACTCTTGATAAAGTCGGGATGGGGAAGGCTGTGCTGCACAATACACCGATCCCCAGACAGGGTATCAGCGACCAGCTGTCGCCGAGGGTGTCCGGGTGAGGAGGATCGTGGCTGAGTCTTGTCTCCGAGCCAGCAGGACTGGCCCAGGTGAGTGAGTCTCTGGTCAGCCCGTGGGGACTGTTCAGCCTCAGAGGAAGCCCACAATCCCGAGGACGCCTTCCTCAAGCTTCTAGATCAAACCAGGCTCCCAAATGCAACCATCAAGTCTCGTCTCTTTAAGGTCTGGTCGCTCAGTTGAGGGCTAGCGCTGGAGGTCTTGCTGGAAACGGTCCCCGAGGTCATTGTGCTGGTGGGTTTGGGCACCCACCAGAAATGCTGCCGGGATGCAAAATATAACCCGGGTGTGAAATCTGTGCGACCTGCGAGCTGGAAGGTTCTGGGTAAGCGTCGTCGTCTCCCTAAACCTGTTTCTTCACCTTGCAGGGCTTTTCAGGAGGCTGACTTAGAACCTTCTCGAGAAAACACGGAGCCAGGGCCTACCTAGCACAGAGTCAGCCTGCAGCATCCTGTGTGCCCCCACTGTTATCCATCGCAGGGGGTTGCTCTCTAGTTTAGCTCCTGGGAGAGCCCCCAGGAAGGGGAGAAGGTGACTTCAAATAACCCCGACAGTGTCGAGCTCTTCCAAAAGTTAATTACAAAAAAAATAAATAAATAAAAATAGATAAATAAAGATTCCAGACAAACCCAAAGCCTCATTGTCATTCCTGGTTTTATTGTCCCGAACGGTCTTGAAAAAATTCCTAGCTTTGAAGCTACAAAGGGTAGCAATTAGGCCCGGCAGGAAAGCCTGGCCGCGGGGTGCCACTTCCTTCCCCATCCTGTGGCCTCTGTGTCTGCCGCATCCCAGGCCAGCACCCAGCGCCGGGACAGGAGGGGCAGGCAGGCTGCAGGGCCACCTCCTCGCCCCGTGACTCCCAGAAAGTGAAGGCGGATGGGGTGACTCAAAGGGAAGCAGCAGCATCTCCAACCCCCACCCCCACATGGAACCCGGACCAGCCCCCTCCCTCCTCCAAGGTCAAGACTGAGTCACCGCGCACGGAGCTGGGGGATGCTCATGCTGGTCCCCCCCGGTCCCAGTGCTGGGAGCCTTTGTGGACAGCAGAGCCTTGTCCCCGAGGCTGCCCTGTGGTGTGGTGGCCGTGGGTGACAAACGACCTCTGGGGCGGCTGCTGGCAGGCTGCTCGCTGGCTGCTAAGTGTCCCTCCCGCTCCACGCGGGCCAGGCCTGTCCAAACATTTGGCTTTTGCTTCTGCTTTCTGATTCATCATGAGCAGGAACCTCTGTAATTTCATCTCCTGCGTGACTCAGACCAGTCACCGCTCGGCACAAGTGCCCTGCACCGGGGCCTGGAGGCCAGGCCCCCGGCCAGCACCCTCTGCTCTACTCCCGGCCTCCCAGGCCCGGCGAGAGGTGCGGGTGCTGTCCCCGCCGGCCCCGCCTCAGATTCAATCTCTTTTGTCTGAGATGATTAATGGAGCCCCGAACGCGCCTGAGCACACGGGTGCGAGGTGCACTTGGTGCCTTTTCCAAGTTTCTTTCCTTCTTTTTTTTCTCGAATGCTAAATCCATTTGCATCTCATAAATTATCCTGGGTCTAAAATGAAATCTTTCTGACAGCAGCCGGCAGGGTGTGGGTCCAGCTCAAACATCCCCCCCCTGTCATTCCCTTTCTCGTGCTCTGAGACCCTAGGAAAAAGCCTGCTTGGCTTCCAGGGGAGGTGGGGAGGCAGGAGAATGACCTAGATTCCAGGTCTGCAAGACGGGTCGAGCTGCCTGGCCTGTCTGCCAGAGGCAGGCCCGGCGCAGGCTTCCAGGGTTTTGCAGGGAGCAGGCAGGGGGAGGTTCTGGCTTGTTTCTGCCTTTGCCCTCCCCGCTTAGGAGTGACCTGGTCGTTTTCCCCATTAAGCAGGTTGATCTGCCTAAGGAAAGGACACAAGCTGGGTCCTGGGGACCCTGAGCCCCACCTGCAACCCTTACCTTGTGCCCCTGGGTGTGGGGGGTGTGATGGACAGAGAGAGCTGAGGCGTCCCCAGTGGAGGTGCCTGGGGCGAGAGGAGGGGGCTTCTGAACAGCAGGGAGGAGTGAGGATGGCAGCTCAGACACTCCCGGGGGGTCTCCGAGTCAACGACAATAGAGTTTAAACCTTCTCTCCACCACTTTCCAGCTTCTGGGGCCCTGGATGAGCTGCTCGCCTTCTCTGCCTCCCCATCCATCCATCCATCCATCCATCCATCCATCCATCCATCCATCCATCCATCCATCCGCGGGAGGGGGAGCGCGGCGATGCTGGGTAGAGGCTGGGACCAGGAGAGAGGGTCCAGCCCCGGGGGACTGAGCAGGTGCAGGGAGTGAGGCAGGAGGGACCAGCCGGGGGCGAAGCACGATGATGCTCGGATGCCCCCGTGACGTGGCAATGTGCTGGGAGGTGGGGATGCTGAAGAGGAGGGTAAAAAGGAAAGCTGGGAGGACGCTGGCCCCAAAGCCAGGGTAAGGGGCAGACTGACTGCCGGCCGGCCACACTGCCATGGGTGCCTGTCACTTCCCACCCCTCCAAGTCACTCCAAGGCGGGCTTCACCTCCCACCAGGCCCGAAAGGCCAGCCTGCTAGGGGGTCGCGAGCCGGTGGGTGATCCAGGCCTGGGACCCCCCGCTCCCCAGGGAGCCGTGTGCCGAGGTCAGGCCTCCAAGTTCCCTTCTGGGACCAGCTGCTGGAGTTGGGCCCGACTGAGGTGGCCTCAGCTGCCGCCAGGCAGGGGTGGGGTCGGTGGGGGAGGAGGCAGCAGGCCCCAGGACAGCTGTCCTCCCAGAAGGAACCTGAGCCACCAGCAGGCACCCTACGGGCTCTGCAGGGAGGGGACACCGAGGACACACAGGCGTGGGCGTGAATGCCTGTGAGCGCGTCGTCATCACGCACGTGTGACTGAGCGTGGTTCTGTGGGTTTTTTTTTATTTATTTCACTTAAGTTTTTGAGATTCTGGGCTGAGGCTACTGCCCAGCTCTGTTTTATAAGGAAAAATGACACCGAGGGACGTCCCGTCAATGGGGGACAGAACCAAAGCTCAGACCCTGCGCTCTGCGCCTGCAGGCGATGGCGGGGAAACGGGAGGACACAGCGTGGCACTCGTTGGTCCCCAATCCTGATCGTAGGTTTCGTTCTGCTCATCCCTCTCCCCCGACCCCCGAGAGAACCAGAAGGAAGCGTTGGTGTCTCCCGCTTTGAGGCTGATGGGGAGTCAGCAGAAGTGGATGGAGGTGAACAAAGTCCCTTCGGGTCTCATCGCCCACGATGCCAACGCAGTGGCTTTGTCCCCTGCTTGACCTGGCCCTCCCCCAGGTCCCTGTGGGTGGCGGCGGGCTCCATCCGAGGCCCACAGGGGCGCCTTCTGCCTCCTTCCTCTTCCCCTTTCCCTACCAGGCCCTGTTCGGGTCTGCGGGGCTGCGGCTGCCTCCCCCTCGGGCACAGCTTGAGGCCCAGGGCGCCAGGCGTGGTGGTGAACTGCCATCGTGCGTGTTGGGGTGTGTCGCGGGCGGGTGGGGGTGGGGGGTTCCTTCCCCTTTTGTCACCTTTATTCTCATAAGGGAAACGAAAGGCACCGCACGTCGGGCCAGGGCGCCGCTCGCATGACCTGTCAGCTGAGACCCGGGCTTTCTGTGGGCAAGAGGGCAGACGGGGCACGTCTCTGGGTGCGGACAGACCCTCAGAGCGCAGCTGCCCAGGTGGGGGGGGTCACCCTCTCCGATCGGGGGTGCGGGATCTTCACAGAAATCGTAGGGAAGCTTCCAGAGCCCCAGAGAGGGAGATCTCGGGTTTTGCCGTCCTGAAAGGCGGAGGCCGGGCACGGTTCCCTGCCCGCCTCTGTCCTCCTTTCTCCTGGGCCGTGGTGGACCTGTCGTTTTACGGTCCCCCGTTCGGGAAACGATGGGCAGGGGAGGTACATCAGGGCGCGAAATGCTTCAGCGAAGCTCTGTGGTCCAGCCTCGAAGGAGACGGAGACGAAACGGGCGCCCGATCAAACGCCTTTGGAGGCTCGAGATGGGCGTGGGGCCACCAAGAAACGACAAAGTCTGCCTAGGGGGTACACACACTGACCCCGGGGTGGGGGGTGTTCGGTCCCCGTAGGAGCAGGGCGGGTGCCGCCATCTGCATCCCTGGCGCTCGCAGCTGCTGAGGCCCTTCTGCCCCACGGCCACCTCTGGGACCTTCCGGCGGTGGATGCGTCGTGTCGCCCTTGATCACTCAGCTGGAAAAGGGGGTGACACAGAACAGCTATGCCTTCCCTCTTCCTTCCACCCCGTCCCCCTACCATTTTGCCTTCATTGTCAGCAGAGGCCTGGAGTTGGGCCCATCTGAGGTGGGAGTCAGGGGTCTTGGGAGACGCCCCCACCCCACCCCCATGGAGCCAGGGGAAGGCTGCTTTGCCTGTCCCCACGCACCCACCCAGTGCCAGATGAGGCGAGGCCTTGGGGCGTCGCTGACTGCCGAAGGAAGGGGAGATGTGACACGGTCACAGCGGAGGACTGGGCAGCGCCGGCACCGGGGACGATGGCTTCCTGGAGGTGCGGGGAAAGATCTGAGGAAGGATTGTGGGATCCTGGGCCCAGGATGAAACAAAATGCTTGAAATATTTGAGTCGCATTGGGGCGGGGAGGCAGGCGGAGAAGTGTTGTGACAAGCCAGCAGCCACCTGCAACCCTCGCCCCTGGCTGGGGAGGGCGGCTGCGACGAAAACCTTCAAGCCGAGAGTCAAGGTCAACGCGCAGGCCCGAGTCATAGCCGCACACGGGCGACGAGGGACACCCAGACGCTGCGTGCGGGTCCTCGGAGTTGACGTCGGAAGGTCCAGTTGTCACCGGGAGAGTGAGGCCCGCTCCGTGTTGATAGGGCTTCCTTATTGTGACAAGTGTCCCTGGAGTCTTCCATTTGCCTGGCGTCGGAGTGAGGACTTTGACCTTGACCGGATGTCAGGGCACCGGTCCCTTCTCTCACCTGTGCTTCTGGGTTCCTTGGGGATGGTCCTTGAGGAGTAAAGTGCAAAAGGACACATCTTCCTCCCCTCGGACGGTCAGGACACTTGTGGTCGGAAGTGACAGAGCCCACTTCACACAAGCCTGGCCACCGGCTACGGGGGACCCAGAAATCCATGAAGATGCCCCACGGCCAAGCCTGTTCGTCCCATGAGTTTTTTCTCAGGCCTCGGTCAGAGGGGGGGTCTCTTCTCAGAGGGTCCCAGGCCCCCACCCCACCCCCGGCAGCTGCGATTGCAGGATGGCAGGGCACCCCGGAGTCTCCGTGGCTGCCTGGCCTCCTGCCTGGATGCTGAGGGCCCATCGCAGGCGCCGTGGCTGGGCGTCTCCGGCTCCTCTGCTGGGCCCAGGCAGAGCCAGGCAGGAGGCAGGGAAAATCCCAGCCATTTCCTACCCTCCAGCTCCCCACAGATCTCCTTTGTCTCGGGCTCTTCCTCTCCCCGAGAGCCCCGCATGTGAGCACGGGCCAGGGCACGGCGTGGGGCCGGTGGGCGGGGGGAGCCGTCCTGCCTGTATCCGGCCTCCGCTCTGGATTGGAGTCCGGAGATGGACCTTTAGAGCCGAGCTCTGGACCTCATCACAGCCCGGCGACCGTGGCCACAGCGGGGCCTCAGTTTCCCAAGCTGTGAAAGGAACCGTTTTCGTGTTCATTTAGCGCAAATTGGTTCAAAGCAAGAGAGTGTCCCCCAGAAGGCCCCGTGCCCAGGAGGGAGACTCTGGGTCTTCACCAAGCCTTGGTTTTAGATGGCTCCTTCTGAGACGAAGGCACCAGTGGGCCCGGCCTTGCTCCTGCCAAGCAGGGATCGAAGTCTGCATCCTCCCCGGGGCTCCTCCTGTCACCCGAAGGGCGAGGCCCTGTGCTACTCTGTCCCCCGCTCGGCCTCCGCTGGCACTCCCTCGTGGTTTGGGGATGGGGCTCCCCGGTCCGGCCAGGAGGGCTGGAAGTCTGACTTCTCCCTCCGTTTCTCCGCTGACAACGCAGCGAAATTCTTTTCCTCCCTAAAAACTGCTGCCGTGAACCCCCGCACACGTGGCAAGGGTCTTGGAGGGGACCGCAGGGCGGGGCTGGGGACTGGTCGATGGGAGCTGCTTGAGGTGTCAGGTGGGCGTGCTGTCTCACCCGGAGCTTGGGGCTTTCGAGATGGGATGGCACTTGCTAAACCAGCGGTCCCCAACCATTCTGGCACCAGGGACCGGGGCTCCTATGAGAATCTAAGGCCTGAGGACCTGAGGCGGAGCTGAGGCGGTGACGCTGCAGATACAGACGACGCTTGGCTGTCCTCCTGCTGTCTGCAGCCTGGCGGTGGGGGACCCCTGCGTTAGACACCCATCAGTCATGGAGGCGAGTTGCACCTGCACCAAACGCCCAGGCGCACCAGATTGGGGGAGAGCATCTGTGTGACGGACTCTCCGAGGTCGCCGACCGATTCCAAAGGGGGGGGGCGAGTCAGGAGGTCACCAGGGAAGGTGACCGAAGTGTTCGGAACTCGGCCAGCGGTTTGCCCTGAGCATCTCCCTCCCTGACCTCCTGTCCCCCTGTCCCCCACACCCACCCTGCCCCTGGCTCTCACCTCTAGAGCTGCCTCGCGTTCGGCTCCTTCGGAAGCTCTGCCCCCGGGGACCAATTTCTTGTCCCATCACCCGTGGCTTCGCAGCATGAAATTAAACGCGGCGGCCAGTCATGGCAGCCGGTGGCAGGGGACCTGGACTGTGCGTGTCCTCCCCTCTGTCATCCCCGCTTCCCGGCCTGGGGTCGAGTGAAAGGTGGGACTTGCCTTTTTCCCAGAAATGAGCTTGACATCACTCTGTGAGGCCAGGCCCGGTAGCTGAGGCGCCACTGAGGGGTCTGGCTTCTCCAGATCAAGGTCTCCAGAAGGTGATCCTCTCGGCCGGAGCATAGCTCCCTGAGCCAGGGGGCCCCCCAGGCCTTGCCCCAAGCCCAGGGCTTGGAGAACAGCATTGCCGGGCCCCTGTCCCCTCACGTCCCAGGTCTGTGGGTGCTCCCAGGGGCCGCCTCCGCCCTGGGACTATAGGTTCTTCTCCCACCCTTGGGGGGTGGAGAGAGGGTGGGCTCCTCATGGTGCCCATGTGGCCCTGGCCAGCATCCCCGGTGCCGTTCCACGGTCACATTTAGGTCGTTTTTAGGTGCGCGGAGAAAAGCACGAGTAGAATTTGCCAAAGCTCTGGGAACAAATGAGGGTGTCACCGTGGCTTTTGGCTCAAGCTGAGCAAGGATGGAGCGGCAGAGGTGTCGGGGGGAGCTTCTCGGGTTGGGCACAGGGGGGCCGGCTCGGGGAGGAGGCGGCTGGATTTATGAGGCCAGCGTGCAGGGGAGCGGGCCAGCCTGGAGATAGAAATGTGGGAGGTGTCAGCTGCTTTGGACATTCTTTCCCCAACGACTTCATACCTGGCAAAGGCCCTGCTCCCCCCTGTGAGCTGATGCTCGCTCCTCTGGGTCCCCCGCCCACCTGCCTTCTCTCTCCCTGCGGGGAAGCAAGCCAGTGGGCAGGGTGGGGACCTCTGCCCCTGCCAGCCGGGCCCCTGAGCTGGCAAGCTTGGGCCCCCCCACACGCAGAGCACCCTCTGATAAGATCCCCCGGCCCACTCGCCCCGGCCAAGTGTCACCGGAGGAATGTGGTGGCAGCTGGGCCCGAGTCACAAGGCAGGAACACCCAGGACACGTCTATCAGGCTGGGGAGTGCCTGGTGAAAGGGAGAAGCCCGAACAGGCCACCGGGTGTGGGGGTGGGGTGGGGTGGGGTGGGGAGGGGGAGGGGGAGGGCGGCCCGGAGGAAACCAGCGGGTGACTCAGCCCCCGGTTCAGTCTGTCGGATGCGCCATCCATGCGCGTCGCCACCGCCAACGAATTCCTCAGGGGGGTTTATCTCCTCGTGGAGGGGGAATGATCAGCGGTGTGAAGTGGCAGAGGAGGGAGGCCATGTGCTCCGGCCCCGAGCCAAGGGCAGCGGGCAGAGCAGACAGAGATCCGGGAGCCCCTGCCCCCAGGATGGAGGCCCCCGGTGGCCCCATGTAGGGGACAGCCCCCCCCCCACACACACTGCACAAGCCAGATCCATCCCAGACTGAGGTGTCCTAGGGTTGGGGGCCACGAGGGAGGATGTGGGGGGACACGTTAAAAAAATGTGGGTGCAGGATTTCCGAGGCGCCTTGTGAGGATCTCCCCAGCGACACCGAGCTGCCTGCAGGAAGCCCGCCAGGCTTGCCAGGGCTGTAGGCACGGACCTGCACGGTGGCCGCTGAGCTGTGCTGGGCCCTGCCCAGCCATCCCCGGGGACCCCACCATGCGAAGTCTCCACCTGTGTCGGGGTAATTACGTTATGGGAGCTGGGTCCCCCCCCCCAAGCAGGGGCACCTGGGAGAACTCATCCCTGGGGACCGCGCGTGACACCTGGCGGGACCAGAGAGGTCACCACAGCCACACGGAAACCGCTCCCGGCGTCACCGCTGCCTCCCACCCCAGCGGCCCTCTCCGTGCTGCAGGGCCCCCCCTGGGAACGCGGGGACACAGGCTGTCACACGCTGCCAAGGCCCCCTCGGTCAGAGACCCGGGTGGGGCCCGGCCGTGCGTCTAACAGCCCTCCAGGGGGTTCTGAGGTCGGATCGCTGGAGGGGACCTTCACAGCCTGGGACAGGTGGCTCCCAGCCTCAGGACCACCTGGGAGACTGGTCTCCCCTGGGTCTCCCCTGCCTCTGCCCAGGGGTTCAGCCTCCCCGGGCCTGAGGTTCGGCCTGGGCCCCAGGATTGGGGTCCCCCCACCCACCCTGCTGGGTGAGAACCTGTTGGCTCAAGTCCTTGGCTCAGAACCACTGCCCGGGGCCGGGTGCTCAGTCCACAGGTAGAAGCTGCCCCTGGCACCCCTCAGGTCTGCGCCTCACCCCGGGGACGGGTCCGTGAGCTTTGGGGGTGCAGCAGAATCGCGCCTGGGCTGTTGGGGGAGAGGCTCGAGGACGCAGAGCCTGGGGCGTCTCCGCCAGAAACCCAACTCGGCAGGACCCGGGAGTGTCGCTGGGGACCCGGATGGGACCCCAGTTCCATCTCCACCCGTCACCAGCCACACGTCCCCAGCGAGTCCCTTCACACAGTGTTGCCACAGTCACCTCAGGGCTCCCCTGGGACCACACAGAGGTGGCTGGGAGTGGCCGCCGCGGGCGGCAGGAGCGAGGTAAGGCATCTCCGGACTGTCCCGTGGGTCGGAGCCAGGCGTTGGGGGAAGGGGCCAGGCCCCAGACAGACAGGCCTGGAGGCCTGGAGGGCCACCAGGGGGGCCCCGCTTTCCCGATGGCTCCTCGACCGTTGGGACTTGGGATGCTGCTCGGCTGGCGCTGACCGTGGCGACCACGCCACTCGGCCCGACAGGGTTTCGTTTCCTCCCAGGACGAGGCCACAGGCGACGGGGCCGGTGGAGCCGTGTGGGAGGCACCGGGGACCAGGCCCTGCGGAGCTCGGGGCTCTGCCACCCTCGGTGTCCCCAGACGGCCACCGCTCACTTCTGCATTCGGGCAGGAAGCGCAGGAAGCGGCCGGGAGACAGGGCGGCGGCTGTGTGTCTGGGAGCGGCCCCGCCCCAGCGGCCGGCACCCGGCCACGTGCCACTCATCGGTGACCTTGGCCCCGTGAGGTCTCAGCTGCGGGGCAGCTGGGAGGGGAATGGGGTGGCCTGGAAGAAAGTCCAGGTCGGGGGATGAGGGGGAACAGAGGGAGCCAGCCCCCAGGCTGGTCATCCTGGAGCCCGAGACGCACTGGCTGCACCTGCCCCGGGCCACCCTGCACTGGGTCACTCAGGTCTCCACGGGTGACCTGCGACAGGACCTCCTGCTCCTCCCTGCCCCGTGCCCTGGCCCTATAAAGCCAAGGGCATTTCCCAAGGGTCATCATCACGGGACAGGCAGGGCCCTGTCTGTGCCCCAGAGCCTTGGCGCCCGTGACACGCCCCGACTGCCCACTGGGGCTCCTGAGGATCACGCGAGGACGGGACTGTGGGAACGACAGGCAGGCTCAACCTGCAGGAGGGGCGCTGGGCACCCCCCTGCCCGCCTCGCTCCCTCCCTGCCGGGTTCATTCACCATCTTCCTAATCAAATGCTTTTGAGAGCAGAAATGGAGGGAGAGTGGAAAGGATGGGGAGAGGGGAGCAAGGTCACCGCTTTGGTGGCGGGGTGGGGGTGGGAGAGGGGGGAGAGGCGTTATTGAGGGCACTGGGGAGGGGGCAGGGAATGGCACGTCCCCCCACAACCCCCCGGGGGGCCGCAGGGGACTGAGTGGCCTAGGTGTGTGCTCAAGACCTTGTGTCGCCGAGTGATTTGCAGGATGTCCCCGCCAGGGTTCTGCTCAGGGGCCACCGGCCTCGCAGGGGTGCCGGAAGGGAGGCGGCCGTGCGTGTGACTTGGTCTCGTTTATGCAGGTGCGAGGAGACCAGAGAGCACCCCCCGACACACACCTCTGAGCACGGAGTCTGGGTCATCGCTGCTGTGCCCTGTCCCCCTGGGGGGGGGTGATCTGGGGACCATCCCTGAGACCCTGGCTTCAGCATTTCAACAGACACCTTCCAAGGGAGAGTCATCACACAGAAGGAGCCTTCCGAGGGACGCCCCCATCCTCCTCCTCATTAAACACGGCCTCGCCACCCGCTCTGTGGCCTCGAGGTGTGTCTCTAGGGGCTCAGGCTCTCGGGAGTCAGTTTTCCCACTCGTCACAGCGGAGCCGTCACCTTTCCACCGCGACCTGTGTCACCAGTTCCATGTGTGCGTTGCTCTGACTTGGGCAGGGGAAAGAGGTCAAGCTGAGGCGGTGACTTAGGGTCACGGAGTCGAGGGGGCAGGGGCTGTGCTTGCATCTGGGCGAGGAAAAGCCCCAAGGGACAGGGTTCGCTTTTGGACAGGATCCGCACACGGATGGATGGGAGCACAGCCGTCTACACAGCAGGCAGCACTGGGGGACCCCGGGCTCTGTCCCCTGCCAGCCCGGACCTCAGACTGGGAGGGATGCAGCCAGACAGAGGGGAAGGACCTGCGTGGAGACTGTCTCCTGCCTCCTGTTCCTGCAGCCCCGAAGAAGGTTCTGGGTGCAGGCAGGGCGGGAGGGGCCCCCTAAGACACCCAGGCCTCCGCCTCCAGGCCTGGCAGAGCCCCACCCGCCCCCCACCCGGGGCTGAGCTGGCTGGGAGTGGCCCCGCGGGGGGTGCACCTCTCCCCCTGCCTTCTGGCCCCGAGGCCCAGACAGGCCCGGGTGCCGTCCCCCCCGCCCCCGCCGCCCTCCCCCAGCTCTGCCCACCGCGGGGGCCGCGTCTGCTCGTGAGCCAGCTGCCAAGGAGTGGCTCCTGCAGCTGCCCAGGCCCGGCCAGGTGCGTGCGGCCAGGTGCGTGTGGCCCGCGGCGCGCAGACAGCCGGGCAGGCCGAGCGCCACCTATAAAGGGTAATAGCCCGGTGCGGCGGGACGATCGTGCCCTCCTGGCAGCCAGACGTGATCTCATTAGTGATCGGGTCAGGGCAGGGCTCTGTCCCCCTCGGGGGGGGCGGGGTGGAGGGCTCTGTGCACCCCCTGGGTGCGTGGGGGGTGGGGGCAGGGCGGGACGAGCTCAAAGCCAGGGAAGGTGCCCTGTCTGCTCCAGGTCCGTCCTTGTGGGGCCAAGCCGCAGACTTGGGGAGATGATGGGGGGCCAGGCAGAGAGTCTGTGGACGGTCCCCCAAGGACAACGGTGTCCCTGGGCTGGCGCCCTGGCCGGGGACTGCCGTCGTGTCCATCAGGATGGCCTGCCGCTTGCCAAAAACAGAGATGTCCCGGCCTTGCCGGCTGGTCCGGGGCACGTCCAGGAACCTGCCCTGTGGCCCGGGTCCCAGGCTCTTCAGAGGCAGGTTCTAGAACCGACTTCGACAAACTCTCGTTCCAAACCCCCCTCCATGTGCTCAGCCTTCTGGGACGCGCAGGTCTTCCCACCCCAAGGGACGCTGCCGTCTCCCTGACCGAAGGGACCACAGCGTCCATCTCTCTCTATCCAGCCCCAGTGCCCGGAGACCGCATCCCTTAGGGTCCCGGGGATGGTCAGGGCCCCCGGAGGTTCCCTGAGGAGGAGTCTGGGGGAGGCGATGTGGGGAGATCCAGTTTCTTCTCCCATCACCAATGGGGTCAAGCCACGCTGCCTCCTTGTGACAGGATGGGGTCCCTCTCCCCCTCCACCGTTCTTCCACCCTGCGGGGTGGGGGGGCGGTGTTTCAGCAACAGGATCCGGGCACATCATCACCAGGGCTCCCGGCGGGTGCCACTCCGGCGCCCACGTGTTGGCATTGCGTCCGCCAGTTGCAATTTCGAGTTCGAATCTGATTGACTGAGTCACTTCTACCCTGATCCCCACGGGAGGGCTGGCTCCCAATCTGCAAACATTTACTCTCGCGCCTCATTAACGGCCTTGATGAATATGGAGATGGGGCAGGGAACCCGAAAGGGTCTGACCTTGCAGAGACACGCGTGACGCAGCGTGTCGGCCGCCCGCGTCCTCCTCTGATGTAGACGCAGAGGTGGCTGCGGCCCCCACATCAGGCCTTGCGCTGTGCGTCGCTGGCAACGGGGCCACCGATGCGGATGCAGCGTCCTGATGAGCCACAGACACTGAATCACAAGGGTCGTGTTTGCAGCTGAGCGAGCCGCTTGAGGGGAATTTGCATGGAAATCAAGGGCAGCTGGAAACAACCCGCTGATGGAGCATTCTCGACGGGGTCCAGAGTCGGAAAGGAAGACGCCTGCGAAGGAGAGAGGGTCGTGTCACCGGTGGGAGGGGCGACACTCGTTTTAGGGGTAAACGGCCTTCGGAATTTACTTCACCTCTTTCCTCTTTGAAATGTGGAAGTGTTAGGATCTTGGTTAGGATCCTGGCCCTGCCACCCGCCACCCAGGACCTCCCTGCGCCTCAATGTCCTCATCTATAAAATGGGGGAAAACCCCGCTTTTCCCCACAGGCCCGGGAGGCTTAGATGAAATGAGACGGAACGTGGAGGTCTGGGTACACAAAAATGCCCATTTTTTAAAATTTCCTTTTCTTCTTCTGATGGCACGCCTGAAAGGCCAAGCAGCCAAACTGGCCCACATCGGGGTGAATATGTTCCAACTGGGGTTTGCGGGTCGGGACCCGGTGTGATTACAAAATCCCTTTTTCGCTGTCAGGGCACCACAG
This sequence comes from Cynopterus sphinx, assembly GCA_030015415.1. NCBI lineage: Eukaryota > Metazoa > Chordata > Mammalia > Chiroptera > Pteropodidae > Cynopterus > Cynopterus sphinx. The sequence continues at coordinate 7,813,125 of CM057395.1, read as the reverse complement.
CTGGACCCACTCTCAGAGCTGAGAGGCTCGAGACCGCTAGGAGGGTCTCTGGAAGCTTCCCAGGCGATCCCAGGTGATACTGATATCTGTGCTGGGTACTAAAACCCGGCCATCCCTTAAGGACCGCGGCTGAGAACCGCTGCTGATGCTCCCCCTTTTTGGCTGCCTTTGCCAGGGACCCCACTGCGCACCCAGCACTGAAAGGATTGACACCTGCTGCCCCCCCACCCCCACCCCAGAGGTGAGGCTCCAGGACGAGCTCAAAGCCAGAGAAGGTGCCCTGTGTGCTCCGGGTCCGTCCTTGCGGGGCCAAGCTTGGGGGCACGAGAGAGCTGGGTCCCTTGGATGGTCCATCGGCCCGTTTTGGGATGACACAGTTCCCATTCCCGTTCGTATTTGAACGCCGCTGGGAGAACTCTTGGCAGGAAGCTCCGCTCCGGAGATGCTGGAGATTTGGGGGGGAAAAAAAAATAGTGACTCCGTTTTCCCACCGAAAATCAAAAAGATGGGATCTGATTTCCGTGCAGGAAGAGGGTTAGGGGCACCGGTGTCGCAGGGGCAAAACGACACAGGCCGGCCCGTGGACACAGATGAAAAGTGGGTAGAGACGGCCCCGCCTACAACAACGAAGCTCAGACAGAGGGTCAAAGCCGTGGCACCCCAGGGACTCCTTCCCAAACGCTGTTTTAAGTTGTTCTCGTGACTATGAGTAAGGGATGTGGTTCTGGGAGGAGGGTGCGTGCCCAGGGCCTAGCCACGTGTTCGTCCCACAGACGTCTGGGCCCAGAGCCTCTCCCGCAGGACAGCCACTGAGGCCACCCCCTCTTGCTGCCGCGGGTGGCCCATCTGAAGGCGACCTCAGCTGGGGTGGCTTCGGGAGGCTTTCGAAGACGGGAGGGTGAGGGAAGGAGGCCGAGCAGTGCGGGCCGTAAGCCTCGGCCCGGGCACAGAAGACACGTGCGTCTGCGTCTGGCCCGACGGGTCGCCTGTTTGTGCCCGTGTCGGCCTCTAGGGAGGAAGCAGAGGGCTTCGGGGTGGGGTAGGAGGGAGGCTTCCCTCAATTGCACTTGGAGCTGTTTGAGCAATAAATAAATGAATGAATAAATAGATAAATAAATAAATAAATAAGAAATAGGCGATGTGCCTTAAAAATAAAAATCTGAGATGGCTTTTTGCAAAGGACAAAAGAGGCACAAACAAGCTGGAAGCTGCGTCTTAATGACAGTGATGAGGGCAGACAGACGCCTCCTTTCCCCCGACAGGAGAGGGGCCTACAACAGGCAGGGAGGTGGGGAGGGGGGTCTGGGGATGTGGGGTCCCAGGTAGGGTCACCGGGTAAAATAGAGGCTGCGGTTAAAATTGAATTTCGGATAAATAGCGAATCCCCCTCAAGTGTCAAGGGTCACACATGGCACGTGGCCGCTGTAAACGAGGACGCCGCTCCTGAGGTTTCGGGTGGGACCGGACCAGGGCGAAGCCCCCCGCTGCAGCGCCAGGAATATTCCAGATCCTTGTCGGCGGGAGGCTGGCGTCCCCCTGGCATTAGAAACCGTCCCCCTGTGTTCCCATGTCACGTTAGGAAAACCTGAGGCCCAGAGGGATCGCCCAGGGTCTTTGTAGCTGCCACCGGGTCTGGGGTCCCACTGAGACCCAGGGCTCCTGCTGCAGCCCTGGGGGACTGTGGAATACAGTTCGGGGTGACACAGCCGGGTCCTCCTGCGCCTGACCCCAACCGGGCCCTTGGTCAAAGACACTCAGGCGTCAGTGGACATGCTCGGTGGACCCCGGGGTGAGGATGCTCTTCACCCCTTCACCTTACTCCGTGTCACCCAGGGAGACTCCGCTGGAACCGAGGTCGGCATCAGTCCCCATGACGTGTCAAAGCCACCACGACAGGGGACATCTGAACCACAAGCCCACCCACTCAGGCTGTGGCCGCCCCAAGGCACGGCACCACCTGCCCGGGGACGGACGCCTCCTGATGGGTGTCCCGTGGGTGGATGATGCCATTTCCCACAGCGGTGTGATGGGGACGCCGTCCCCTCCCCATGCCCGGCTACCCCGAGCGATGACATTTGAGGACAAAACCTGTGTTCCTTTCCACCTTTTCAGTCTGCAGGGAACCTTGTGGACCAAGCAGACGGAGTGGGAGGGAGGGGAAGGAGGGGAAGGGAGGGCAATTCAAGGAAGAGCGAGCTCCCCAGATGCACCACCTAGACCCCAGCAAGTGATGGAAAAACCCGCTTGGAGCAGGCTTAGACGAAATAATAATAAAAAAAAAATAAAAAAAAAATAATAATAAAATAATAATAATAATAAAAATCATTTCCATAAGACATTCCTGTGCGGTGGGGACCGTTTCAACCTCCCTTTTCTAGATGAGGAAACCGAGACTGAACGCGGCTGAAACGCCGGCCCAGGCTCACGCTGCAGGTGACAGGGCTGGGAGGGACCCCAGACGGCCCGGCGGGGCTAGGCCTGGGCCAGAAGCGGTGACACGCCCCCCCTACCCGGGATCTTGTCAAAAATGCGGAGCCTCGGGCCCCTCCTCCACCCCCATCCGATTCGGCTTCTGCTTCTTCGAACGAGGCCCCAGGGGACTCACCTGCGCGTCCCCTTTGAGTCTCGTGCACCCCCGAGACCTGTCGTGGGCCCCGCGTGGGCCGCCTGGGACAGAGCAGACCCGTGTTAAGTCTCCCGGACCCCACACGGGCCTACGAACAGGTGTCCCCGGGCCCAGGCCACGCTGTCCTGGACTGGACCGTGCAGCAGCTCAGCTGTCAGGAGTCCTTTCAGTTTCTCGCTGCGATTCCAGCACCTAGAACCCTGCCTGGCAGGTGGCAGAGAGACAGACGGACAGACGGACAGACAGGTGCTCACAGGAATAAAGGAATGAACGAACTGGGGGTCAGGATGTCCAGTTTGGGCTGCAGGCTCGGAACCACCTCGAAGCCCTTCCCAGGTCACCGCGGGTGTCTCTCCCAGGGCTGGGACCCTCCCCTCCCCCGCCGGCCATCCAGGTGGCAGGTGCAAAGGGGATGGAAGGTGCCTCAGGCTGGGCTCAGGGTGACTCAGCCTTCGGGACTCTCCGCTCCCCTCCTTAGCCCAGGTGATCAGCCCTGGCT